>BMAW01029018.1:0-13937 GCA_019974015.1 Nephila pilipes | reverse complement strand
ACCAGTCCATCGGCCTTCATCGTGCTGTGATTTTGAGTCGAATGCAGACCAAAGACCACAGTGTTGCCGGGAACTGATGCTAAATCTGCTGAGGTTCAAAGTCCACTCATCTGAGTGCTGTGGAAATTAGAAGGGAGATGCTAGCTCAGAGTCGTCCGCGTTACCTAACGCAGATCAAATTCTCTACAGCCTCATGTTTCTCCTTTCAAGCTTGACGTTAACCAACCAAAACAACAACCAATTCAACTCTTAGCCAACAGGCACCATGATTTCTTGTGGGTAAAAATTGTTGAGTTTACTAAACACTAAGTACTAGTTAATAATAGGGTTCAATTCTTGATCCATTTAAAGACACTTTTGTTTGATTCTAGGAACTGAACCTCAATTTAAAATCCTTGAATGAGGTTTCTTTCAGAAATTAAAGACAAAGGACACAAAACAGACATATAGTATTCTGTCAAATGATTATAACTCCTGTGATTTTAAAAAAGTTTAACATACATGATAATGCATTGTGTAGTACTTGCTCTAGAATTGTAGTAAATGTATGTCCCTTAAAATCTATCTCTGAATTCTAGTCAAAATAGACTCATAGGTTCATATTGTTTTTAAAAAACTTTTGGTCAATGCAGTGGCCAATAAAATGTTAATTTGAATGTTTGTCACTTAACAGTTGATCAGTTTTATTGACGTCGCTAGAGGCTACACAAGGGCTGTTGGCGAATGCCCTCTAATTATGAACTTCATTCATGTGACGAGGACGACACTTGAGATACCACCCACCTCTCTTAACTTCCACACCATGCTTATGGGTGGACTTCGGGCCTCGACAGGTGGCAGCGGTAGCCTAATGCTCATGGCTTCGGATGCATGGCCGGCGGATTTCGTTCAATCTCAGATTCGATCTTTGGCCTGTAGACCCGTCATATTCCCGGGGCTGAGGCTATATTAACATTCAATAGTCCCAAATTACCCTCAACAATCAAAGCTGGATATTTAAATTGCAATATTCGGCCCTATATTCAGGATCATCTGCGCTGTTTCGAGTGTCAGAGGTTCGGACATTCCAAAACTGCTTGCAGGGGCAATTAACGTGCTCTAGGTGTGCATCTGTTGGACACTCTTCCACGGATTGCCAACTGGAGCCCAAATGTGTTAATTGTTCCCAACCTCACATTTCAAACTCAACTATATGCCCCAAATGGAAATTAGAAAAACAGATTCAAGAAATAAAATCCTCACGTAACATTTCTTACACAGATGCCCGAAAATTAATAGTTCCACAACTTTCTCAAACTTATGCTCAAGTCGCAAAATCTTCCGTTTCAATATTCACCTAAACCGATCCTACTTTTACAAAAGTCATATGCCCTCCTCTACAATATCTGAAACCATTGCCATCCACACCACTTTCTACATCTGGTACACCGCCTACAGTTAATTCATCTTCATCTTCTCAGGCGGATATTTTGACATCAGTAGTTCCTCTAAAAACGGCTACATCAATTAATATTCCTATTCTTCATAATACAGTTCTCCCTGCATCTCAAAGTCACCCTTCATCCACAGCATCTATTGGTTTTAAAACAAAACCCAAAACGAAAAACAAATTAAATCGCCTAAACCGAAACATTTCTCATCCTTCTACAAATAATAAACCGAAAATTAATATTAAATTGAATGCTTATAAACCCAAAAAAAGTGTCAATTCGCCTGATCTTGCAGATGACGATAATTGTATCTTGTATGATGTTGATGATTCATGGCTAATGGATGCAATGGACGAGATGGAAAATACTAAGTTCGTGAAACAGAAGAAAACTCGGAATCGGTCATAGTCATTGTTTGCATTACGCTTTAATTTCCTGACATTTTTGTATTATTGATTTTAATGAAATGTTTTAACATTTTTTTTAAATTTGACAAAAATACTTATCAGATTAAAACTTTTAATATTTTAACTTGGCCCGCTTTTAACTTAATGTAACTTTGGCTTAACTGGTATTCCGTTTTTTAAATGACTCACTTAAGGTTTTGCGCAGCATAGCCATATCTGGCCATTGCGCCATAAAATTTCAATATCACTCACTCACTCACCCGGGGCTGATGCACGTTAAATCTGTTAGGGGCCCAAAGTCCTCCTGTTAGCGTGGTGCGGATGTAAGGAGAGGGTGGTGACAGCTCAAGTGTCGTCCCCGTCACTTGACTGTGGTTAAAAATTACGAGGTCCGTCACCAATAGCCCTCGTGTTGCTTCTAGTGCAAAGTTAATAAAAACTAAACTAAACTAAGCCGAAAATACTGAAAGCCGTTATAACACATAAGGGACTGTCGAAAAAATACTAAGCGTTTTTATATGAAACATATATCTTTTTGAACACTGAGTGTCATAGTTCATTTTTGAATTTACGTTAAATCTGTTGGGGCGCAAATTCCAACCGTTGGAGTGATGTGGAAGTTAGGAGAGGGGATCGCTAGCTCTGGTATCGTCCTTTTCATTTGACCGAGTTTTAAAATTAGGGCTGTTATCATCAGCCCACGTATTGGTTTCACTGCGACTTTAATAAGAAACAAACCAAAACGAAATTTTTTTTTATGTTGATAAGGAAGACTTACTTAAACCGTATCCGGTTCTAGAATGCATAAATATAGGAAGAAGTTGAGCGTCTTACTCACTTAGTAATGTAAATTATACCATGTAGTTACCAAACGTTCAAATCAATTTGTTTATGTTACTTGTGTTTCATTATTAACATTTTAAAAAACATTTTCAGTTGTGACATAGAGTAGCGTATGAACGAATTTCTGTTTTATTTGCTGAAAAAAAAATATTGATATAAATTGCGTGCTGGGGTGAAATGGAAAACCCAAACAACGATTCTTCTTCGAATGAGGAAATTTCACTGAATGGAGATTATGTTTACGTCTCAGAATGCTTGTTAGTATTCGTGAAAGGATCATTACGGGACTTTGATATTTTATTGGATCTGTGCGATTTGGTCGTTAACGAATATAAACAAACCGTTGAAATCTCATACTTAATTAATAAACACGGAACTCGATTACTGTATAACTATATTGTTAAGGATTTAAAAGCTTTCAAATTAGTGATTAATGATATAATAAAGTCTCAAAAATATCACCATGGTTTTATTCACCACCAACTCGATATTATAAATTCATGTATAGAATGCATTCGTCGTTCTATTGTTTCGTCCATATATGAAGAATTATCTCTCAGAATTGTTGGAGTGAGTATTTGGAAAGCAATGGTGGAAATAAGGAAACTGATCAATATATGTATATCGCTCATACTGGACAACATGAAATATCGTGAAAAACTGTATACAATATTGATGCTTTATTATTTTTAGCATTCAAAGAGCTTTAAATGTATACAAATGTTATGAATAGACTCGCAACTCAAGATGATGGGGGAATTTTAAAAATATTTTTTACAATGAAATTTAATCTTGGTTCTATTTCAATTCATTCCATTCATCACATTTTGCTTTTATAGAGTTTTGTCGGGATCAGTGTTTTGTTCATTAAGGAATTTTTGGAACAGTTTTCCGAAATATGGTGACCATTCATCGGTTACTGACTTTGAATTTGTTTTTGTCAAACTGTTTCAGAAAATTTGACATATCCCTTCAAAGATTCCTTTTCATGAAAGGGGGTATCTTAATTACGATTTCTATCCTTTGGTAACCACCCGGTACCCCAAGAGGAATTCCAAAACGAAGATGGTATGTTTTATAGATTTTTAAACAGACTTTTCAGAAACTGTTAAGATTGGAAAATTGTTTTTAAGAAGGTGGTTTGAGTAGCATTTGAAGAAAATCGAAGCTGTGAAGTGGAAATTATTGGAATTAGATTACCTTAATAATAAATATAACTTTCGAATAAACTTTTTTGAATTGTATTTTGCGTATATTATGTTAGATAATGGAACGTTCAAATTTTATTTTCTGGATTTAGTTTGATGAAAGAATATCTTTGAATCAGCTGGACCGGAACGCAATTAAGGTTTTAAATTAAGAAATATCCTGCGAGAACGGGAAAATATTTTTTTTCCATAGTATTTAATAAGTATATTACCATTGCAAATACCTTTACGTAGATTTCGAGTGTACTTAAAATCAAAACGAGTATTAAGCTTTGAAATTAAATGCATTTACTATTTTCTTCTACTTATTATTCAGTGTATTTAAGAAAACAAAATAATTCAAATTTGAAGAGCTACTGTTACAAATTTATAAGTTATAATCTTCCAAGGAAAATTAAATAATAATTTGGAATTTTAGAAAATTATAAGTGTCCAACATTATCACCTATAGAAACACGAGCGACATTCTGTCGATAGCAAATTATCTCAAACTTTCTCAGAAATCCAGGTTCTACAATGAGTTCCTGGTGTTATTTGAGTTTTCAGTTAGTGAATACTTATTAAAGTGGCGAAAAAATTATATTTTAGGAAATAAATGTAGGGAGTTTGGTTGGGGCTCCTTGGGGGTAAAAGATTAGGATTTCGGCCATCTCTTCGAACAACTCACCGTAGCTGCAATTTGTCGTTATAAATATGCGCAAACTAATACAATTGCTTGAAAATTGGTAGGAAAGCTATTTACTTTTTAATTACGTTAGATTAACCCGACCCACACTCAAAATGTTTCCGATCCTTGTAAATAACTTATTTTTCTTTGTATTTCTTCTAATATATGGATTACACATACGTATCTTTGCGCACGGCATAGTCGGATTGAAACTTGGTGTCATCAACTTTCACTCACCCAAAATGTTACGGAACAGAGAACTAATTATCAGCCATCCAAGGGACTATTTTATTCGATAGGCTATAAATTGGTGTACCAGATCACTTATTTTTTTAATTACCAAATTAAATTTCTTATAACTATGTTCTGTTTCCTGATTTTACGGTTCTATCCATAGACAAATTGTGGAATTAAACTATATTCTTTTACATTATACTTAATGGTGTGATACAAATTTAATATTAAGGATTTTCATTTAGTAATTTTAACTATTAACAAGTAGGATATTATTTAAGTATCTTAATTTTATGGTTCTAGACATAGGCTTAAGGGGACTTAGTACCTTTGCACCTTCAAAAATTCGATTTTTCATATTTGTTTTCAAAAAATAGTGTTGAATGTTAGGAGCATTTTAAAGCAAATGACGTCAAAATCCGACAATTATTATACCCTGTGCAACAAAAAAGGTAAAAGTCTTAAATGGTTTGTTCTATGTAATGCGATGTAAACAAACCTCTTTTTCTCAGTTTGTTATTTTCACACTTTCCCTCAGGATTAAAAAAAATGTTTTGCATGTAGAGCTTTAAAATTTTCCTTGAGTGTTGTACTTGTAGATTTTTATTCTGTGAACCTCAATTTTGTTAATGGGATGATTAGATTTTATTTTATAACATGATACATGAAAAAAAGTTACTAAATACAAACTTGATAAATTTTTAATTTTTCAATTTTTTTTAATGTAGGATAAATTTAAAATTTGCGATTTACAGAATAAGGTAATTATTTAGCTTTAATTTGGTATAAGAATTATGGTTCTACTATACACCTTTCAAATGTTATCTAGTGGGTAACGTAAGGTAAGCTAATTTATTTTTTTAAATTTTTGTACGCATATTTCATGTGGTATAAGAAAATATATAAATTTAGTAGCAAAAATTGACTTAATATTTTAAACTATATACTTTATTACACAAACTGACAAAGTTTCATATTGAAATGACCAAAAATTGTTGATTTATGAAGAATCG
The DNA here is from genome assembly GCA_019974015.1 of Nephila pilipes. NCBI lineage: Eukaryota > Metazoa > Arthropoda > Arachnida > Araneae > Nephilidae > Nephila > Nephila pilipes. The sequence goes on along the minus strand of BMAW01029018.1, from coordinate 8,135 downwards.
AAAAAAGAGTTTGTCAAAATGTTCTACTTTTGATTTTGAAAGGTACTAAGTCCCCTTAATGTTAATTTTTCTATATTCTATTAATTACATTTAATAATTTATCGTTTCCTTTAATTTTAATTACATGTAGCTGATATAATATTCATTGTAACCATTTATCGTTTGCTTTAATTGTAATTCCATGCAACTTGTAGTGTATTTAATTGTATGGAATTTTAATCACAAAAATTTTATAATATTATATTCAATATATATAATTTTAATTACATCTAGCATGAAATATGTTCACTTTAACAATTTATAGTTTCCTTCAATTTCAATTCCAATTAGCTTAAAATATATTCAGTTTTATAGTTTACCGTTTTCTTTAATTGTAATTGTATTTAGTTCAAACATTTATCATTTACTTTAATTTTAATTACATTTAGCGTAAAATATACACGTTTAACAATTTATTGTTTGTGGTAATTTTATTTACTTGTAGCCTGTATAATATTCTATTAAATAATTTATGTATATTTCGCTTTAATTTTAATTACGTTTAAACTAATATATTCACCAAAATAATTTATCGTTTGCTTTAATTTTGATTACATGTAGCTTATATTGTCCATTTCAATACTTCATCGTTTACTTTAATTCTAGTATTTAATCGAGTAATTAAGTTTAAAAAGCATTTCGGGGGTGAATAAATTTGTTCTTTGCAAAACTCTGCATAGAACATCTTTCTTATTACAAGTTTGTTTTCAATTAGTTTGAAAAAGATTAGTTCATATCTAAGCTTGTATTTGGAGATGAAGCTGCGTTTCATACCAGCTGTATTCTTATCGACATAATGTTCACGTGCGAATTTCAACAACCGTTCAAATGGAAAACAATTCGCCAAAGAATATGTGTGCCATATCGCGAAAGATTCAGCCAATTCTCTTTTCAAAACTATTGTTTTTGACATCACCTGGATATGTTACAGATTTGAGGGTTTCCATAGTAAGGAGCTAGATTGTTCTGTTATCCACTGGATATAGTTTGATCATGTAGGTAATTACATCGAACATTTGTAACTTTATAAACTTTAAAGTGTTTTTGATTTAATTCGTCCGCTATAGCTGTAACTTCTACAGTTTAATAACAATATCTCTTCAAATGTGACACATTGTTTCATAACCACCTTAAATTAGGAAATTTATATATATAGATTTTTAATAGATAAATTTGATGTTTCTGGTATACTTAACTGAACTGCATTAAACGTAATTATTTTTAATGCTGTGCTTGAATTCTACAATATCTATAAAATAATTGTTATATTATTCAATGTTTGATTTTTTATTATATATTCTTATCGTTTTGATGTTTAATTTGTTACAAAATACCTTCTATTTTAATTTAAAATATCTCGAGAATACCGGATGAATTTTCTTTCAAGGCTTGGATAAAATTGAAATTATGTAAGCTATAAAACATGTAAGTTAATTTTATATTTAACGTAAATAATGTTAGTAGTTTTTACAAAAAAAATTCCAAATTATAATTTTGTTTTAGGTCAAATTGTTTAAAATAGATTTTTCTCTTTAGAACGAATGTTGCAGGAGAGGGGGTGCCAGCTCATTGTCGCCTCGTCACTTGACCGTGGTTCAAAATTACGAGGTCCGTCGCCAATAGCCCTCGTGTTGCTTCTAGTGCGACGTTAATAAAAACTAAACTAAACTAAACTAAGAACGAATGTTGCATAAAATTCATAAACTATTTTATTCTAATTTTTTAAGCAATGCATTTCGGCATATGTGTGGTTACTTGTAAAAAAAGTTTAAGGCTGGCCTTTTTTACTAAATATTGAAATCCAGAATCATGTAACCCTTGGCGATTGTGGTGAAAATTTGGCGACTTCAAGGAAATGTCAACAAAGTAGAGTTAAGTAAGGTCATGAAAACGTTGCAAATGAAACGCTTATCAAAATGTAGTCACCAAAACGCAAAGCTCTACATTTAAATCATTATCACACCCAAAACTTGCCAATCACTGAGAGGTTCACGATACCAGATTTCAGCCCAAATGGTTCATTTGTTAAAAATATGCATAATTCTTTGAATAATTGTGTTAAATCAGTTTTTTGTATCAGGCATGTAATTGTTAATGTGTTCGATTGTTCGAGAACAAATTACGAAAAAAATCTTTCAGTAAATGCTTTTATTGGCTGCTTTGATTTATGATAGCACTTTTATTTAATGATTTATCAATTTTAAGTTTATGCATCTCAGAGCTCTATATTTAAAATTCTTTCCTTGTTTCTTGATTATTAACTAAGAATTAAAATATATGTTAATTACTCACTGATGGTGTAAAATGAGCCACTTTACCGCAATTAATCAGCAATTCTTAATTAGTGATTCTACGTATTTAAACTTTCAATCATAACTAAGGGGCAGATATTAGAAAATCTCGCTGACACTAGATAATTAAATTTAAATCTATATTACTCAGACACCGATTACCAAGATCATCGATTAAGAATTTAAATCCAATATTTTTTTCAAAGTAATTGGCATAACTTAAGAGAAGTAAAATTTAGCGCCAGCACTTTAAGCAAATTTTAAACGTGCAATCGACACAAAAATTACTGTCTCCACGATGAATGAAACTATCGCTAGTTTTGAAATGTTTAGTGGCAGGGGTAGCTTTGTGAATATAGTCGCTGACTCGCGACCGGCTATTTTCGTCGAATCATAAGTTCGAGCCCTGATTCCACAAAGACCCACCATGTCGCCAAGGCTGATGCAAGTCAAATCTGTCGGGACCCTAAGTCCTGCCATTGGCGTGGTGTGGAAGTTAGTAGAGGGTGTAGTTCAAGTGTCCTTCTCGTTATTTGACCAAGGTTCAAAATTACGAGGTCCGTCAAGAACAGCCCTTGGGTTGCTTCTAGGGCTACATTAAAAAAACTAAACAAAAAATTCGGTTTATTAACGTCAAACTATCAGCTAAACCATGGCTTTACGATGTAGTTTTTATCCTTGATTAAGTGACGAGAACGACATCTGAGCAAGTGCCACCCTCTCCAAATTCCTGTGCCATCGCAATGGGAGGGCTTTAGCCTCAATAAATTTAACATATATCAGCCCAGGATACTTGGTTTGTTTTATGAACGTAATACTAGAACCAAAAGGAAAGCTATTTTCGACGCCAACCACGGTGTATGTTTAGTAACATCAAGGCTGGATTCCACGAATCGAGGAAAACCCCGACCACGAGTTAGCGACTATGACCAATAGGTTACCGCGTTCACCTATAATGGTAAGGAATTTGGCCTAAAACGGAGGGATTGGTTATCGCGAACACCCCTACATATTGATTTCATGTTGTTGAATATTTTTAAATTCCTAATATTAGTTCAAACTCTCCCTATATATATCTTGTTCAAATTTTCAATCACTAATAAAATACTTTTCATTCATTCAGTCAAGTTCAATAAGCCTCAGGGTAGGCGGGCCGTGGTAGTCTAGTGGTCAAGGTCGTTTACTCGCGGCTGGCGGTTTTCGTTCAGTTGCGGTTCGGATGAATTAAGAAACAAGTCTACTATGTCATTTGTCTGTCAATGGCAAAGTTGGTACAGCGTGGAAATAGAATCTTCATGCTTTTAAGTCTAATTTCATCGATGCATAAAATTTTTTTATTTGATTTTCAAATAATTAATTTTAGTTTTATATGGGAGAAAAATTTTTTTCTCTTATATAAGATAGTTAGCAAGATATAAATTTAGGAATAAATACCATCAGTGACATAGATGTAGATCGCGGGAAAAAATTTCTTTTGCCACTTAACATTGCGATTCTGTCATATATATATACATATTTATATTAATTGTAATTATTTTACAATTAGTAATTAAAATAAGAAATTTCTTTGTTTATTTAAGTAGGAATTGACTTTAATTTTTTTTTATATTACTTGTTATTATAAAAGTGGAGGATATTTTCGTTTCAAAGAACAAGCAAGATAATTTATCTGGTTGTAAACTTTAAGATCGAATCACGATTTGTCAAAATATAAAAAAATATATATACTTTTAAAATTTCGCGTTTAAAAGGAGCGTATAGATTTTCATGCAAAGCAGCGTGAGAGAAGTTTAGCTTGTAATTATTGACGGTATCGATATGCGACATCGATACCGTCAATAATTACATCAATAATTTAACATCGCACGTAGAAGTAAAACATTTTATTTTAGAGGTAATCAACTGATGGTATCGATATGGGACTTCACTACCAAACTTCCACACAATCCCAACGTCACGATACTTAGCCTCGACAGTTTTAATACGGATCAGCCCTGCTGCCCAGCGGGTGCCAGACCGCGACAACCTAGTGGTCAAGGTCGCGGTCTCGCAGCTGGCGGTTTTCATTCAGTCGCTGGTTCGATCCTTGGCCGCCAAGGACCTGCCGTGTAGCCGGGGCTGATGCACGTTAAATCTGTTTGGGGCCCAATGTCCTCCCGTTGGCGTGCGACGTTAATAAAAAAGTGCGACGTTAATAAAAAACTAAACCCTCCCCCTTCATTCTACTTCGACCCCGAGGCCCCCTAGAGATAATTTTCTTTCCCATGGGTTTACTGCCTTTGGAAAATATATTAGTGACGGTATCCCGTTATTCCTTAGCAATATCTCTTTACTTTCAACCTTCCTACTTTTCAACCAATTTTTATTCTTTTTGACTTCATTCACACGTCTACATCACAGCTTTTAGCGCAGCATGGCGACATTGGGCTATAACGTCATTTAACAAGACCATCACTCAATAACAAAGGAGATATGTGTCGAGCCAGTAAAACGGTAGCAACAGCTGATTGGTTGAGGTTGATGTCGTGACTGGCATTGCTTCAGTCAAGTCGCTAACGGCATTGAAGGCATTTTACCTGCTTTTTTCATATTGTTCATCAACGCGGCCAACAATTGCCGCAGCAATATAGACAAATTGAACTTTTGCACCATAAGCCAAACAGTTATTTAATCATTCATGTTACCTGGAATATGGATGCTAAGACAGTTGAGTTCATTATCAGATTTATCTTTTCACTTATCTATATTGTTCAATATTACTCTTCTATCGCTTCGTATTTAACTGCGGCATTAATGATCTATATGCTAATCAATCAAAGCTGATTCAAGGTTATAGATTGTGTCTGTTTAATAATGTCTCACTGAGAAGTAACATAATAGCTAAAGAAGACACGGATATCATAATTTAAGACATCTATCAGGTGACACTCATAAACACCTCTCTTCACATTTTCACGAGTGCACTTGAAACCCCTGCCACATTGAACGCGCATCAACCCTTTCACACGGCTGGTCTTAAATGGCAGCAGGCTCGAACCCCCATCCCGAGAAACGCAACACCTGCATCGAGTCTACGGCCTAGATAATTAGGCTAACGTTGCTAATCATAGTTTTCAAATATCCAAAAATGGATTACGTGAGGAAGTCGAAATTCATTAAGACACCTGTCTCAGTAACATTTTATATCACAAAATATTTAATCAATAGCAATCCCTATTACAATCTGCATTATCTTAATTGGAGTGAGTGAGTGGAAGTGAAGTTTAATGGAGCAAGAGCCAGACGTGGTTATGCTGCGCCAAATGAGATGAAATTGTGGCTCAGGCATTTGTAAAATAGAAAATAGGATAAGAGATGGTTGACAAGAAGGAGGATTAAAAACGGTCGGCTTACTGGGATAACCAGGGTTGAGCGTCACCCGAGCTTACGAAAAACAGTAAATCCCATAGGAAAGTAAAAGTTCACCAGGGTGTCTCAGGGTCATGATTCCTGAATGTACCTATAGAAGGTAAGCTCTCTAGGTCTCTTATATAAAACTCATGAACAGGAAGTCCAGCAATACACCCAGGCACTGGGTGCCCATTTTATTATTACTCACTACTACAGAGGGACTTATCTTTCACACCCGATCACCATACTGGTCTATCATAATTTGAAACTCGAGTTCAATAAAGAATCTCAATTATGTCTTCTCGTAATGCTTATGGAAAACGCCGGATCTGTTAATTCCTCCCAATAGTGTAGTATGGAATTTTGCGGTTTTCGTTCAGTCGCTAGTTCAATTCTTAGCCGCCAATGACCCGCCGTTTAGCCGAGACTGATGCACGTTAAACCTGTCTGGGACCAAAGTCCTCCCGTAGCGTGGTGTGGATGTTAGGAGAGGGGGTGCCAGCTCAGGTGTCGACCTCGTCACTTGACTTTAGTTCAAATTAACGAGTTCCGTCGCCAATAGCCCTAGTGTTGCTTCTAATGCAACGTTAAAGAAACATAAGCTAAACTAAACTAAAATAAATACGGAATCTTGGAGGTGATATAACGATTATGGAGTCGTCCACGTCACTTGGCCACTGGTAAAAATTTACATTTTCGTTCGTAAATTATCCGCATAGTCAATCTTTCACTACTAGAGTGATGTTATGTACTCTGGAGTTCTTTGGTTTAGTTTATATTAACGTCGTACTAGAAACAACACGAGGGCTATTGGCAGAGTACCCAAGGGGACCGAGCTCACCCAAAGGGTTTAGAGCTGCAAACCGGACCCCCGGGAAACAATCACCCCCGCACTCAGCATTTATTGACAAAATAACATAAGATTTACATAATTTTGAAATAAAGGTTAAACAAAATGTACAAGGTATTTGCACAACAAAAAAATATACATGACAGAAACACAAAAAACAGTTGAAATTTTCTCACAGAAATAAGATACACAACAGGTTAAATAGCACAATACAAAAACGTCCACAAACTCGTAAACAAAAATTAAGTATTAGGCAAAGGTGGGAACATATATACAATTATAGCTACATGGTAAGGGATGATAAAAATATTGAGAAATATAATAAAAGTTTGAAACAATTAATAAATTTGTTGGGTAATTTTACTATTGAGGGCTATTGGCGACGGACCTCGTAATTTTGAACCACGTTCAAATGACGAGGACGACACGTGAGCAGGCACACCCCTCTCCTAACATCCACACCACGCCAACAAAAGGACTTTGAGACACGACAGATTTAACGGCATCAGCCCCGGCTACACGGCGGGTATTTAGTGACCAAGGATCGAACCTACGACTGAACGAAAAACGCCGGCCACGAATCCGAAGCCATAAACACTTGGCTACCGCGGCCCTGGTGTTCTTTGGTAGCATTCAGTGTGCAGGACTGCAGTAGCCCAGTGGCTATGTTCGATAATTCGTAGCTGCGGTTTTTTCCTTCTAGTGGTGGGTTCGAGCCCTAATGCGGATCATTTTTTGAAAAAATCATGGTCTCTAGGTCACAGGCTGTGTCGTCAAGTCGCAAGTTCACCTGCTGATCTCGCTGCAAATCAACCTTGCCGCAGGAAATATGAACTTTAAATATAACGAAACTCCAAATTCTTTGAGAGGGAAATTAAAGTTTAAATATTAAGTCATAAAGTTTAAATCTTCGTCAATCGACCTAGGTTGAAAAAACAATTTCCATTTCCAGTAGTCCTCTCGATGGTTCCAAGTGAGACTTTGATAGAAAAATCTTTCTTTGAATCAATTCATATAATTCAGAACTATAACATATTGATTAAAAAACTTAAGCCCTTCCAAGTTAGATGCTTGTTCATTCAATATATGGGAAAAAAACCCTTCAAAATATGGAAACAAAATATTTTCACTTGTTTATTCAAAGATATATTTTACGATTGATATCAAAAGGTATTGTAGAGTACAACCAGAAGGACCCTGCAGTGTTTCTAATTCTTCCGCTGATATTGTCATTTGTTACACAATAATTGGTACACAAGTTATAATTTGGCAAAATCTTTACTGAATGATAATATAACTTCGTTAGAAATACTGCATTCAAATAAAAAAGAAATCAGTTGGCAATTCCTTCCATTGAAATAAGGAGTCTTGGGTTCAACAATTTGGGGGCCAAAGACCTGCCATGTAGCCGGAGCTGATGCACGTTAAATCTGTTCGGAGCCCAAAGTCCTCCCGTGGTGTAGTGTGGATGTTAGGAGAGGGGGTGCCAGCTCAGGTGTCGTCCTCGTCACTTGACCATGGTTCAAAATTACGAGGTCCGTCGCCTAGAGCCCTCGTGTTGCTTC
>BMAW01029011.1:0-21131 GCA_019974015.1 Nephila pilipes | reverse complement strand
TTTGGACTCTCTACAGCAATAGCTTCGGGAGGAGTGAGATGGATTAAGGACTTGCTTCCCATTGCTGAAAATTTCAATAAGTGTTTGCTCCTCTGCATCGTTGCAGAAGACGGCTACTTTGAAACCAATTAAATTTAGCTATTAATAAAAGTATGCTGTTATTATTTTTTGTTATGCTATTAATTAACTTATTTTTAATCAAGTTATATTAAAAATTGTTTGTCCGGGTTTTTCTTAGCCGCGTCCTGTATTATAGATATTGTACGCATAATGCATTAGAAGGGTTACTGATAAAAAAAAATTCTGAACTATATTAAAAATTACCAGGATTTATAAGAATTTCCTTAGATTTTTCACTGCACTAATTTATTTTAATTAATTTAAATATTATAGATGATATTTACAATAAGATAAAGTGCATGGCAATTGGATTTACATTTGGTATGCAAAAGTAATTTACTTTAAAGGGCTAGTTACCCTTTAGAATAAATAGTTGCAATATCCTTGGACTGGTCACCACCAATCGGGATAAGAAATGACATCTGCCAGAATGCAGTGTCTGTTGCGAGGGTGGCTGAGGTACTTGGGAGATCAAACTTCTATAAGGTTGTGCCGGTGGGTTATTCAGTGTTTTCTCTTCACTAACCTTGGGGACTTTATGTTAATTTGAATTGCATTTAATAACAATTTCTTCCTAACCAAAATGAAACATGATTAAGTAAATTAGATGAAGATAAGCGCAGTGAATAGAATTAAATATAGTGATACATAAATAAAAGAGAATTGAAAGGAAAAAAAGAGAGGTAGAAGATGATGAGAGAATAATAGTTATTAGTAAATTGGACTGAAGCATCGGAATTCATCTTTGGGATTGAAATTACTTTTAGTCTAAGCACTAATATACGAATCTGTAGTTAGCGAGAAATGTTTTAATCAGAACGTGAGATTTTGTAAGCTAAGACTTCATCATCAGATCATAATATGGATTAACGAGTTAAGAAGGATTTGAAAAAGAGCAGCCTTATCTAATGCTTAGTGGTTCTTAAAGTATTTTATCCTACACTTATGTATCTTCATTTGGAGTCCAGTAATTGCTGAAGATTTGATTTCGGAAAAGAGGTGATAGTATAATTAAATAATGAAGGAAGGACGATACAAGGTCAAGTGTTTACCTCAATGTTCATGAGAAACAGAGATGTCACTTGATCTTTCATCGGATGTAAAAGAGACCATTGGTCTATTGAAGCTCTCTCGCCTAATGACTTAGAACCCGATCGAAACTTGAAATACATTTCCAAAGAGAAAATTATTCCAAAAATCATAAAAGTTTGCGATGTTGTACCTTATCCGTTAAGGTTGCAGTACTTTTAAAATTTAGGAACATTCCAAAAATGCGTAATTTTTAATTTCAACACGTAAAATTTAAAACTCGTTCAGGATTGTAGAATAGATGACGAGTCATGGAACACATTTTATATCAGAAAAAGGAATCGATTGATTATAAAACACGCTGACTGACAGAATTTTTTTCTCTTTAAAATTGAATATTTACAATAAATATAGCAAAGTAGAAAAGGTTTCAGATACATCATTAGGTTATTTCTACCTTCCACAACTAACACCTTTGGCTTCTCGCCTGCCACTGTACTCAAGTTCCGCCCTCTGGCAGAATGATATGGTAATTATATAACATATGGAGTTTACTACCATTGGTAAACACGGGATACCCTAGCAATCTTTCTCTATTTTCGACCCTTCTTGACAATAAATGTTTACCCTTTTTTCAAAGGTCTAGATCACATATACACACCGTTTTGGCGTTGCGTAACCAGATTGGTTGTTGCGCCATAAAACTCCAACCAAACAGATATCCTTAACCGATACATAAGACTAACCTGACATAAATTCTTTCGGACACCATTCACCAGCTTTAGCAATAACAGCATGTATCGAAGCCTCATCGGAGTGAATTTGCTGTCCTGTGTTCCTTTTATACAGTTCGTTCTTTCTATTACAACTATTGCGCATGGCAGCACTTCGCCTACCAGTGAAGAGCAGCGCGGGCTAACGTGAGTGAAGACGTTCTTATTTCCATCTTATATATATTGTAATTGACTTGGATGTAGTGTTGTTGTTGAGTTAGGTGTGTAATAAATGTTTCGTTCCACTATGTGTCACATTTTGATTTATTCAGTATATATTTAATTAATCTGCCGAGATCCGACATCGGGTAGATGTCAGCCCTACTTTAATATTGTGAATTGTTCAGTTACAGAGCGTAACTCTATATAATTTCTAGCCCTCGGGGGGGGGGAAAGGGGAGTGTTCAGTCCCCTGTCTATTTTGTATTATTCCAGAAAGGTTTATTGTAAAGCCACTAGATGGCGCTCTTCCTTGTAATAGGGGAGAATTCTTTTTGTTTTTGAGAGAACGCTTTTGGATGTAAAACGGTACGGTTGTTGATTCGCATATAGGTGCGAGATCCAATATAGTTTGGATTTAATAAACTTTATTTTTGTTTAAATGGTCCGTCGTTCTTGATTAACCGAACTTAAGTCACTTATAGTAGTGAACAGGGAGATTTCGGCAGTTGGTAGATTATTTTGAGCCTGAAATGGATGTAACACAGCTAAAAACACAACATTGCTTCGCACATCGTTTATTGTCTGTGCGAACAAAATTGACGCTGAACTTACGAAAAAAATTCCGCATGTCAAGCAACTTTCGATTTCGAAATCGCAGATTGGCAACAAATTTACGCTAGTCAAAGATATATTACGGATCTTATTTTCAAAAGTGATGATGCCGAAAATGTTTACAAAGAGTTTCAGTTAGTAGAGATCAATTGAAGTCAATATAACGAGTTGAAAACTAAGATTGAAAACATAATGGATAAACCTACAGGTTTGCCAGAAACAAGAGTTCTTGAGAAGAAAACTTTTAAACTCCAGAAAATTGAGCTAAAAAGATTCAATGGTGATGCAAAAGAGTATTTGGTATTTTGGAGCAAATTTTCAAAAATTCACAAAGATGGAAATTTGTCCGACGACGATAAATTTCAGCATTTATTGCAAGCGAACTTATTGTAGTGACGAATTCGAAAGCGGCAAAGGTACTTGAAAGCTTTCCAGCCACCGCATCCAATTATCCGAAAGTGATCGAGCAAATCAAAGAACGATTCGGAAGAGAAGATCTGCTAGTCCAAACTTACGTGCGAGATTCATTTTCGATGGTGATTAAGAACGCAATCGCGGGACAAAGGAAAATGACTGTACGACGATTTAGAAGGAAAGCTCAGGTCTCTGGAAAGTTTAGAAAAGACGCAGGAGAAATACGGAGATTTTCTCACACCACTTGTCGAATCCTGCCTTCCCGAAGAAAGGGCGTGGGAAAAAAATTGCAACTTGAAGGAAATTAATGGTGACGGACATTCGTTAGAAAAACAAGAAGTGCAGAGTCAGGAGATGATTGCCGCGTTTGGGTGAATCCTAAATGAAAGAAACAGGATCGGGAAGATAAAATTTACGATAGTCCAACTGCTGCGTCATTGGTAAACATTAAGAATAACATGGGTAAGCGAAATTCGCGAATACCTTTGTATATGTGTAAAAAACGTTTGTTGAAGAATAGAGCTTGTTTTTCATGTTTCTCTGTCACTTACTTATCCAAGTTCCGTAGAATAAAAAATTCTTGCTTGTAGTTATTGTGCCAAGCCGCACCATTATTTGATGTGCGATCATCCCCAAAGAAAGTGGTAAACCTGGTGTGATTGAATCTAAATCATTGTCTAATAGTTGTTTTAAGCATAACATTTTTCTAATGACTTTAATTGTGAAAGTAAAGATGAATAACAGAGTAGAAACATTCAGAGCTCTCATGGATAGCGGTTCTCAGTATTCTTATATCTCTATAGTATTATTCTTATATAGTATTATTCTAAGCATGCAATTGAGAAACTGGGTATTAAATCAAATAATGAAATAAAAATGCAGCAAATATTAAGGGGGGAGAAACGCAGAGTCAGATGCACCATGTTTAAGAATTATTTATTAGTTCTTTAGATGAGTCATTCTCTTTGCCCGTTAAGATGTTTTCGCAAGCAAAGATTTGTGGGAATGTGACAAAAGTTATTCATCCGTTATAAGTGAATTGAAGGAAAAAGGGCTTATTTTGTCAGATTTAGAAACAGGTGATTACGAATAGATTTGTTGTTAGGAGAAGATGTTGTTGGAATTCGGTTTTTGGATCAATCGATCAAATTGGAATCGGGTCTATTTTTGTTGAAGTTTTAGTTTTTTTTAGTTTAGTTTTTATTAACGTCGCACTAGAAGCAACACGAGGGCTATTGGCGACGGACATCGTAATTTTGAACCTTTGTCAAGTGACGAAGACGACACCTGAGCTGGCACCCCCTCTCCTTTCTCCACACCACGCCAACGGGAGGAAGTTGAAGACTCGCCTGGGATTCATTTTGACTGGAAAACAGGAAATGCCTAGAATATGTGATATCGGATGTGACACTGTTTTGAATGTTATTTCTCTTTCCTCTATTAATGAGTTGAGGGATCTCGACAGTATTGAGATTCATGATTCAATTCAAAGGTTGCGTGAAATTAAAGAGCATTTAAATGTAGTGCAGGTTTTTGAAAGTAGTATGAAAATTCTGCTAGCGGTAGATATGAACTTTTTTTGCCTTTTAGATCAAATACAAATGAGTTGCCTTCTAATAAAGAATTGACATGGAAACGGCATAAAAAATATGTGCGAAAGCGCACAACAAGATGCGCTTCTAGACGATCATAAAGCTGTATTTAAGGAATGGGAGGAATTAAAAATAATAGAAAAAAATCGAAGATGAAAACGAAGCTTCACATTTTTTGCCACATAGACTGGTTGAGAAAACCAATAGTATCACTAAAATAAAGCCAGTTTCTGATGCTTCGGCTGGAGAAACTGGAATGAGTTTCTTAAATGATTTATTATTCAAACGTCCAAATTTAATTGAACAGATACCGGATATTATCCATAGGTTTAGAAGCTCTTCTATTGGGATTTCTGCAGATATTGAAAAGGCTTTTCTTCAATTGGGAATTGTCCGTGAACATAGAGATTTTTTGAGATTCTTTTACCCTACAGGAAATGATGATGTTGTAAATCGTCATTGTCGAGTGGTCTTTAGGGTGTTATCAAGTCCGTTTCTGTTGGCTGCAGTACAATCGCATTTGCTGGAACATACACCAGTGCATACAGTTGAGGATTCGAGTATAGCAAATAAATTGAAACTTTCATTTTATGTGTTGTGGGAATAAATGATGTTAGACTTCAAGAAGAACTTATATTGAAAGCTAGGATAATTTCATCACAAGGTTGTTTTAATATGCGAAATTGGGAAAGCAACGTTGAATGTAAATACATATCTATGAGTACAGGGACAATGAAAGTTGTGGGAATTTTATGGGATCTTAATAGAGATGTTTTCAAATAGGATGTTTGTATGGAAGATTTAAATTCTGATTGCAATATTACAAAGAGATATATTTTAGCAGCTGTGCAGGAAATGTTTGACCCACTTGGCATTTTATGTTCTGCAACTCTGTCACCTAAAATATTGTTGCAGAATACATGGATAAAATTATCGTGGAATTCACCTTTGTCTGAGGACGTTGGGAAACCATTTTTAAAGTGGTGGAGTGAAGTAGATAGACTTGCAGATATAGAAATTCCGCGTTATTTTGAAATTAGTAATACTATTCAGATGCACGTTTTTGTTGATGCCTATGCAACTTTCGTATTTCTTAGATCAGTCACTTTCCACGGTGTAAATCCCTCAAGGGCTTACCTATTTCAGGTAAGTACAAGTTTCACGAACCCGAGGGACCTGAGGGATCTTTTTCTTTCCCATGGGGTTCACTGTCTTTGGTAAACACGAATGACGCTCCCTCAGGATATCCTAGTGATCCTTCTCTTATTTTCGACTCTCCTTGTCAAATTGGCATCTTTTTTCCTTTCAGGGGCTCATCTTCGAGTGAGTACGGGAGGTCACGTCCCCGAGATACCCAAGTGGAAAAAAAAACTGAAAAGAAAGAAAGACACACACACACACACAAAAAAATCTTTATTTGGTTAAATTTTTATTTGCAGATTTCAAATGTAGTCATTTTATTTCTGTTTGGAGTCGATTTTGCAGGTCTTTTATGTTCGGTACTTTTTGTTCTTTGCTTTCTGCATTTACTTTTATATTTATTCAGTTGGGGATTTCAAAATAAAAATTTTATTTATTAACATCAATGTCAGATCAAGTTTTTTGACCTAACCCGCATGTTTGCCATGTGCGGCGACTCGTGCCAGGAGAAAGTGGAGTCTGGGGATCCTGTTGCGTTCCCTTTGGCCCATGCTTCTCCGCAGATGGGTGGCAGGAGTGAACCAGCTTCTGTCAATCGGCTGGCGATCGCTCCTGATGGGTTATTCTAGAACCCCAACGACGTTGCTATTGGGTTAATATTGCAGTTAGGAGTGCCTCGGGTGAGCCGACGGATCTACACCCTGAAGGTGTAATACTATACTTCAGTGCCATCTCGGGGGAAAGTGCCGCTTTCCTTGGCAATTGCTAGATGGCCGGCGGGCTGCCTCCCCTTGTTGAACTCCTAGGTCGGTGGAGGCTCACTGAAGTAAACACAAAACCCCTCTTATGGATCCAAAACTCTAGTGCCTTGACGGAGGCCTTATTCCATCAACCTCTTTTCCCATTGTGGAGCAACGAATGTCTGATACTAGTACCACAAGGTTTTTCAGCATGAAAAAAAGCGACTCTTTCCAATGTTTCACCGTTTTTGATCGAGAAAGCTTTAACGACCAGTGTAGGGTTTGTGAAGACTATTTGCTAGATGCGCTCCGGGAATTTATTCCTGGAAGTGTCGTCAGCGAAACAAATTTCCAACCTTATGAATCTGCGCCAATTAGCTCATTTTGAAGTAACAGTCGCACCTCACCGCAGTATTAACTTTTCACGGGAGGTTATTTCAGCCACGGATTTATTGAATGTGTCGAACGAGTAGATTCTTGATAATATGCAAGAACAACAGGTCTGTGAGGTTTCTGCGTATAACTATTCGCTGGGATGGAAAGGTGCTTCCTACCAAGCACCTCATCCTGACGTTTTTGACGCCTGAACTTCCACAGTCTGTGAGGGCTGCTTACTTTCAATGTCCCGTTCGATTCCATTTATTTCAAATCCCCTGTACCAACGCTACGGACACTCAAAAACCAACTGTCGAGGTCAGACCCCGTGTGTGCTCGCTGTGCACAGGCTGGACACGGCAGTACAGACTGCGTGTTGTAGGAGCGATGTGTCAACTGTAATTGTGACCATCCCTCCTTCTCTCGATCATGCCCAACCTAGAATTTGGAAAAAGAGATCATGGCAGTAAAGATAAAAAATAGTGTATCCGACCCAGAGGCTAGGCATATTGTGTCACAACGTACACCTATCCCTGGAGTCTCATATGCATCTAAAATTATAAAACCTTTAAATCCTGCACTACTCAGAATGACTCTGACCTAAAAAAAGCCTTGTTCAGCTCCATTACGTTCTTCTAAAACTGAAAAAACAAGTAGTAAAAGTTCAGTTAAATCTCCTAAAAAAATAAACACACCCAGCTCATAGAGGCCAAGGCTGATGTGTGGAAAAAAAACCAACCTAAATAATAATAATAATAATAATAATAATAAAACTGAGATCCTAGCGTTGGATCTGCATCCAACCGCTGAGGATTATACCATGTTAGTAGACGTGGAGTCGGGAGAACCGACTTCCAGTGCGATCAGTTAATGGATACCTTTGTTTCCTGGAACTGCCGCGGTTTACGACCCAGACTAAGGGATCTCAAATCCATAGTATCTACTCACCAACCTGTCTGTGTTGCTCTTCAGAAGACTTTTCTGAAGAAATATGACAACCCGAGTGCATGAATATCACTGTGTACGACGGGATGTTGATATCGCATCATCTTCTTCTGGAGGTGTATGCATCCTGGCATTCCAGAACTGTACTCACAACATCGTTACTCTGATCACATCGTTGCAGGTTGTGGCTATGTGGATCCATACCCACACATTAATCATAGTCTTCAGCATTTACCTCCCCCCCTAAAGATGTTGTGTCACAAATGGATTCGAACCACATAGTGAATCAATTACCAGCTCTGGTAGGTAACTTTAACAGCCCTCAGTGGAGGTATGATGGTACTAATTCTCGTGGTCGGCAGATCGAGCAGTTGATCTCGGATCATAGTCTCTGTCTGCTGAACACCGACAAGGAAACATATTTCCATGCTCCCACTAGGACATTTTATTCCCTTGATCTAGCCGTTTGCTCGCCGACACTGCTACCGTCACCGAATTTAGAGGTTGTAAATGATTTACATAACAGTGACCATTTCCTTCTCCTAATCTCCCAGGTTCATGGTAATCCGGTTACGTCCTCCCATTTACCGCTTCAACCGGACAGATTGGAATTTGTTCACATGGTTCGCGGTTATTACCGGTATAATGGTTCAAGATCGAGATGCTAATGACTCTGTCAGGAATGTCATTGCCTCTATCGTGGATGCTGTTGATGCAGCGATTCCGAATACTAATTCAAAGCGGAAGATGAGTAAATCATGGTGGAATAAGGATTGCTAGTCATCCTACCGGGAACAAAAGAAATTATGGGGTATTATCTGACGATATCCTACAACCGATAATCTTATAGCGTTGAAAAGAGTGAGAGCGTTTGCTCGCAGAGTAAGGCGTCATAGTCAGAGATAATCTTGGATCAGATTAGTCTCTTCCATCACATTGTCGACGACAAGTCAAGAATTGTGGAGAAAGGTAAAAGCTGCAAACTACCTGTATCAAGAATTTTCTATCCCGATACTGGAAACTGCAAATGCTGTGCATTCTTCACTTGTCGAAGGGGTCAATGTCACTGGCCACTCATTTGCTACTGTGTCAAGCTTCGATTTTTATAGCGCTTCATTTTATCGGATCTAAGAATCGTGCAGAGCACAGTATCCTCGCAAGTCGTAACCGCTCCTTTATACGTGACTGCATGAGGAATTGGAAACGCCTATCTTTGGCCTCTAATACCAGTCAGTCTCTGAACTTGCTATATGCTCACCAATGTGAGTGAGGATTCACTTATAAGTCTCCTTTACCTATTCAATCAAATGGAGAGCATGTGTCAACTGCGTGAGGAAGCAATCTTTTCCTACCACAGAACCGCATAAGGATCCAGAACTCCTCCACTATATTGCACGAGCTTCTTTGTAAGACTCTTCTTGAATGATAGTCAATCTCATTCGTATATCGGAATTAGAATCAATTATTCTTCCCTTTCAAATGGGTCCTGCTAAGAAGATCTCTCTAAACATCCTTCTGCTCGAGATGAATTCCGTTCTGTTTCAATTGGGAGGAACATTTGGTTCTATTTTCTATACTTTGAAAAGACTCTATGACGCACCATGAGCATACTTCCTCTTTACAGGTTATGTAGTCTGAGAATTACTCTCTTGTTTATCAAATTTTGTTCCTTTTAGATGCTTTAAGTACATATGTTGGTACTGCTTTATCTTCCTCTTTACTCAATTTGAAGGAGTTCCTCATGACTATTTTACGTCTATTCTTTCATTTGTCACATTTCTCCTATCCTATCCATCTACAACCATCTGTTCATCGATCATTGTACGTCGACGATCTGCAGATTCTGCAGGATCATGTCTATACTACTGAGCTGACACTTGGAATTATACAACACTTACGAGCCATGATATGACGTGAGATGAATACGTGTCTCCATGGACAAGAATGGTGCTACATTTATTGAATAGAAATGCGGTCCCATCCTCGATCCTGATCCTTCGCATCCTTATACATGTATCTCCCGTCGTCCTACATTCTCTGAGTAATTTTGACTCGCAAACACTTTCCTTCGCACATTTTACATCTCGTGAAGAGGTGTGAAAGAAATCACTGACATCTTGAAGGTGTGTCCAACACCGCACTTGGGAAGGATCGAACCTTTACTTCGAGTGTATCGTCATGATGTCTTCTAGATCAATTACGATATACTGGTTTACGGTCTCCGTCAACCTTGAAACTTGTCCCAGTCCAGCCTAATGCTCTTAGAATCTGCTGTGGTCGTTTCTGAAGTCACCTGTACAGAGTCCTATGCGCTCTACCAGGCGTATGTTTGCTTCTGGTGACGAAGCAACTTCAATTATTTTGTCATGTCATCAAGCCGCATTTTTACGGACCATGCACATGGGCAGACTTCTTATTGGGCAGACTACGATGCTCACCTTTTCTGTTCATTGCCATCCGAGAGGAAAGATATCTATGAGGAATTTCCGACCATGACGGGTGTCAACAGCGAATTTTATCAAATTTCTCCTTGGAATTGGTGCCCAGTTGCATCTTATCATAACTTTCTAAATATTGGTTTCCTCATAAAGTAGCATCCGTTCCATTAGTTTCCAAATCTCTTTGTTTCCATCGTAGTCAGCACGAGGATTTTATTCGATCTAACGGACGGAGAAAGCGAACTGATACATCGGCTGGGGTCTCATTATCCAACAGACTTCAGGCACAGCTACTGGCCTGATGCTGCTTAGGTCAGGGTATACTGTAGTCTTCTTGCAGGTCTATACTGACCAGTTCGCCGTTATTGTGCCTCAGATTGTCAAGAGAAATCCAGTTCTAGTTCGTAGATATAGTGACAACATGACCTGAAACATTGGTACATCTGTGAGAGTCAGTCATCCTATTGTGAAGTCGACATTGCAGACATGGTTTGCAGTCTGAATATAAGAGTTCGTATTATTTAATTGTTGGGTCATGTAGGTATTTAGGTAAAAGTGGATCAGGCTGCCATTCGGCATCGAACCCTCTGCAGCTTGCAGTCCCGTTAGATGATATAAGACGTTTCATTTAAATTCTTTTCGATCTGGCACGAACTGAATCTTCAATTCAATAAGAATTATACTCGATGAAGCTCGATCATTGAGAATGTGTCCTGCTCTTCCAATGACTGGGACAATGTCAGATGATTCCGCTTTTGCATTGGATATACTCGATTTCATCATAGACATCTTTTATAGGGGGTGCTCTCGAGTCCTTCCTGAAATGTCCCTACACGATTCATCACGATTTTGAATTGACTGTCCGATCTTTCATAGCACGTCAGCTATCTTATTTCGATTCAGTTTAGACCACATCTGATCATTGGGAAATCCACCACTATATCTTATTTGTTTTAACACATTGGCCTTAGTCACAATTTGATGTTTAACTTTTATCACCTTGTGTTGTTTTATATTCTTGAAATTTTATTCTGATTGATTTTAACAATGATTACGCAAGCATAGCCTACTTTGGTCTTAACTTGAACAAACTCCACAGAACTCCCTCACGAGTAAAGGTCTCTGTCAGAACAATCACAAGAGTTCTTTACAACAGATGTTATACTGGTTAAAGCTTATGGCGTGCTGCATAGGTTCTGTAGATTAGCACATGCGGCGCAAGCGAACATTAAATTAACGGGAAGACATTTTTGAAGCTTCGAGTCGGTAGCTTGAACTGGTTGAGGTGGGGTTGGCTCAGTTTTGTTTCGATATAGAGTTAAAAGTAAAATGTTTTTCTAGAAGTGACGGTTCAATATGTCTGGAAAATTATCCGCTGATCTTATTTCCGGGATGTTCGCTGCCATTAGTTGAGTCACACGATAGGAGATTCTTTGCTTAGTTGTAGAGTCAACAGACACCCCCATCACCGGAATTATAGTAATGCAGAAACTTCCGAAAATCTTTCAGAACGATTCGATCTAACCAAATATTAATGAAAGAAAAGTTATCGATAGCTACGCTAAAAATTTCTACATTTCATAATCTTACAATACAACTTGCCTGGGTTCTGGGCAAAGATCAATAATGCTAGAAGTAGATACAATGCCAGGAAAAGGAACAGTCCAGGAAGAGATAGAGAGGCTAGAGATCCGACTATCTGATCTGTTCAAGCCCAAAGCCAGACTATACCCATCACAGCATTTAGGATGACAACATCATCCGAGTAAAACTCTGAATAGCTAAGGAAGAATGAAGGGGAGCAATAGATTCTCCTTTCTGTCACCAATCTTAATGGGACATTTGTGGCCTTTGCAAAAGTCTTGTAGAGCACTTACACATTGAAAATTAATGATTACAAGAATTGAAAAGGAAATAACAATCCAGCAGAATGCGAACTAGAAATAACTTAAAGTGAAAACGACCGAAAATTTAAGAATATATCCAATGAAGAAGAGTTTCTAAACTGTATCCAGCAGCAACAAATCTAAAGATATTCATACTGATTTCACCATCAATCTGATATTAGTTTACATCTTACAATTTTGAAAGTTGAAATGATTCGGTCGTTCTAGGCGGCACTTAGAGACAGGCAAATTAGTTTGTTCTTCGAAACCAGAATAAGTCGAGAATTTTCCTATGATTTTGTAAAATTATAACTGAGATTTAAACAGTCCAGAAATTTTACTAAATTTTTACCAATGAAAAGGACAGCACTGAAAATCTTACCTTGAAATTAGAATTATGGAGGCGGCTGTTGGTGAGGTTGAAGTTGCCCTTAAGATCTTAAAGATCCAGCCTGGTTGCACCAATTAAAAAGCACAAACTGACATGACCTCCAGACAGATCGAGTAAACCTTGATCTGACTTCTGAAATTGGCAGAGCCTTTATCATTACAAGACAGATAGGCCTCAAATCCTGCAATAAAACTCAGAAAAAGAAAGAACATCAATATCTGGACCAAAGGGAAAGAAACCAGATTTCACAAATTACCAATTACCTTCACAAAGAAATCGAGAACGGTTTTCGAGAGAAATAAAACTGAGATGTTTCACTACCAGAAGCTCATAAAACAGCCACACTAAACAAAAGAAAGAATTGAATTGAAATTGTGATTGAAAACCTGAGCTTTTTAGTCTATAATAGTGCAGGCCCTGGAAAATAAATCAGGTGGAAGACAATACATTAATGTGTAGAGACACAAATTTTCTTTTTGAGTGAAAGTACCAAATTAAAACAGATCCTCAACCAGGATTTGCTACTCCTAGAACGTGAAGTTTCACACCAGAACAATGAATCCAAAGAAGCCACTGCAGAAACTGAAGAACGAAAACCCGACAGATATTTGAGAAGGAATAAAACCACTGAACGATAAAGAGAGTTAGATATAACTTTTGTTTCGTTGCAGACATTTGAAGCTGTCCGAACAAAGTCTTAGCCTAAACACATGGAAAATAATGACTAAAATAAATGCCAGAGAAGAAGACGAGACTTACACGATCCGTCTGCAGGCCATGCATCCACTCAATTCCCACCCTTCAGATATCTGAACTGCCTGAAAAACCATGTAAAGATTTGAAAGTCCCAGAAAGATCACGGTTGAAGTTAAAAAGATAATGATTAGGCTTTACCAGACGACTGCTTTAAATGAAGCCATCTGCCGAGACTTATCTTTATATAAATCTGCATAAATCCAGGACAAGTTCTAACTTTCAAAAGTTGAAAATAATTTATAACACATAAGTTATAATATACACTGAACGTACTAGAGTAATTAAAAATCCAGTTTGTCAACATTTAATGAACTTAAAATTGTGCTGATCTAAATTCATGAAGCATTTGAAATATTGTGCTTTCTAAAACCTGGTGAGGAGTGACTAGAAAAATGAATACTGTATAGCAGGAAGAACTCATTTGAGACACATACAGGAACATTTGGCCTATGGATAAAGTGATTGTGAAGAAAGTGTACCAGAGAATTTTCAAACACCTCAAGACTTCTGATGAAACGCAAATAAAATATTTCTAAGGGTCTAAATTACATTTGTTTCCTGAAATCAAATTTCAGGGATTTTTCATCGAATTTGGGGACATCTATGAACTCTGAAGATGCAGACTGCAGCTTTTTAATTTGCAACTGTTTTGTTTCTTCTTCCAGGCCATACTTGTTTTAAACCAATCCAAGATGGAAGTATGTCATTAGCAAAACGAAGAATGTGATTCCAGCAATCATCAAAAATGTTTTTCTGATCCTTTATCCCACTGAATGTCACAGCTTATAATGGACTACATTCTGCAATTTCAATCACCTGCCATTAAATGGGTTGTTCTCAATAGATTTCTGTATTCATAAAGAATGATTTTAACAGGAAGATTTTGGATCTGAGGCAATAACCCTGCTCGATGAAGTCTCTGTGTGTCCTCATTATGCTCTGCTGTGTATGTCGTGGTAAGTGTACTGCAATAAAGCACTATCGTGACTTTCCCCTAAACGTAACCTGGCATAAGTAGTTTTGACATTAGAGGATAGTAATTTTTGAATGCGTATCTTTCTGAAGAGGTTGTGAATAGGAGAAGATTAATATTTTTGGTAATAATATCAATAGATATAATTGAAAAACACATTACACGTATTTATCACCACAGAATTCCCGTGTTCCTGAAGCAGTAATATACTTCATGTAATGTTGTATTTTTGGAAGGAACAAATTTGCTTTAACATGCTTCCAGTGTTTTAATTTAAAAAGAAATTTTGCAGATTTCACGTTTTTGTACAAAATAAGGAAAGTGCCTAAGCTTTGTTTTTCTCACCTCCTTGACCCCACCTCTTTATTATAAGAAGGCCCCACACCCACCGGGCCATTTTGATTTAATGGCACCTAAAGGTTGACTATGAAATGGCCCTGGCTACTCTCCTACTGCTACTCATACTGCCATTATTTTATCTAATTAAAGTATCTGAAAGAGTAAAAATAGTTTAAAGGCTCTTCAGAATTACACTTTCCTTTGGAATACTTGATTTTTGTTAATGATTCTACTGTGGGTTTTCCGGTCTTGAAAGTCATAAAGAGCCTGAAAACGTGAGATTCCACTGAATCTTCATTATGTTTGATTTTCAAGTATCTTCTGTTATCCACTAGATAAATAAGATCGAAAGACGGAAGAAGTAAAATCTACAGATCATACCACAGGATCAGCCCACAAGTTAATTGGCTGGTTTCCCAATGATAATAAGACGCTGTCTCTGGCCAAAGGATTTTCCAGAATTAGTTAATGTCTGGAAGAATATTACATAATTTGAGCTATTGCTTATACTGATGGAAATATCCAGTGGCTGTTGACAATTAGAAGAAAATGAGCAAATTTTTTTTAGGAATACATATACCTATTTAATTTTAAATAACCTAAAATGGACAGATTTTTTCAAAAAATCTATACTTTGACATTCAATTTATTTTTACAACGGAAATGTTGGAAGAATTTTCCCATTTGCAAGAAATGTAAAACTTGACTATTTATTACTTGTTCTCTAAAATGTTTCTGAAATTTGTTTATTCATATTTTTTTTTCCGATAGCAAATTATGGAGAATCGGTTAATACCTTCTTAACTTAAGTCACAAGATTCAACAATTTTCAATTACGATAGTTTTTTTCCCCTATCTCGAGTATTAAATTAAAAGAAAATTGTTTATCTATCTGAAATGCGATGCAGGTTTGGTCCTTCAAATTCAATATCTTACAAATTATATTTATTCATCTGAGTAAAACAAATTTAACTTTTGAAAAAAAAAAAAATATTTATATTTTCCCCTTCGAATTATCGTGCGTTAATTTTTGAGAGAAATATTACTAAAATAAACTAAGTATCATCACAAATAAAATATATATTGATAAATTAAATAATTAGAGAAAATATTTGACTTGAACTTTTACTCCAACTAACTGAGCCCTAAGGTTTAAATATTCATTGTAGAAATTTGAAATATTGTTTTGGTCAACAATGAAGTGTTCTTTCCAGAAAATTGTAATTACCGAACGATAATTATATAAAATTGAAGTTTATTTTATAATACACTCATTTATATAGAGGAAAATTTGATTTGTTCTGACTCAATTTTAAAGCATTTATTAAAGTTCAGTTTCTGTTGATTAGATCTAGAAAATAATAAACTTTGGACCTATAAATACATTAACTCGAAAATGATTGCAAAAACTGTTTGAATGGATGAATTTTTATATGGATTTAAGATAGCGTTAATTATGAATGGGAAGTAATGTAAGAAATAGTAGAAAATATGTACAATATTTACTTTGAACAATGTATAACTCAGTGAAAATTTACGTACATTTTTCTATTTTTGAATGTTTTAGAAATTTATGCATTTTTATTTGTCTAATTCTTGTTGAAATTATATATATATATATATATATATATATATATATATATATATAAGGAATTGATTTCCAATAATTGTTTTACTTAATAAATTTGATTCGAAAATAAAAGTAAATCTGATTTGTTTAAGGATGAATTTGAAGTGAGAAACTTATATAAATACTTTTAGAAAAATCCAACCTCTTCAATATAAACACTTTTAGAATTAAATTTTTGTTTCAACTTAGGTGTAATATGGCATATGATTGGCCCTTACACAATTTTAATACTTTGTAAAGGTTTTTCAATGGAATAAAAAGACACCGAAAGAAATGTAAACGATGTACAAAGTATTTCCTCTTAATTTTAATATCAAAACTGTTTGGTGTGACTGTTGCCTTTAACATACAAAGAACGAAGCCAGATTTTGAAAATCAACTTCTGAGGAGCAACTAATTAAAATCATGTTTTGGTTTTCTATGAAAATATGTGCAATTGGACCTTATTTAAGGTCTTTTTATAAATGAGAGCGGCCGATTTAAATAATCAGGACCTGTTTCTTATAAAAAGGGCCGTAAATACTCATCACAGAAGCTGATTGACCTATTTTATTTTGTAATATTGGTAGGCATTCATTACTCTTTAAGCGGTCATGGTTTATAAAAGTATTCGCACAAAATATGAACATAAGTAATCGATAGGCAAGAAAAAAAGTGTAAAAGTTCCATTTTAATCTTCCGAGGCTTGAAGAGAAGTTTTATTTCAAGGGTAATTTTTTTCATTAGACTCAAGTATAATGTCGCAGAAAATTATTTCATACTTCACGGAGTACTCTTACTCTAGAATACTTACCTCACTGAAAATCGAATTCACTTTATGCTTAATTTCTTGATCATAATAATTAACGATGGTGATTTTCCCTCTAGGTGGCAAAGGTTGGCGACAGATGTGTGACGAAGGATGACTGCGACGAAGACGAATGCTGCGTCAGTGGCATCTTTTCGATACCTACCGGAAAATGCAAAAAGCTAAAGATAAAAGGTCAGTTGAAATGAAATCAAATTGAAATAAATAAATAAATAAGAATTAGAGTAAATACCAATTTTGTTGATTTAGGGCATAAATACCGTTTACGCGCGAACGCCAAGTTGGCGATTTTTGCAGTTACTCAAGTTTAAGTTTGTTATATGAAGTACATATTATTGAAAACACATTCACCTTGAAATTAGGTATAAAAAGTCTCATCACCAAATAAAAATAGTGCTAATCCTGAAGTACATGGCATCTTTCCAGAAATTGCTTTGTTTGATATTATTCTGGTATGTTCTTTCCTTGCTAACTTTTATGGTGTTAGTTTTTCTGTAACTCAGGATATAATTTGACGCCTGTTAAGAAAAGTCGTCAAAAAATTGCTTTCTTGTGTAGGCTCAAGACTTTAACAAGAATTCGAATTTAAAATAGAAGATTTAGTCCTAGACCTCTCAGAGAAAATTCAAAACAATTTCATTCCTGGGAATCAAAACAAACTTATACAAAGATATAGTGAAATAAGCAGCAAAAATAAAGCAGACCTTTTTCTTAGAACATTAAATGATTAATAAGAATTCTTATGTAAAATGGAAAAAGTTGGAAATAATTCATTCTCCGTTACAATGGTTCATTTTTCATTTATGCATCACGAGTGAAAATTATCCTCTTGTTTACTTTTGCTTTTAAACCAATTTCTTTTATTTCTGTAGTGAAATTTAATCCTAAATTCATAAGTGTTGGAGAGCTATGTCGTTCTATTATATTCACCGTAATTTATAATGTCCAATTATGTGCAAAAATTACTGTTTACAAATTATTTATAACTTTATTGGATCTCCAAATTGCTCATAGAATCCTTATCCCGCTTTAGAGAACATATTACAGCAGGACACGAAGAAACCACATTTGCGGTCAAGAACTAAAATGTAACCTCTAAATATCTGTCCCATAATCCCAAGCGCTCTCCTTCTTTAGATGAGACATGGAGTCTCCTTTATTTCCCCGGTTATTCAAATAAATTATTTCCAACAAACTTGGGCAAAAATTGAAAACAATTTCATTCCTCGAAATCAAAACAAACTTTTACAAAGATATAGTGAAATAAGCAGCAAAAATAAAGCAGTCGATTTTCTTCTACGATTAAATGATTAACAAGAATTCTTATGAAAAATGGAAAAAATTAGAAATCATTCAGTTTTCGGAAATGGAAATAATTCATTCTACGTCCCAACGGTTAATTTTTCCTCTGTCCATTGATGCCCATGAATGATTCTCTGACTTCCTTTTGTTTTCAAACCAATTTCTTTCATTTCTCTTTCTCATTTTTACTGAACAGATGATTGGTGTGCCCCAAAGGTTGGCGAACGTGACAGGTACTTCCACATGTGTCCTTGTGGCGAGGGGTTGTCCTGTGAAGCTGAGGAAACAGAAGTGCTAGAAGGAGGAGTGAGTATATTTTTCAGTTAAAGATATAAAAAAAAAATTTTTTGTTCGTAAGAAATGACAAGAGACCTTTATGTAAATATGCCAATAATTTATGGCAAAAAGTTCATGCTGGTTTTCGCTAAGTGATATTAAGACAGTTCTAAACACACCAAAAAATGATTCAAAACAACTGGCACGCGCACAAAATATTTTAGAAAGTTACATTTTAGGCATGCTTGGTGAGAGATAGGAGAATTAGAGAGGAGAATCCTATATTATGAGCTTATAACTAAACGACAATCTGATAAAATGCCGTATAATAGAAGTTGACACATTCCATCCTGCCCTGCTCGTGTATTCTGATACACGTTGGTCTGGTCCAAACGCGTTTTAAAGATGGGCATTTCATCCAATCCAACCATTACGCGAATGACTTAGTCTATAAAACTTTTCCCTTTTGAAGATTTTCAGAATAAAGTGTCAGTTATGGTTTCATCGTTGTCCCTAACGTTAAGCTTCTTGTCTGTATTGAAAGATCTTTGGTATCGAGAGCGAAAGTAGGAAATTTTAGATATACTACAATGAATAAATGATCGAATTATTGAAAATGACGGTGTCACTCCATGATATTTGGGTGCAATTTGTCTTTCTAAGGTTTTATTTTGTCGGGTTCTACTCAGAATCTGTCCAGAAAGTATTGCCTTCCTTAGGCTATATTCTGTCAGGTTCTGTTAGTGTACTGTCTTGTTTAAGTTTTATTCTGTAAGGATTGACTCAGGTTCTGTCTGGTAATGTACGGTCTTTTCAGGTTTTACTCGGATTTGACTAAGCAATGTACCGCCTTGTTCATGTTTCGCAATAAGAAATTTGGCTTAAAAATTGAAATGATTGAGGGGAAAATAATTACAAAAATGGTGCCTCTTAAAACTATTCAAACGAATCTTCTGTAGTAATAATCTAGATTTCTTAGATTATTCATGCTACCTAGGATTTTCCTAACATATTATTCTGAGATTTAATTTACTTTTTTTTTTTTTTGATAAACGACTGCTTAAAAATTTATATCAGATGTTTATAGTTCTCATCCTCTTTTATTACTCATGTGGAAAGCAATAAGTCTCTCGAATGCTCACATCCGTTCTTTTAGACTCTTCTTTCTCTGGTAAAGGGCCGCGGGGGCCGAGTGGTCAGGGTCACGAGTTCGCGGTCGCCGTTGTCTCAGTCGAGTCCTGAAACCTCTCAAAAGTTATCTTGTAGTAGGGCTGAAGCACGTGAACTCTTTCGGGATTCAAAGATCTCGTTTTGACGTGATGTGTGAAAGTCAGGAGAGTAGGTTACCGTCACTAATATTTGTTTCGATGAATGACGTTAATAAAAGGCTTATTTCTGTATTTAAGAGACTTTACATATTCTTTTAACACTGAATTACTTTGAATTTTATCTATTTCACTACACCGAATGTCCTTAAGTTTCCTTTAGGTTAAAGGTTTAAGTGACGATTTGTATATTTTTTTTTGGCAAAAACGAAGAATTTTACAGAATTATTTTTATGCTGAAGGTGAAAAGCCTTTTTAGCGAAACTGAGAAACAAATTATAAGAATCTAGCACCCGCACCTGGCAACAGATCAAGCAGATATGAGGATCTGGCAGCGGGTCAGGTATATAGAGAGGGGAGATTGGATTATGCTAGAGGGGGTACCAGGGGAGAGAGAAGAAACCCGGTACGAAAAAAAAAAACGGGGTCTGGAAAGGAAGAACGATGACGATGTATTTTTTAAATCCAATTGAATCTTAATGAATTTACTTGTTTGTGATGTGTCCCTTAGTGTAATAAAAATAAAGAAATCGGGACTGAATGTTACAATCATTATTTTAACATTGGAACACCACACTGGTCACAAATCCTCGAAAGGAACCCAATATCTAACACAAATCTTGAGCCTACATTTACATTAAAAGTTCAAAATGTCCGCCCGTTTCTTGGAGGCAAGGCTGTCGTTCGTGCATATTTTGAGAAACGCGCTTCGAGATACCGAGAGAGACTTCTGTATCCTTTGAAAAATATTGTAATTTTCAGATCATCCGTTGCTTGGGGATTATTTTCATAAACATTGTTCTTTAAATTTTCTCACAGAGAAACGTCAGTGAAAGCTAAGATTCTTGGTTCTTGGTAGAAAGAAGGCTGCAATATGGCGCATGAGTGATGAAACCGTTGGCTGGTTTCGAGATTTTGTAGGCGGTGGACTTATCTAGAAATCTTTGGTCACCTCGTTCCCTTGGTCTAATTATTTACTGACTTTTTTCTGTGAGGATATTTAAAGAACAATGCTTATGAAAATAATCCCCAAACAACAAATGACCTGAAAATAACCATATTTCTCAAAGGATACAAGAACTTACATCGAGCATTTTGAAACGCG
>BMAW01029004.1:0-11205 GCA_019974015.1 Nephila pilipes | reverse complement strand
CTAAATAAATATTAAAATTTATTAAATTATAGAAATAAATATTAAAAGAAGAAAAATGTAAAAGTTACGAAGAAAGTATATAATTATTTTTTTAGGAAAGAGAATATGTGTACATAAAACTAGTAAATAATTTTTGTTGCCTAATGCATAGAACAAAAGAAAAGCTGTATCACAAATCATTTAAGAAATATATAGTTATACCAATGAATAATAGCAAGAAAATAAAGTTCATTTAATGAATAAATATTTATCAAAGCATGAAAAACAGAGAATTATTTGTCATAAACCTGCCCTATCAAGCTACCCCTTTACATTTAAATTACTCTAAACTTGACGTAATTGAATCAGTCATCAATTAAATCAAGTTTCTCATCTGTGGGATATCATCTAAAATCCATTTTATTTACTTATTCAAATAATGAATAAATATTGAAAAGTAACTCTCCAAAGAGAGCTTCTTACAAATTTTACAAATTCTAGGAGCAATTTATTCCCACGTCCTGTTTTTTTTATCTATTCAAAGTCGTTTTTCCTGGAGGAGCTACACTTTTCTTTCATTTCAACTTTCATTTATAGACTCATAAATATTTAATGATAACCAAATTGGCTCCATTGACATTCCGAATAAATCTTTCTCTTCCGAACCATGTTTAGAATGAGTGAAATTCTGCAGAAAATAGGGTTATGTTGGAATGATATTCATTTTGAAATTTGGCTTTCAACTACAATTTGAAACTCACATTGCTTAAAAAATAAACTTTCTTACTTCAAATTACAAGTTCAAACAGATATTTTTAAAAAATTACTTCGTTATTTTGTTTTACTGTTAAAATACAGACAGATCCAATACATCTTTTTACATATATATATATAAAATATATTTCTTTGATTGCACGTGATTGTTGAAACAAAAATATGTTATTGAATTTTGTATTTCTGCTCTAGCTAGTGTACTAATTCCTTGCACAGAGGATTTTTTAAAGTAAGACTGATAACGTCCAAGTCCAAACTGGAGCACGACTAAAAATTTTAAAAAATTAATGAGGGGGATTATAATTGATTTTCAGTGAAATAAAAATTAGTTTCCAAGGGAAATATAAATTAGCAGATAGCTTAAAAAATCCAAATATATAAATTTAGTTATAAAAATATTTCAATTAATGTAAAATCAATTAAGAAGCATTTTTGAAAACACGAAAGAATATTATTATGAATAAACAAAAATTTAATTTCAAGAAATTAACAAATTCTTTAAGTAAATCGAAATTAGAGGAAAAAAAACAAATACAGAGCTTCCATTCCTCTTGTAGGTGAATTTTTAAGAGGAAATCCAATAATCCAACTAAGCATAAGTAGCCTAATGTAGCATAAATAACCAAAAGCATAAGTAGTTTAAATGAAGGCCCACATCTCAAGTGGTGCAAGATGAGAGTAGAGAGAGATAATAGAGTTTATTAAAAAATATTAGATTCTTAAAATTTAAAATTAATTAATTAAGAAAGATCTTTAAGACATGAAAAACTACTCTTCAAGAGAAGAAATTTAAGAAATAAAAGCTCTTAAGAGAAATTAAATCGGTCATTTAACCAACCATATTAAAAAGAAGTCAAGTATTCTTCCAAGCATTCTTTCTTATCATGAGCGAGAAATTTATCGAAAACTTAATGCTCATTAATAATAAAAATTATAAACTTTATATAAATTTCAAACTCTAAACCTTATATTCAGCTTTAAGAAATCAGTGGAAATTTGTGTACAAGTATATTGTGCAGGTTGTTCTTATTGTGTGACTTTGATGGGTTTTGAAATGACCAATTAAATTAACTCGAAATTAGCAAGCATTTATATGCAGAGTTGATAAAATATAAAAAGTCGTGAATAGAATCCGAGCTCCGAAGGCAGAGTGATTATTTTGAAGACCTTTAGTTTTAGGAATTCAAAAATAAGTGAATTTTGTAATAAAACTCAACAACAGTGTTAAAAAATACTTCAGAATAAAAATTTTAACCTTGAAAAAACACAAAGAAGTAAGCATAAAAATATTTAAAAGAGAATCTATGAAAAATAATAAATTATTGGAAGCATAGACCATGACTTAATATGTGCTAGAAGTATGTGGAGCAGAAAGGAAAACCTACAGAAAACTTACCAAGGGGAAATAATGAAAATATCGAACGCTCTCACTGATTCCTCAACTAAAACACTGTGTATAAAGTCCCATAACTTAAAGTTTCCCAATTCTATTTTTTAAGAAAAGTGCCAAGTGCTCACTCCGTGTATTGCATGAAAGACATGCCGTTTATATTAATAAATTTTTCGTTGAAACTATTTAAAAAATTGAAAGGGAAGCTTTTTATCTCTATTACAAAAAAAAATCATCGAAATTCGGCTAATTAATTTATACACCCAAAACAAATATAGTCCTCCTAGAAAACTTTGAATCTGTTAAATGGTGTAAGAATCGCAATCTTGCAAAACGTTTCGTTGAGTGTAAAGTGGTAAAAATTCAAAAATAAACTTTCAACGATGTTAAGAGTTTTTTTAAAAAAACGAAAAAAAAAAATGATTTTTTAGAAATATATAACTTTAATTACTTGATAAGAAATTAAAAAGGAAATACTGGAGTAGATCAAAATTAATTGAAAAACTCGTAGATAAAAAAGAGCAAAATATGAAGTCAAGAATTGAACCAAGGCCCGGTAGTTCAGAATCGGTTGTTAAGCCATTATTAAGAACATGGATAGGTAAGAAATAATATAAAAGCTTCAAAATGTGAGCTACGTTTAATGAGAATGTTAAAAAAATTAACTAGAAAACGTTTGAGTTTTGGATTTTAGGAATATATAAAGATGTTCTTAATAAAAAGGTTAAGAATATCAGAAATGCTTTCGAAAAAGTTTTGATTGTTTTATTATTAAATATTATCTAACAAGAAAAAATTTAATTGTTTGTCGGATATAATTTATAAATTATTCATTTGAAACAGAATCGTAATTCTATTACTAAGAGCAACGAAATGTAAAAAAGTAACAATCTCCAAAACACTTCCTTCTACTGCAGAGAACAAACAAAAGAATAAATATTACAATCTTTAAATAATTATGTGAATAGTCAGACATAGCGACAAATCATGACGTCATTTCTCTTAATATGCGTCAGTTTTATCCGAAATGAAAACAAAATCTGCCTCAGCATTAAATTTTAAAAACCTCTAAAGCGAGGATTTTAAAAAAAAAAACATCTCTTCAAAGCGCACGCAATCAGTATGCAGACTCATGACCCATATTATATACTTCTATATCATTTCACTAACGTGGTACGCAGTGGACACACACAAACATTTCCTTTTATTAATATAGATTTCCAATTAAAAATAATGCTATTTCTTTCTTTCCTTATGAAATATTCTAAACAATTGATATCGACAATCGTTTTAAATTTCATATTGAATTTCTATACTTAAAACTCAAGTTTCCAAAAAAAGTGAAAATTGTAATTTTATAATAATTTCAAAAATTCTTTCAATATTTTGCTTCTTTTAAAAAAAAGTGAAATTAGTTTCGAAAGTATCAACTTAAGGAAACTTTAAAATATAATTTTTAGTGCAAAACAAGTATTGAGTTTGTGAAATATAAATACTAAAATTAATTATTTATCATTAAAAACTAAAAGTCTACTCAAGATTTTGTCCAACTATAAACTGATTTAAATAAAGGTTATGCATGAAAACATCAAATATTTCATGTTGCACATTAAAATAATTTTTACAAAAATGTTTAACTAAGAGGAATTTTATGAAATTGATTTTAAAAAAAATATTGAAAAGGAAAGAAAATTACAATACGAGAGAAACCATTAAAAATATCATAAACATAAAAAAGTTTTGCCTAAGACCTTATTTTTAAAATGGCTGATCTAACTGAGTATTATCGATGTAAAACGTTTAATTTAACCCATAAAAATTAAGCTTTTTTTTATGTGTGTGTAAATGCTCCTTGAAACCTCGTGGAACTTATTTTACTTGAAAATAAAATTAAAAATGTTTGAAATAATATCAATAATTATTAAGTTCTCAAAAACAAGTTATTCAGTGAAAATGTTTCTTACTTCAAGAGTATGTATCAGAATTTAAATAAATCAGTTTTTAATCTAATCTTTTTAATGTATAAATCATATCATAAGATTCTTATACCTATATAAATGTTTTTATTCAAGCAAAGGTGAATTACATTTTCATTTATATTAATACGGATTTCAGATGAAATACTTATTGAATGAATTAGTAATACTTTCTGAATCCTTATCTACAAAAATTCGATTTTAATTAACTACAGTTCCTTCAAAGTTGATTAACAAAATAAATTTTATCGTACATTACTGTTAAACTTTTTAATCTCATCAAGTTAATTAACATAAACATATATAAATAATTTTCTTATGAAACTTTCTTATGAACATCCTTAATGTAACAAAATATATTAAGGATTGAAAATTATTATGATATTCATATCTTCAAACAAAGAAATAATTCTAGATTCTAAACAAGATTCTAATTTTTTTGTGAATTTATTTAGTCTTAAGTGACGTTTAAAGTTTATAAAACATATATAATCAATACGAAACACATTCATAAAATAATAATGAAACCTCAAACATGTAAACCACTTTAACTTGCACAAATCATAATTTCATGATTTATTTGCATGAGCATCTATTTCTTTTCTTCTTTCAACTTTTAGATCATATTCTGTGTTCAACCAATTTATTTTAACAAGCAGAAGAATAATGCAGAGTAAATAATAAATAAAACATAGATCGAAGTATTTTAAGATCTGGAAGAAAGCAAATTTCACGATGTTCACTTCGGCACTCAATGTCGTTGAAAATAAAAATAATTCCCAATTTACGTATTTTGAGTCTTTTACAGTGACAGGTTTAAGCTCATCTTTTTTTTTCATAATTATATCTTTGAAAACCAAACATATGTTACTTTCCTTAAATTGAAAGTGATTTAATAACCTTTATGATAAATTAATATTTGCTCGTCATTTTCGATTTATTTTTTAAATGTGAGTATTTACTTTTAAAGGTAAATGAATTCAATAATAGTTGCATGTAATAGTATTTATTAATCAGAGCAATAATATGTGTTAATCAATTCCATCTCGTGGCATGAAAATCTTTGCACCACTATTAAGTAAATTGAAAGAAACTCATCATTCGATCTCGTTATTCTGCTTAATGCTCAAACTAAAAGATGTATAGACTTAATAAATAGCGCTTAGGAAAACTGGTTAGTAACAGATGATAGTAACTATTCAATTCAAAATAAAGCATTTAATTTTCTTTAAATATGGTAAATTATCACCCATAATTTGTTTTAATTATATGGATATTCACTTTGGTGCATTATCTTTCGAAGATTCATGCCAATAAGGTGCGATTTTTTTTTAAAAAAAAAAAAAGAAATAATGAGCACACACGCACATATCAGGGCAATAGACTCATGAAAATCAACTGAAGGTCTAAAAAAGACATTCTCCCTTTGAAGTCTCTTTTTTTCATTTTTAAGAATATTTTATTCTTTTTAACAAATTTTATTTATATTTTTTGTTAAAAATATTTCTGTCCCTGGAAGAAATTTTTCTTCTTGCGTAAGTTTTAGATTAAGCACGTGATATACTCAACTTCTTAAAAGTTATTGGAATGAACAGTCTCAGACGATCAAGTCAACAAATTTATTGAGTCCTTACGCCTTAAAAGAGGGTCATTAGTACAAAAAAGCTTAAATTTTAAAAAAATCAGCTTTTGAAGTTTTCTCAGTAAAATCGCATTTAAATTTTTTTATTTTATGTATTTTAAGTGCCCTAGTGGGACAGAAAAAAACCAAATTTATGAACAACATTTAATTGGAAAAAAAACTTAACAGCATAATACATCATTATCAACGAAAACTATTCAATTTTTCAATAGCGTACAGTCGGTTTATTTTTGTTGCTGTTAAGATATTTATAATATTTCAATGCCTTACTGTAGTTTTTTTTTTCCATTTTCATCAAATATAATTTTTTGTTATAAAAATACTTCTCGCTAATCTTATTTTTCATTCTTCAAATTTCATTTTTTCAAGCTGCAAAAATTTTAACTGTATTATTTATTATATAGTAAAAAATATTGCATGCCTTTTTAGTTACTGCGATAACTTATTTAAGAGTTAGAAAATTTTAAAAAAAAAGTATTTGGAGTGTTTTCCAGAGTAAAAAATGCACTGAAAAATTTGAAACTTTTACTTTTAGTTTATTTTTGTAAAAAATAATTTATGTATCGTTTTCTTTCTATATTGAGTACAAACTTGAGAGTATATTGTGCACCTGAATTTATTTAATTCATTAAGAGCTACATAAGCCAGATTCAAAATATAGTCTTTTAACTCATTTTTGTTGTTTATTCCTCCCACTTGCTTACAATTTTTTTCATGCCTAATTTTAGACTTTAGTATATTTTGTGATATATCTGCTTGCTTACATTTTTTTTGTTTTCATTCAATTATTCTCTTTTTTATTAGATTATTTGGTGATTAACTTTCTTTTTCTCTATTTTTAAGCTACTAAGTAATACGCGTTCCGATTTCTTCTATAATCTAACAAAAAAATATACGTAGGTAGTTTTCGCAATTTTAAGAAACTTTATATAATGTTTTAAATATTTTCTTGACTATTTTATTACTTTAATGATGTATATATATATATCAAAACGTTTAATAGCTGAAAATTTAAAAATGATTTTCAAAGAACTTGAATATGATACAGACAAATAAATTATCTACTTTAACGTAGTCTCAAATAACCATATTAGGATATTGTTTTATTTATATTTAAGGAATAAGAAATACCCGATCAAATATTGAATAATATAATGTTATATATTATAATATATAATATAATATAATATTATATTATATGACTATTTTTGAATAATATAATATTATATGATTATTGTTGAATAATATAATATTATATAATTATTGTTCAATAATATAATATTATATGATTATTGTTGAATAATATATTATATGATTATTGTTGAATAATATAATATTATATGATTTGTATTGAACAAAAAAATGTGTATTTGAAAAAGAATGTAATGTTTACACACAAAAAAGTAATAAGACAATAACTTCAAACTACATTTATTGTTAATTTCAACATAGCTAATTGCTGTTCATACAGAAATAAATATTCTAAGGTTTTTGTTCAATGCCAATCAAAGTTGTCTTTAGAGGTTTTACAACATTTATAATTTAACGAAGGACATATTAAAATGTTTGTGTTAATTAAATAGTTTTGGAGAAATATTTTACTGATTATAATTTTTGATGGATTAGATTATAGGTGTGTTAAATAAATGCTCATTCATACTCATAAAAGGCGTAACTTAATACTATAAATGAATATACAAAAAAATGTTAGTTTATTATCCAATACTTTGTGATATTAAAAAAAAATTCTGAGTGAAAAATATCAATAAAATAATTTTTAAAAAAATATTTAAACAAGGTTTAAAATCTATCATCAAACTGAAAGCAAAGCCGAACGATAAGAAAGGTAAAGTCTAATCATGAGTAGCTAGGATTGTCAGAAAATGTGGTAAAATATTTAATAAAATATCATAAGCTTTTAAATACTTCTGAAGAATATCTGAAATATTGCACTATATGAAACCTTATAATACTTACAGTCCCCTTTCAAAGAATCTGAATTGAATCAAATATAAAAATGTCTTAGATTATTCGTTTATTTATTTAATTCATTTATTTGTAAATTATCTGTGGCACCAACCATTTGCACGGGTGAGCTTATGAAATAAAACTCAGGAGTACAGCCATCAAACATAAAATTTTTTAATAAAGGCCCTGCTTTGAATAATCTTATAAATATATTTCAGCAAATGCCAAATTTGTCTCTGCGAAAAGAATAATTTAGCAGATTACACAACAAATATAATTATACAAATTCTGATCAATGGGGTGAAGCCAGCTGTTCCTTGAGAAAAATGGAGCAATATTGTGAAAATATCAGCTCTTGTTTTCAATAGTTACTAAAATAAATTTTCTCAGAACACGCGAATATGATTCACTTATTGAAAACATAATTTTGCGATGATTGATTTGAAAAATAATTGTAATTCTGCTACAATGAACATACAAATAAATAAATATAACGATCTCTGAAAAACTCCATGAAGAATAATTTAACGAAATCCAAGATAGACCATGCGCTACAGCTGCATATAATGGAACAATAATCTTCCTTTGTAGAATAGAAAAACAAAAAAAAGAGGCTTGCTCGCATACTACTTAAAATTTGCATCAAATCCATTAATTGATATTCTCCTTCCCATTTTTTTTCCTTAAGAAAGAACCAAACACTCATTTCGTACACCTTTCGTACATATTCTTGCTTTTTTAAAGATCGACAGATTTTTGGATGAAAGATTTAAAAAAAGGAAACTGATATCTTTCAGTGCTATTATCAAAAATTCACCAAAAATTCAGCTAATCCGTTTACGAAATTAGTATTCTTAAATAAACTTGGATCCTTCGGGTAACTCAAGTAAAGTTATTCTGCAACATTTCTTTGGAGAGTTACGCAACAAAGTAATTAAAAATACGCATTAATAGTTTCGAAACTGAATTAAAAAATCTATGGCAAATTTCAAAATATTACTTTGAAATACGAACAATTATTATCCATAATTTCATAATTTTAACATACGAAATTTCTTTCATCTGGAACTTCAGATTTTTTTTTTTCATCTCTCTCTCTCTCTCTCTCTCTCTCTGGTCGCTATGCGTCCATATACTCACACACATACAAATTATTCATTTTATTAATAGAGATGACTTATTATGACGTGCACAATAATTTAAGCATGGATATCATGTACGATAAATTATATAATTTCTATTTGATTTTATCCCAGACTTTTTCCATCTTTTTGTAACTAATATGTAGTTTCTACTCTTAAAAGAAAATTTACAGATTTCGCGCTTATTTTTGTTTACATCAAAGATAACAAAGAATCATTTATTTTTGATGACCATCTTCCAATCTCATTCTTATCTCAAATGACATTTCAAATAAGATGAAAAAATATGTTTGGTTCGAGAATGCAAACAATTAGCTCGTGTTTTTAAGAAATATCAAAAAACTGGAAATTTTAGTATAACTCAAATGTATCGAAATTTCTGTATAAAATATGACAAATTCCATATTAGAAATTTATCAAAATGTACCAATATTTTAATATTTTTAGATTTTAATTATTAATAATGTTCGACAATTTTGATGATATTTTGAAATTAGGTGTGATATATTAATGCATATTTCAATAAAATTTACTTACTAATATCGATAATGTATGTGTGTGAGAGAACAGTAAATCAATAAATGATGAGCGTTAATGAAAATTTCAAAAAACTTCAAGAAACTTATCTTTACATTCTGAACATATGCAACCTAATTCCCTGCTACATTATTGCACATATTCTACATTATCATCATTTTTAAGTAACAATTCTTATACACTATATAACAAAAAAAAAAAGCATCGCACCAAGAAGTTCTCCGATAGACAAAAATTTGCGGGTAGGAAAAATATGTACAAAATAGAAAATGATTAAAATTTCAGAAAAATGGAATGATTTATTTTAGAGTTACTTAGCTACAAAGTAACGAGCTCATTAGGGTGTTCAGCTCTAGCCTGGATGCAAAAGGCTACACGACATGGCATAGAGTGATAAAGCTCCCTGATGGTCTTCTGCGGTATTTCTTGGCAAAATTTGCTCCAATTGTCTGGCTGTGGCATCAACATTCCCTGGTAGATGCAGTGCCATTCTCATTATATTCCAGACATGCTCGATTAGAGAGAGATCTGGCGATCTGAACGCCAAGGAAATGTTTGACAAGCTGTGAGACAGCTCATAGCAAAACGTTTCTAATGTAATCTGGTATTATCTTGCTGAAAAATAAGGCCAGGGTACAGCAAAAGGAACGGTAGCAAAACTGGTCTAAGAATGTCGTCGACGTACTGCTTTGCTGTAAGTGTGCCTCTAATAACGACCAAAGGGGCTGGGCGTCTCCAGACACGTCTTCAATGATCGTCAGGACACAGTTCAAAGCGGGACTATACATCCCCAATCAGCACCATTCCAACCTGATTGAGCCCAAGCACCACTGTAATCTGGCTCGATAGTGTGCAAACATGAGTGGTAGGTGGTGTAACGGTCAGTACAAGGGTAGATTTTCTTCTCTCAACACCGACTGTGAATGATCATGGTGGACACTCGTGTGCGTCTGATGATTGATAACGGTGAATCAGGCACTGTGACAGCTGATCTTACAATTTATTTGTCCTCCCGATCTGCTATGAACCTAGGTCAACAGTTATCATCCTGACGTGGAAATCTGCCATTGTTCACCCATTTTTGCCAGCATTTCCTAATTGCTGCATCGCTTCGACCCATACGACGAGCGATTCTCCGATTAGCTCTACCTGCCTCTTTCAATCCAATGATACGACCTCTTTCAAATTCTGAGAGTTGATCATAATGAGCTCGAATCCTAAGGCGAGGCATTCTTTTAGTCGTTGAAATATGCCCTAAATCGCATTGCCAAAAAAAATTTAACCATCAGATTGAGAATCACTTCTCTTATGCACCTGGTGAGTGCGTAGTTTCAATGCGCTGCAGTTCCTTTTATTCATTCATTGGACACCAAATTTTAATCATTTGCATGTTCAGTCCAAATTTCTGCAAACGAAATTTCATTACAATCGGGCAACTCCTTCTTGGTGCGTCTTTTTTTTTTGTTATAGTGTGTATTTATTTTTAATTAAGTCATTTTATATAAATAGTTTTCCATAACTAAATTTATATTAAAAATCGATTTCTGACGTCATTTAAATTCATGTTTCAAATTACACAAATATCTCTCTTTAAGCGCAATACGTCTCAATTTAAAACAAAGGTTTAATCTTAATAACTGATATTCGAATGTTTTTGGATAAAGAATCATTAAAGTTATATGAGTACACTGGTTTTTTTATATAAAGAGTCTGCGCTCAGTTGATGTATAAAGGTGAATATATATCTATATCTATTTATATATATCTATTTATTTATATATATATATATATATATAT
>BMAW01029002.1:0-13323 GCA_019974015.1 Nephila pilipes | reverse complement strand
TGGTATGCTTCGTTCAGTTACCGTATTGCTTCCTTTTTGGTTATTGTAAAATAATTTGAATTTACATTTTCAAGATATAATTTTCATATATTAAGTTTAATGGCGATATACTATGTAAAGACAAGAAAGCAGCACTAACAGGTTGGAAAATTGTTTTGTATATATATATATATATATATCATCGATGATATTAATAATGTGTGTGTGTGAGAGAAAGAGAGTTTATACATTTCTTTTGGTATCTGTTTATTAATGATAAAATATTGTCCTATAATGACAGAAGTACAACATGCGAGACTCTCGTGTTTGATGTTACAGGTGTTCACAGAGAAAGAGAGAGACAAAAAGAGCGTTTAGAAGCAATTTTTATACTTGAGAAGAAAGGGTAATTCTATAATTTTGTCAAGTCAGCAATAAAATAAGGAATAAGAATCTTTCTTGATAACAAAACGCTTGAATCTTAAACAAAAAAGTTACAATACT
Organism: Nephila pilipes; assembly: GCA_019974015.1. Classification (NCBI taxonomy): domain Eukaryota; kingdom Metazoa; phylum Arthropoda; class Arachnida; order Araneae; family Nephilidae; genus Nephila; species Nephila pilipes. Next base: position 12,840 of record BMAW01029002.1, on the reverse strand, counting down.
TAAAAGTGGAAATCGTACTTATTTTAATTTGTAAAGGCTTTTTGTTAAGAATAATTTAATTAAAAATAAAGAGAAATGAAATTTACTTTATAATGAATATAAATATATGTAGGATAGATTACCAAATAATAAGCTGTTTTACCCCTTTTGGTTTCTTTGCAAGTGCAAGTTGTTATTCAGGCTGACATTGATTCGTAGAGTTCACGGATATCCATCAGCAGGATTTCTTACCAAACTTTTTCCGATTTTCTATTAAGACTGTCAAAAACTTAGAAAGAGATCAGAGGTGGATCCCCTAATCATAAATTAAATGAGGTATACCAAGAAATGTAACTGGCAAGGTAAGTATTTGATGAGAACACAGGAAGTAAATTGAAATTATTGCATTGTATGTAAGAGCTTTATCATATTGAATTACAAATCTAGAATTTATGAAATAATGGACAAAATGTGAGACATAGAATATTATAAATGTATCACCATGTGGTGAGTCAGTCCAGAAGATAACTTAAGGGATCTGCCTGTAAAAATAAATGACATCTCTGATCTTAACTCCGGGATGTTCCTCAACTTGGTATGTGATAGTCATCCACTACTATCCTGGACTTCTCCAAATATATCTTTGCTCATCATCGCTGCTCAATTTGAAGGAAACCATATCGCTGAAAACAAGTCTTATTCAGTCAGGGAGTTTCTAGATGGAAGTAGTCAGGTACCTGAGCAAGCGTGCTTGTCGACATACACAGATGACTGATAGTTTACGCAATAGGTGCCATTAACTCAGACTCCATTCTCTGAGTTATATATAAAGGGTTTTTCAGATCACTTATGTCCTGCTTTTCGGATCGTTGTTACGACACAGGGAGAGCCTCTTTGATGACAATGTTTCCTCAAATTCTTTTGTCTCTCTAGGTCGATCTCTGCTTTTCAACACTGTATTCTGGCACAGTCTGAAATATTTTTATATATATACACACACACACACACACACACACACACACACACACACACATATATATATATATATATATATATATATATATATATATCTCATAAAAAAATTCATGATTCTATAGTAAAAATAATGTTGAGATGTGTTTTATTTAATATATGATTATAATTTTTTCCCCATAAAATAAAACTTGTTCATTGAGCAGATATATTTGACACTTTTATAGGAAAAAAAACCACATGCACACAACACTGATGTATTTGTATATGGCTTTTTAAATATGCCTCGAAAAACTGGGAATACTGATTTTAATTCCATCTTTTATTATCATAGCTAAAGTATATAAAGCTAATAGTATAAAAATTGTTCAATAATTTTTGAATATTATTTAACTAATCTAATTTTGTTTATCAATTTATGTCCATCAGTCAGTAATGCTTTCATAATAATAACAGCTTGTAGAATAATTTATTAATTTATTTAAATAATTTGAAGGTCATTAATTAATAAAAGCTGTTGATATGTAAAAGAAAGCTGAAAGACTCAATCATAACTTGTTGACAGTAAAGCATTATAAAGATATAGTATTGCGTTTTTCCAGCGAAAGTGGTCCGTAGATTAAAATAGTAGTTGGTTTCTTAATGTAATTGATATTTCGGCTTCGATCTTTTGGTATTAGCTGAGGTTTTGATTTGAGCATGAGTATTTATTGTATGTAGTGTATATATATGTATATTATATATTAATATTATAGTATAGTATGTTATATATATATATATATTATATTAATAGTATTATCACCTGTATAGTTATTTAACATGTCAGCCATAATATTGGAGTAGTATATGTTGGTATGTATTTACATTATGCTTCTCAATATACTTATGTTGTGAATGTGCTACTATTATTACTTATGAGCTGATGCTACAATCCTTATTAACAAATTAGTTACAGCAACAATATACTGGTTCCATCAATATCACAAACAGTACAATCAATAACCACAGCAATATACTTAGCAGTACCAACAGTCATGTATTACCACAACCCATTATGTGTGTATACAGATAATCATGAACCTTACACAATACACACCATGTCCACACATGCATGGTAATGACATGCATACACTTACAGCCACCATTATGACCTATACCAGCTGGTCAATAAATATGCTATATACTAAACATGTTGAACCACATAATACAGCACACACTGTAACAGCCATGCATGTAGCCACAATTGACATACACACCATGTGCTAGGTGTATTGTCTCATAACAGATGCTGTTGTGCAACTACACCACACAACTGACACAGCAGCTATTATGTAATTGGCCATTTGTTGCCTACTCACAACACACGACATTTATTGTTGTTACATGGCACACACACTACATGATGCCAACCAACACGAATACTGTAAACACAAATCGGCAGTAACCCAGCTTTAGTGTCTAGCAACACAATAATATATAAATATATGTAAAAATAGAAGAGCATATAAAGTATAATTACTATATATATACATAATATAGCAATAGTCGTTAGTATGTAAATGACACCAATATAATATAATAATATATGTATATAGTAAAATATTATAAATATAGTCATCATGTCATACATAATATAATATACTATATATATATAGCATATATTATCTATATATATATATATTATATTATATTATATATATTATATCATATACACTACTATTACACATACATATTATACGCGTCTTTGAAATTGAACGCAACGAAAGATTCATCAGGAATCAAGTGAAATTTAATGCAGAAACGACTTCCAGCTGGCAATAAACGATGTAAATTTTCAAACAAAACAAAGAAACAAAAGCTCACCGAAACGTGTATTTTGCGGCCACCATTCGCCAATAAATAAGCTGCTATACGACGGCATGGAGCAAACAGATGTTGAATCGTCTTGATGGAAAGAGAATTCAATCGCCTGTATGCGCAACCAAGTCGTCTTTGAAGACTGCAGGACGCGGATCACTGAGGCGAGACGCCGACCAACCATATCCACTCAGCGTGACCAGCAGGGCGACATATCCCCAGGTGAATAAGTAGACAAGGAAGAAGTTGCGCAATGCGTGTGCTGAACAGAAGTCTCGAACGGTCCCGCAGTGGGCGTGCATTGATCCTGCTGAAAGATAGCTCCAGGGATGCTCGTTGAAGGAAAGGAACGAGCTTCGGGCTGTAGCACTTCGCGGACGTACCTGTTGCTATTGAGATTAGCCCTCAACGGTATCAAATTGGATCGTCCATGATCGAAATCGCACATTGAACCATAACCCGGGTGTTCGACCACTGGTTCAATAATACTCAGGAAGGCAGCGTGACCGGCATAACGTCCCTAACTTACGAACACGCTATCATGGGTCCACTAAATTGAAGCGTGATTCATCTGAAAAGACAACTGTTAATCAGCTCGTCAGTCTCTGTGTCAGAGCCACTGCGACGCAGCCGTCGATGATTCGCCGTGAGGAATCCGTATAAGAGCACCTGCACGCAATCCATCATCGGCAGCAGACGACGACAGAGACGAAGCCGACAATTGTACACCTGTAGCAGTAGACCAACGTGCTGCCAGCTGCCTGGAGGAACCTGTGCGATCATTCACCGCCATGCGGAGCAGGTGTCGATCATCGCGCTCTGACGTCACCTTCTGTCGTCCAGTGCCTGTTTTTCGAGTTGTTCGGTCCACTGCTTCCAAACTCGCATCACTGTGGAACTGTTCCGCTGCATACGAGCTGCTATTGCGCGATAGGAAAATCCTCCTTCTCGAAGGCCGATTATCCTCCCTCGTTCAAACTCCGTAAGTTGCTTGAATTTCTTATTCTTCCGTCGTGGAGGCATACTCAGGTCTCACTAAACGTTTGCCACTAACAAATAATCATAGACTTTTTTCAACGTCCCGCTACAGCACTTTATTTATACGCTTTCAGCATCAATTCAGAGGGCGCTGCGCGCGCCGCGCACGCGCGATGGCTCTGAAGCTTTATTAATTTGCATAATATCCTATAATTGACATTTGCTGCGAATTTCATTTGATTCTGATGATTCCTTCATGGTGTTGCATTTTCTACAAACAGCAGTTTATATATATATATTATATATATATATTATATATATATTATATATATATATTATATTTTATATATAACATATATATCACATATTATATACATATAAATATATATTATTTATATATATATATATTATTTATATATATATATATTATTTAAATATATATATATATATACTGAAAATATATGATTATTAACGGATAAATGAAAGATTTCAGGATTCACTGTTAAGTCAAATATTTTGTAAACTGTTATATTTAGGAATATTATTATTGTATTTTCCTTCCTGTTTGCCTTACAAATGCACTTTTATTGTTAGTGTACTGTCAGTTTCCTTTTTATGACACATGCGATACAACTTTCATTATAAATCTTTATAACATGAATAAAAAACATAATTTAAGCATTTTTATGAATAATTTGAGGGTTATAAATCAAACCTTTAAAATGACGTATAGGTTTGGAACAACAGGAAAAACAACTTTTTTTTTTTTAATTCAAAAATCGTAGTTTGCCCCAATAAAGAAAATAAAACTCTAATCTCCTTAATTGCTTCCATATTATTTACTGAATACACTCTTCAGATCTGGGCAAATCCTTCAATACTGTAGCAGTGTCTTTGCTATGACTTGAAGAAAATTAAAATGACCGTTATTTGTCCTTCGTTCAAAGAATATATGAATCCTTTCAAATTTACCATCTACCAGTGAAGTAATGTATAAATATCAGATGTACTTTTCAAAGCATTTATATTTGATTCAATAAAACATTTCATTTCCTTACCCTTATTGACTTTTTCAATACACGAAAAGGTTTTACCAGAATAACAAATGCAACAAAATACTAAATACCAATTAGAAATCAAAAGAGTGTATGAATGCTAACATATCAGAAATCACTTGTTTGTTAACATTTCTAAAAAATAACAGTTACATTTTTATATTTATTTTGAGAACTTTTTTTCATTTTGTAATATATTTAATAAAATACCTTATGTATGTTATAGAGAACGATACGTTTTATGAGTTTATGAAATATTTTTTCTTGAAAAAAGGAGCATTTTTGATGAAAATTATATCTATCTATATAACATTATTAATGTATTTTATTATATATACGTATATATATATAATATCATTATCATTCCCAAGGGAAAATGATTGCATATTTTTATGTTTTTGGATAAGTAAAACTTATTTTAAATAAAAATCTAAGTGTTCTTTTTAACGCATTTGATATTGCACTGCTTGTTGAGTCTTTTTGAATTGTATAGTTATAACAACGAAATACTCATCAAGAAGTTATTCTTTTGCATCATCATAATTTTTAGCAAAGCAAATAAATAATGAACTAGTGAACATATGCAAGTTAACAATGTGAAGCGCAAAATGAAGTTTCCGTATTCAAGAGTCAATTTTAAAAATTTAACTATTAAACAGCGTAGGAAAGTCTAAAAGAGATGTTACAAGATGGAACAAAAATAGGTTAATAGAGAACATGATTCCTTCTTGCATTTAAACAGCTTTCATAACATGAAGTCATGCTAAAAATGAGAGAGTTCATGAGTCTCTGTAGCAGTTGGAATCAATCTTCCAACAAAATTATTTTTAGATCCTGGAGGGATCTGAAAGGGATAAAGAGGGCTGCAATAGCCCTCCAAAGAGTATCCCAATAATGCTCTGTAGTGTTAATGTCTAAAGATCTGGCTGGAAAATCTCTATGACAAATATTTTTTTTCAGAAATTTATCGTCCTGATAAGTTCAATGGGGGCCGGAGTCGTCATCCACAAAAATTTAATCAAGACCAACTGCACCCCTAAGAAGATGAATATTTCAAGATTTCATCAAAATACCTTACAAGATTTCATCCCAATACTAGTTACAGAGCCTCTGTCAAAGACATGGAGGTCTGTAAGTCCATCCAACATAATTCTGGCCCAGATCATCAAGCCTCCGCTGCCGTATCAGTATCTTTTTCAGTTGTTGGAGAATATGTAGTGGGTCTCTATTTGCTCCAAATAAAAGTACTTAGAGAATAAATTTTTTGACTGAATTTTAACTCATCAATGAATAGAACGGTTTCTCACTGATTTCTGTTCCACTGCTGATGCTTTTTGTATCATGCTAAACGAACCATTTTTGCTCACAGAACAACAACAGGTTCTGAAAGCAACAGGTCTTTTTGTGAAAACACACGTCTCTTGTAGCATTCAGTAAACAATAACACTTGGAACTGGGTCTCATACGGTCGCATGAAGATCACGAGATAGCATAGAAGCTATTAAATTTTTGTTAAAACTCGTTGTAAGTGGGAAATATCGATCTTTATTGGTGTTGGAGACTTGTGGATTTTCTTACTCAGGTGTAATGGTACGGAGTCAGTCTAATTAATCTGACACTATAAGTTGCACTCAACAGTGAACGTTACATTAAAGTCTTTCGCATTCTGCACTTGAAAATATCCGGCTTCAAGTATCTCAACAATTCGCCACCTTTTGAATTTTATCAAAAGTTGAAAACATATACCACTAACCCACTGCGGTAATCGCGCAAACGAAGCGTGGAAATTGGATTGTGAACTTACAAAGAATTTTCTACTAAATATAAGGTCCAGACGCATGTGTGTGATTAATTTATTGTCATTAAAGATTTGCATTTTTGTTTGGAAGAATTAATTTTATCTTTTATTTATAACTTTTTTAGAAATTCGACTAAAATGAAAATTCTCTTAACTTTGAATATTTGCGTATGTTTGGAGTTGAGATGCTTCAGGTGTTTGGTGAGATGTACAAACAAATTAAATGTTGAAGCAAACAAGCGATGATTTTGATGATTGGAAAAGAAGCAAATTGCATGGTGTTTCCAAAAAATTTTACTACACGAGAAAATTTAATACCAATTCAGTTTTCAATAATTTTAAATTATTTATTTTTTAAAGATCAAATTGTCAATATGCTGGAATAAATTGATATTGCAGCATTTCAAAAGCTTACAAATCCCTCATTTTTGTGTATTCTTTAATATTAATATGATTTTCTAGTTATTAAATCTGATTGAATCTGATTACTTGGGCATATTCTAAGATTTTAGTACATAGAATATGCTCACTGGCATAGTGACGAGGGGATATGAGGTTTATTTTATTACCCTCCATAAGGATTGCTGTACTCTTATACTGAAACATTAAAACTGAAATTTTTTAAACTGAATTTTTTAAGAATTATTTTTCAGAAAAACAAACTAATATTCAAAATCCCTTACTCCACGTAAACATTCATTTAACCTTGAAAATAAATAATGAACTCTAAAATTAATTTGATATATGATTTGAAGTGGGAGAGTTCCCCCTTCCCCCCGAAAAAAAAGATTTTTTTTTCTTATTACGCCCTTGACCTGTCTAAAAGGTGTCCATTGCAAAAGTTGAGAGTGGCAGAAAAAGAGGAAGCCTTCGAACTATATATAGATTAGTTGTATTTAAGAATATCATAATCCATTGTTGAAAGTCTGTAGTATCTGATCAGAACTATTGGAGGCAGCTTTTTGAGACGGCATTGATTTGTTGTAGACTGCTGTGTATTGGAAGAAGATATACATATCAGAAATTGTAGCAAAATTCAGTTTACTGGTTACATAAAAAGTAATTTCTCTAAAATACCATAGATATTGTATTTAAAATATTATATTTAACTTCCTAACCTTAAGTAGGTCTAATAGACTCAAGTCTAAAACTTTTTTTACTGTAGCTAATATAGGTTTTAATTATGACAGCTCATTTCTTAAGAGAGAGATCTTTAAAAAATTACATATATTTCCTTAGTACAAAACTTTTTCAATCGTTTATAATTATTTCTTTTAACAGAATAAGAAAATGAAATTTCACCTGACTGTGTCTAATCGGTGCCTATCCCTTGCATATAAATAAAAATAAAAATAAATTTGGTATTTTTGGAAGGTTTTTTGTTTCAAATAATGCTCGATAGATGTCTCATGATAGAGAAACATTTTCTTCATTATTTTGGCTTTCAACTGGATATAACTTTTGTTTCATATGTACCGAAAATGAATGAATCAGTAATCTTTATTTCCACTATGTACCATGAGGTCACAGTTTCAGGTGAAAAATAAAAGAAATCTGATATAATTTTATATTATAATAAACATAGAGGTGGAGTAGATACTATTGATAAATTGGTTGCACGAATATGTCATGCAAAGGGAAAAGAAGGAGATGGCTTGTGCGCATTTATTTTACAATATAATTTACAAGGATTTAATAATGTGCTTGTTTTTTTTTTATGTATGTAGATCTTTTTTTCAGCACATCTGTCTTACAAAGGATGTTTTTCCTAAACGTACTTGAAACTAACTAAAACGGACTAAAATATTAAGATGAAAAATATCCCAATAATAAATAAAAAAGAAACTAGTAATTACAGCTGGCAAAAAACCGAAAGGATATCAAAACATCTAAAAGAGGAAGGTGAAACGAATGCGGTCCAAAAATATAGATTGGTTCGAGGCGTTCTTCATATGTAGCTTTTCTTTACTAAGAGCATGTTACTGTGTACTGTAAATCTTGTTTGTCATTAAAAATGTGTAAAAGATAATGAATGTAAAACACTGTAAATTTGTAAATAAAATGTTTTATTCCTTCCAATGCTTTTAAATAGTTTATATCGTTTATACTAGCAAGGTTTTGTGAAGGAAAGATCAAAGGGGGAAATGGGGCAGTTATAAAATATGTATAACATAAATGTGGTTTTGCTATTAATAAACAGAAAATACCTAAGATAAGTTATATAAATACTTGTCATGGCAAAGAATAAGTGTAAGTCTCATTGGGTTTATTACATTTATACAGGCAAAACGTAACATCTTTTTCAAAAAGGTAGGACGTCTAAGATTATTAACTTTAGAAAATAATTTGATTCAAAGGGTGATTTGAATAATCCTTTGTCATTAACCTTTTGATCCAAGTATTTTTTCTTGTTCAATACATTTCCTTTAAATCACTTCGAAATTTCTTTTTTTTACATACATGTTTAATGAATTCATTAATCATTTCAAACAATATCGCTAATGTAAATTAAAAATGATCATTACGACGAAAAAAATATGATTTCATTTCAAAATGAATGTGCCTTATTCCGAAAAGATAGACTCATCATGTTACCGTTTGACGATGCACGAAGCAAAATTGCTCATTCATATCGCCATCCTTTAATTCCTTCCTCTCCTCTCTGAGAACTTAAAATTTGCGGCCATTTTAGTTGAACAGCGGTTGATGAGAGAGCTAAGAGATTTCGCAGGTAGTTTCTCATAGGTAGATTGCAATCATCCCAAAGATTAGTTTAATCTTATAAGTTTCCTGAACCACTGATAGCGAATACAACAATGCAACAAAGCACTACGAGTTGAACACTTACATGTCTGTAGTTAGCAACTTAAGCGTCGTGAGATTGCTGTCAGCTGGTAGGATCAGGGATCAGACAAAAATGACGTTTATGATATTTCTGATCAGTTTTCTAAGCGATTTTTTCAAAATGCTTTTGATCCTAACCGATTACGGCATATAATGAATTTAATGAGGTTTATTTTTTTTACAGGAGAATTGTATGGAAAAAGGAATCAGTTTGATGGGAAATATATGTAATAGAAATTTTGTTACATAATAGAAATAGAATTTCGTTATATTACAAAAGTATTCTGATATTTTTTAAACAAAACAACAATAAAAAATATTTTTACAAGATTAAAATTAATTACTTGTCTAAAGATATTAACAATGCCAAAAATAAGATAAATGTTAGAAGAAAATATAGTAAATGAAATTTTTTTGATTTAGCTGATATTAGAAAAGGATTACAGAATTTAATTAAAATTGTGAAGAAAACTATAATAGCAAAAAAAATTAAGTATTTTCTTTTCAGTCCTAAGAAAAAAAGAAATTAGTATTTTCATGGATTTTCTTTATAAAGAAAATAAAACAGAAAATAAAAGCTTCCATATTATTAAGGATATTACCAATTTTTTGGTTGTTAAGTATAATATCAAAGATTATGAAAAACTACTAGAAAAAGCGAATATTGTGCTATCAAATATATGAAATAATATCTTTTAATAAGATTAATTTATCAATATTTTTAATGAACAAAAAATTACCATTAAAATATTACGATTAAAAATCTTAAATATTAAAAAAAAAATGGGACATATTTATAATTATAATTATACTAATTATCAATACGTAGAATAATGCTACTTATAACTATAATGATTATAAAATTTTTATAAATGAAGATTACTAGCATGTTATATTATTGGTGATTTAAATACTGCTAAAGGTAATACTTTAAGAGGAGAAGGAGAGATTTAGGCTCATAATCTCAATAGCTTTTTAAATTAACTATGTAAAATATCCGCATATTTTTTTGTAACTCGAAAATTTAATAAGCCACCTATTAAATTTCATTTTGCAGCAATTTGACTTAATACATATGTTAAAAAAGCTGATAAATTATTACAGAATACTTTATAAGATACTATAAATAATTTTAATAAGATGACTATTATTAAAAGTGATTATGATATATTTGAGAATATCAAATATAAATAAATAATACTCTAACTAAAGATGTGACTTCAAGGTTTTTTTTTTATTTAATAGATATAAAAGATCTGACGAAGGTACTTCTAGATATTTTTAAGAATTACAATATTGATAAAACAATTTCTTAAGAACGATAACTTCTAGATATTTTATAAAATTGCGATATTAATAAGATTAATTTTTATGAAAGATTTAAGCATTTTTAATTAGTTTAATACTTCAAGATAATCATATGATTATTAATGATAAAATATATAAACAAATTAAAGATATAACACAAAGGTAGTCCAGCTAGTAATAACGTTGAAAGAATTTATTTATACTTTTATGAAAAGAAGTTTACAGATAATAACGATTTTATTTTGTTCAGATACATAAGAGACCTAATTGATTTTGAAGAAAATTAAAATCCTAATGTTAATTCTAATTTATCTTTTTTTAAATCCTTCCTATTTAAATTTAATTTAAATTAATAATTATATGAATGAATTCGAGTATTTAGGTGTAATATTAAAAACTATACAGGATAAAATATAAAGTAATATTTTTGATACAAGCGATATTCTTAAATTTTATGTCAATAGAGTACCTTACTGGAATAGTAATTTAAATAATTCAATTTATAGAAACATTATCCTTCATTATACATTACGTAACAAGACATTTAGTTACGATTCATAGTGATAAAAAGGATAACCTTATAAAATTTTATGAAGCCATTAAAAATAAATGATTAAACAAAGAAGCAAATATTTCTGGTAATTTTTAAAAATTGATTTGAAATTTATTGATAAAATGATAGAATAAATAGTTTTTGAAAAAATTAAAATAACTTTTAAATTATTCTTACTAGTTTCTAATAATATTAAATGTTTCGTATAAAATTAATACTATTTTTACTATGAGGATGGCACATTATCTCTTTTTCAGTTATTTCTGGTTGTGAAGATAGCGATACCAGTTCTACTATAAAATATAATAGTTTTACTGAGAAATTAATTAGTTTTTATACTTTAAATTTATAAAATTTGTTTTTAATTATACTATTTTTATTTTTCTGAGAGATTATTATAATTATTTTCCCAGTATTTTTTGTTAAGTGTTAATTTTCATGTAGTTGCCATTCTTTCATAAAATAGAAAGTAGAAGGTATAATTTAAATAATTTTAACTGTTTTTATTTCTCCCTATTATTATTAATAAGTTTTGTATTTATTTGTATTATTTTTTAGTCTACAATTTAGTAATTATTATTTTTGTTTTTAACATGCTTTCTTTACATAAAGCCATTTTGCATGGAAATTTTTTAAAGTGTATTTTTATATGATTCACTTTTATCTTCACTTTTATATGATTCTTCGGTTTTGATATTTATAAATTTTTTCTAAAGTAATTACTTTGGGGATGGTTAGAATCCTACAAAATATTTTGTTTAACCCCAATCACAGTCCCAAACCTATGACAGCTAATTTAAATACCTTATAATATCGTTTTGTGTCTTTAACTTCAAAATTGTTTCTAATAATCAATTTTGAATTTCATATCATATATATATATATATATATATATATATATATATATATATAATATTTAAACTTGGTGTAGTAGTCAGTGGCAAATAGTAAGGCTTTTCAGTAAACTGGCTTATTATCCACAAATAATTATTTTCAGCTACTGAAAAAAAAAGTAATAAAAGGTTGGGAGGGTGGTGGTTCACCCAATTTGACCGATCTGGAGGTGATAATCGAATGACAGATATTCTCCTCGAGCGCAGGCAATCAGGGATTTTGAAAGGAAAATAGTTTCGTGACATGAACACTTTACATAGGCAGTGTGAAGAGCTAAGGTATTTTTTTGAATCATGTTAGGGAGAAATAGGGAAAACGTGCTTCTATAGATCCTGGGAATCTTGGCTCAAGAATACAATTGAATTCGAAAATTGCTAAGCTAGTGATTTTAAAGTAACTGGGAATTGAATGAATAAATTAATTAGGCTTCGAACAAGGGAAAAAGATTGGAAGTCTGCAGAGAGTGAATTGAAAGGGAATACTACTGTAGCAACATGAAAAGAATTATATGTACGTTAAAACATTGAATTTAGAAGGAAATTTTACTTGAAATCAATACACACACACACACATACACACACGCACACACACACATACATACA
>BMAW01028998.1:4254-22541 GCA_019974015.1 Nephila pilipes | reverse complement strand
AACATGTTTTTTAAAAGGTGTTTCCATATTTTTGTCCAACCCCTGTATGTTCTCAGTATTCTAGACAGAATTATCGGTTTCGATGCTGACATTGCCGTTGACTCTGAATGTCTGATCCTCCTATTAAAAAAAATGAAAATCCTGAAGCTTATCCGTCGCTAGGTGAACCAATTTTCATGATTTACTGTGGCGCTTGACGTGTTTAATCTCGTGTTGCTCTAAATGACAGATTCTAGGTGTGGAAAAGAAATGCGTGAACGACACGACTGAGGTGATCGAATACGGATGGAAAGCAATGCAAAAATTTATCTTCTTTAAAAAATTATGCCGAATCATTTGTCTAATATTTCCAAAATAAAATGGCAAACCTTTCGACTTATTAGTGTAGAAGTGGTAGTGGAATTGTATTGTTTAGAAATGAAACTGTCATTGAAATGAAAAGAGAAATTTTTTATAAGGCGTTTGAGTGCGAGTGATGTTATTTTGACTTTAACATTTCTTTTAACTATTCGTTTATTTTGTCAGATGTGAGGGGAATACCATCTACCTAAAGAAATGAAAAAGTTCAAACTCTTCAGCATAGACTAGTGGTATATTTTTAGATAATTTCACATAAAAGTTATTTTTTGTACAAATTTGTATTACATTTTAGCACATAATTACATTTATAAAATATCATCCTTTCATTTTTTTTCGTTTTTAATGACGAAGAAATCAAAAGATGATCAGTCAGAAATAATTTTTTTTTTTTTGATATCGTACATTCTCCCAATTATTCCAATGACAAACAAACCATTAACGATGCAAAAACATTAGCAGCCATTGCAAATGCTAATTAACTTATCAAATTCAACAATTTCAATCGTTGTGATACTGCCTTAATGATGAAAAGTGACGCACCCCTGATTATTTCATAATAAAAATGTCGAATACAACAGGTAGAGTTTCACACCACAATTAGGCAACAAAAAGTACTTCTGAGGGCGTAAAACAGAAACATAAGTCATTTTGTGTTAGTGTAGAAATGATTTATAATTGAAGTCAATCCTCGCATTTGCCCTTCCTGAGCTCTGTCACTATAAATAATTAAATACTTTAACATAAAATTGTTACAAGAATTTCGTGGGAAGGACTTCTCATTGATATTTATAAAATAGCTTTTCATGTTATCCTCCGTTCTTTTTTTTCCGCCAACTCTTTTCATTTCTGACCGCACATTGCAGCACATATTAAATGTTGTTTGTGTGTTGTACCTATCCTTAAAGCTTGTCTTGGTTTCTAGGTTAACCTGAAGTGTACATAATGAGTATAGCGATGGAAGGGTAAGAATACCTCAATTTTAAAAACCATATTTTCATAAAAAAAATGTTAAAAATTGATCACCTTTCGAGTGTATTTAAATAACTGGTTACAAACGTAGAATATTATTTCAGTTCTTGAATAACAATAAATTGCACTCAAGTTAGCTAAAATGAACTAGCACTGAGCTATAAACATTTTAAACATCTGCATACAATTAAACAACCAAAAAAAAATTGCAGTTTCACAACATTGTTCTTAAGAAAAAAATAATACAAGCAAAATTGAGTATTTCCGTGATCATTGTTTATTGCCGTTCTCACCGCATGCGAGCAAATCGCAACCCAATTTTTTGCTTAAATAAATTTGGAAAAGAATATTAATGGAAAACAAAAGTTTAATAAACCATTTCAGTCTTAAAATTAAATATTTCCACGGTTTTTAACAAAATTTGATGAATTTATGAAGTCCGTAATCAAATGTTTAGTAGAAGAGATAAACAATTTTGTGATCATGAATCTAAAATATTTACTCTAATATTTCAAAAATTTGCTAAATCCTTAAGCTATAATACTCTTCGATAACAAACAATGAGCGAAGCAAAATATTTTAAGCAAGATAGTAAAATTTATAATACAATACTTTCGTCCTAATCAATCTGTTTTCAAATTTAGAATTGTATCAACAAATGACCCTATAAACATGCAACTTTCAAAGAATTCTTCAAAATCATCATAATCGTTAATAGCAAAAAACCATTGAAAACGTCACGCTCACTCTGATTAATTTCTGTTGAATGCAATTTTTAAAATGTTACTATGTTATACACCACTATTTTATTTATATATATTTTATATGTTACACTCCACACTATATGTTTATTTCCACACAGGAAAATAAATGTTATAAAATTGTCATTGATTTATTAGCATCACACCAGAAGCCACAAAAGGCTAATAACGACGCATCTCGTAATTTTGAACCTCGGTGAAGTGACGAGAATGATATCTGTAATGGCACCCCACTCTCCGTATCTCAACAACACATCCCATGGAGTGCTGTGATCCACAACATATTTATCGTCCTTCAGTCTTGGTTAAATGTCGGGGATTTAATATAAATAAGGCTCGAACCAGATATTTGATGAAAAAAAAAGGGCTTTGAGCCCGCATTTATAACCACTAGGCAACCCTCGTCATAATAAAATATTCATCATAAAACATTAACAAGAGATATTTCTTCTGAAACTTTAGTATTCTTATTCGTTTTAAAGGAATACGGAATTACGAAACGGTGATTACTCGTGGATCAATATCCTGCAAAATTACAAATTCCAGTAGCAAACACTTCATGTTTATTTATCTTCACAAATTATATGAAAAAAGCAACTCAAAACTAAATTATATTTGTATTCATACATTTAAATATAGTACTTACTAGTCCTCTTTAAACTAAGCATTTATTTACATACTAAAGCAAATAAAAATTATGGAAGATTTCCCAGGAAAACTGCAATAATCAGATAAAATTTACCTAAAGTTTATGCTTCCCTCTTGTGTCTGAAATGCGTTTCAGAAATAATTGATTGGAGCTTAAAAAAGATTATTGGGGTAATTAAAATACTATAAATCTCAAACAAAGCAGATTAAACGAAAAATTAACAACACATTTCTAATAATTAAACAAAGTCTAACAATTTTGTTCCGTAATCCATGTTCAAATAAATTAATTTTTTTCGTCTACTTAAGCTGATGTATAATGCAGTGGGTATGATATCAACCTTATTGCATTACCTCTGCCATTGTAGCTTCATTCCGTAGCATTTTGTTGTCCCTTTAACATTCGATTTCCACTCACAAATTTCATTAATTGCTCGCATCGTTTTTTGCGTCTTTCTTGAGTATTCTGGTGAAAATGGCTAAGCCATAGATGTCGAGCAAAGGCATTCTGGATGATAATAATAATAACCACTAACAAAATAGCAATAAAAAGAAGAGAGAAATATTAAAATATTTATTTTTATGCACAGCGTGAATTATCTAAGATTCTGAAAACGTCATTCTGTGGAAATTTATAAAGTAGTACATTTAATTCACAAAGTGTCATTCTTGTCACTCCAGAGACGCTAATGATACGAGGTCCATTGATTATAGCCCCGTGTTGTTTCTAATTGCGAAATTAATAAAAATTAAATCAATCAATTAAGAATTTGAGAATACTACGCTTTCCATAACTGTAACTGACATGAATGAAAATACCCTTTTCAGCTTTTCACTTATTTATTATCGTTTTCTTTAGAGACGGAAGTAACTTAACTGCATAAAACAAAGGTTTGAATAACTGTTGAGTCAGAAGTAGACCTTCACTGCAGAATGAATCGTAAGATGTGGAAATGTTGCGATAAAACATTTAGTAATTTTATGAAGTACCATGCCCATGTATTAATCTTCCATAACAAATATGTAGATTATGAAAGAACAAATGTCACAAATAGAAATGATCGTACTACGTTAGACGAATCTCAAGATGGTTGCTCAAAACCAATTAGAGTAACTAAAAACACAACAGGAATGAATGAATACAAGAAGGATATCTCGGTTGTGGATTCCATTAGTATAAAGAATGATTCCGATAGGATAATTGAGACACCTACAAAGAATGAAAGCAATAAAAACATCGCACTCCCAGGTCCTAGTAGCATTTCGACTGATTCCAATAAATTGATTGAAGAACCCACAAATATTTTCGTCAGGAGAGAACAGGATGACAATATTTTGAAAAAGTCCGTAAAACGTTCTATAGAATCATACGTCAAGTGCAACGCATCCGAAAATAAAGTAGATAATTTGGAACTTAACAAAACGACACCTTCTACCAACATACAATCAACTACACGCGAATGCGACAAGCCATATAAATGCAAGACCTGTGGCAAATTCTACTCTAATAAAAACAGTCTTGTTGAACATAATCGTTTGCATACTGGTGAGAATCTCTTCAGGTGTAAATCGTGCTCGAAGCTATTCACCAATAAAGTTAAATACGAAGATCATCTTCGCATCCATACTGGACAACAACCTTTCAAGTGTGATATATGCGGGAAAGGATTTTCTCTAAAAGGTAACCTCGATCAACATCTTCGCATTCACAGTGGTGAGAAGCGTTTTAAGTGTGATATCTGCGGGAAAGTATTTTCTCTAAAAGGTAACCTCGATCAACATCATCGTATTCATAGTGGTGAGAAGCCTTTCAGCTGTGAATACTGTGGGAAAATATTTAGACATAGACAGAGCCTAAATCGACATCTTCGCAATCACTGTGATAAGAAACCTTAGTTGGACATCTTTACACTCATATGGGTGAGACGACTTTCGGGTATGATTCCTGAACCTTTTGCTACGAAATGCAATCTCAGTTTTAAAGTTGTCAATCATGCAACAAAAAGAGTTATTTAAACACGAAATTTCATTGAATTAAATTTTTCTTAAGTATACTTTTTTCTGCCGTGTATTTGAATAGTAGCCAGCAAATGAAATATATTGTTCAATTGAGCTAATTTTATGAATCTTCTCTCTTTAGATTTAAATCATTATGAACTGTTTAGGATAGAAAAGCATACCAGAAACAAAATATTGCAATTTACTGCATTCTGAAAGTCAACATATGTGTATTAGTAAATTTGTATGCAAGTTTTCGAAGTAAACAAAGTATATGTGCCTGTAAAGTTGTTAATCCCATTGAAATAAAATTTTACTTTTTTTATTTTTAAAAGCAAATTGATATGATTTATTGCAATAATAAGAATTAATTTCAAGACACACTTTTTTACATATAAAACATTTATTCTTAAAACGTACCTTGTAGCATTTTTTAAAGTAATGTATTGATGATTTATTCTATTTAAAATCTGAATCTATCTTGCACCAAACAGTTTGTGTTTTCTAGATTTTTAATATATATTTTAATTAATATACAGCATTATAATATAGTTTTCTGATTACAGAATATTCCAAGTGAAATTTCTATTATATCATGTGTAGTTTAAAAAGGGTCGACTCTCGAAATAAACAGAATTCTAACTAAATATTTTAACTTGCACAGAATGAATATATTTTTCAAACTTTACATGGAATGAAATCCAATTTGTTTTATCTATTTATTTTGTAGTTTTATATTTGGAGAATTTTGTTTCGTTGAAACCATGCAACTTCAAATTATTTATAAAAAGATGAATATTTGCATTGTTTAACTTCATCTTACTTCCACGTCACATCATCTGTATTTGAAATTCAGAATTCCTGCTTTGTTGTACCTGGAAAGCTTCGATGGAAACTGATTTCGAACCTTCCGCTCAACATAGCTATGGTTGGCTTCAAACTAATAATTTCTTCCGTTTGGCAAAAACGGCTTCTTAAAGTTTTGTAGAATTATGTCTTGTATGTTAATTACGAAGCTAAATTATTATAATTGAATGACCTAATTTTACATAAAATAAATTATTGCTTAATTTTAAAGATATTTATGTAAATAAAATATTTAATATATTCTTCCTTTGCTACAGTTATCGCGAAACGAAGAAATTTCTAACGTTTCCTGAGTACAATTTTTTTTTCTTTTAGAAATCTCGGGATTTAAATATTTCAATTTATTCCTTGGTCAATAAAGTCAATTAACGTGGCAGACACCTGAGCTATATCCTCCAGCTCCGAGACAACTCCAATGGGAGGACTTTGGGCCCCAACAGATTTAACGAGCCTCAGGCCCGGCTACACAGAGGGTCCTTAGTTACATCAAGGTTCGAACCCACGACTCGTCGGAAAACACTGGGTGCGAGTCCACAAAAATGATCACTAAGTTACCTTGCCTTAGAATCTTTTGAGAAAAACACATTTAGACATACATATCAGATATGTGATGATCTGACATACACTCATGTGTAAAATTAAAAAATTTTGATCATTGTGTTCAATTTCTGAGAAACTAATGGGCAGATTGAAATGAAATTTGGTATGAATATACATTCATACCTGAGAACGAAATTGACCATTCATAAGTCATTTCATGTACTCATGAATATCAGTAAAACTCTTAGAGAAGGAAGTTTAGAAATCCAATTTGTGATACCAACTACAAAATGGCCTAATATGTTGTACGGTCAGCTAACGCAGTCAGACAGGTCACCCAATATGATAGCATACTTCAAAGAAGAAAGCTGACGTGTCTCTGTAGCATTCCGGCCTCTCTTATGCAGCAAGGAAGCTTTTAACTAAAACATCGTTACATATTTCAGAAGGGTGGAAAGATCCGATATGTTTCCCAAAAAAGTCCCAGACATGTTCAATGACGTCAGATCAGCAGATCAATGAAAACACTTGAAGCCTCAAAGAGGCTTGAATATCATTACAATTCGCGTGTTTAATTTTTTTTCAACTCAAACCCATGATTCGAGAGGAACAAAGAAGGCCTTAAGCTCAGGACCATGAGCATTCACTTAACACGGCCACACATTGAAACTTCAAATTTTGCAAATACTTCTGATATCGTATCGTATATTACAAAGTAATTCTATTATCCACTTAAAACTATTAATATTCTTTCTTATTTTTAAAATCTGTCATAACATTAGTCATAAATCCAAAATTAATTGGTTTATCCCTTTTTTATAAACATGCCTCAATATCTACAAAACGTAGAATGGCTTAGGATAAAATAATCCTATATGAGCACTGACATTATTTTGGTTTGGTTCTTTTAACGTCGCACAAGAAACAACACGAGGGCTATTGGCGATGAACCTGATAAATTTCAAAAAAGATTTATCTCATTTGAAAATGATTAAGTTACTTTAAAATATCATAAATTTTAAAGTTAATATAATTTATTTCTCTGTGTATGGGGGAAAGCAGTATTTAAAGCAATATAACTTAAGTAATAGTGTATATATAATTTTTTTATTTAATTTTTACTCATTTTAACTCAAAATGTATTTAATTGGGTGGTAATTCATTTTTTATATTCGTCTTATTTAAGATATGGATTTCCTGGATTCAATTAGTTCTTGCATAATTATCAATATTTTTTTAATTTAAACTGTAGAACTCCGTTTCATTTAAAAATTAAAATAATTAATACGGATGGGTTCAGAGTATTTTAAACGCATTCACCAGAGAAATGAGTGCATAGTATCAACCATGATGAGTTCGTGTTCCAAGATGAGACAGTTAATTGATAAATATAATATCCATACAGCAATTATCTGAAAACAGTCTTTAAAATCTCTCCATTTTTGAAGTAAGTTTTCATGTAGGATTTTTAAGAGACTTAATGAAGTGTTTGAGAACCTTGGTTTGAAACATAATGTTTATTCATATAATTTAAACTTTTATAGTGATTGATTGAATGAATGTTTGAAGTTATGGAATCTAGAGCAATAAAGGATAATATCCTCTTTAATATATTCTTTTAACTCAATAATTGTCAAATTATTTCCATTTCGGCAAGAATGTTCTGAATACTTGATTATTAGCTATTATTTTCTCCAAAAAATATTTGAAAATAATATTAATTTGTGGGTCGCTATTGAGATTGATTATTTCCATGGGGTGCGTTTGTATTGCAAGTCAATAGAATGTGTCCCAAATAATTGACACGGTTACAGGTACTACATTGGGTATTAACATTTAAATTTAGTTTGTAAAGTATCCAAAATGTTGGGATCATTTTGCTGATTATTCGATTTCTTAGGAGTTTTTATCTTCTGTGTTTTTTGATTATAAATTTTTTATTCGGTAAATGTAAGCACATTTGTGAACAAAAGCTAAATTTTATCATTTCGCAAATGTTATTTATTCCTGTGGGTGGTTTAATTTTTAAGTACTTTTTTTACTGATATGCCATAGATCACGACATAGGTTGCGATTTATTTACTGTGAAACTTACGGCGATGCTGCTTTTATAAAACTTTTTGCATATTTGTTTACATGGATGAGAACTTTCTTCCAGAAATTATGACACATTTTGAAGGCAAAAGTATTTGGGGTTAGCTCCTTTATGACCCATTCGGGACCTTTACCCGAAAATATATAGTTATTTTCTTAATTATATTTTTGTAATTTTATAGAACATTAAAATACCTTAAAATAATTCAACTAAAGCTGTTTATTTTAAAATATAACTTTTCTAGTTCAAAATTCATGACAAATATTTAGTTTCCGAATTCCATAATTTTTTATTCAAAAAGACAGTTCTTAATATAAAAATATATTATATAATTTTATTCCTAATTCTTTATTAAGAAATTATTAATCCCAGCACAAATTACTTGAATAATTAGTGAACAATTTTTTGTAGTCTCTGAGGATTCAGAGACTCTAGTTACGATTTCTACTTTTTATCACATTAAAATTCATAGCACCTTTCAATATCGAAATGGTTTATGTCCTCTTGCTAATTGATTCCATTCTGATATTAATTTCAAATTCGAATTTTATAAATAATTTTTAATTTTTTTTTCTTTCCACAGTAGAGTAATTGTAATTGTCGTTGACTTACGGCCGTCAGTTTTTGGACGATTTGCGGGTCGGGGACTTAATACCTTGTTGCATATCCAGGCTGATTCACGTTAAATCCATTGGGGTCAAAGTCATCCCGTTGGCTGGGTGTGGAAGTCCAGCGAAGCATATGCCAGCTCAGTGGTCATCCTCGTCACTTGCAAGAGGCTCAAAATTACAAGGTCGGACGTCAATAGCCCTCGTGTTACTTCTGGTGCTTCTGGAATAAAATATATAATTTTATTCGTAATTCTTTATTAAGAAATTATTAATCCCAGCACAAATTACTTGAATAATTCATTGAACTATTTTTATGTAGTATCTGAGGATTCAGAGACACTAGTTTCGATTTCTACTTTTTATCACATTAAAATTCATAGCACCTTTCAATATCGAAATGGTTTATGTCCTCTTGCTAATTGATTCCATACTGATATTAATTTCAAATTCGAATCTTATAAATAATTTTTAATTTTTTTTTTCTTTCCACGGTAGAGTAATTGTAACTGTCGTTGACTTACGGCCGTCGGTTTTTGGACGATTGGCGGGTCGGAGACTTAATACCTTGTTGCATATCCAGGCTGATTCACGTTAAATCCATTGGGGTCAAAGTCGTCCCGTTGGCGGGGTGTGGAAGTCCAACGAAGTGTATGCCAGCTCAGTGGTCATCCTCGTCACTTGCAAGAGGCTCAAAATTACAAGGTCGGACGTCAATAGCCCTCGTGTTACTTCTGGTGCGACGCTAAAAATCCAAAAGAAATTAAATTTTTTGATCCCCAAACGGATTAAAGAATTATATATATTGGAAAAATTAAGGTCTATTATTTGCATAAAGATATTAAAATATTGTAACTACCATAGGATGTACGTTTTCACAAGTCATCTAAGTAATTTCTTTTGAGGTTTTGGATCTACGTTGTCATTAACAGTTCAATACGCGAGCGGTCCTTCTTGAACCCTGTTCCATAAGATAATTTGACCTTTGCGGTGTGCGTGAACAATGTATTGAGGCGACCCCAAAAATTAGTCTGCTTAGTTATAATTTGTGAGGTAACACTTGTATTGTTACCGTCAAATATAAAATGATGATGATTACCATCTGCGCATCGTGTCATTCAATATTGTATTCTTTAGAAAAAACTTCATTAATTTTATTTTCTGGATTTAGATTTCGGTAACAAATAACTGAAATTTTTGCATAACACTCCTGTATTGGGAAATGTTTTCTAAGCTTTCCAAACAGAATTATCGGTTTCGATGTTGGCTTGCCTTTGAATTTGAATGTCCGATCCCTCTATAAGACGATCTGAAAATCATGAAGCTTATCCGTCGCCAGGTGAACCATTTTTAATAATTCACTGCGGCGCTTGACGTATTGAATCACGTGTACCTCTAAATGACAGATTCAAGGTGCGGAAAAGAAATGCATGAATGAGGTGATCGAATACAGATGGAAAGTAATGCAAAATCTTCTCTTCTTTAAAAAATTATCGCGAAATATTTGTCTATTATTTCCAGAAAAATGACAAAACTTTCGACTTACAAGTGCTGAAGCGGTAGTGGAATTGAATTTTTTAGGAATGAAACTGTCATTATAATGAAAAGAGAAATATTTAATAAGATATTTGAGAACGAGGAATGTTATTTTGCCTCTAGTATTTCGTTTTACTTTTCACTTATTTTCTCAGGTGTTAGAGGATCACCATCTTCCGTAAAAATGAAATAGTACAAACTATTCAGCAAATAATTGTGGTGTGGATGCAGATCTTTAGATAAGTACACATAAAAAATCCTTTTTATACAAATTTGCAGTACATTTTAGCACATAATTACGTTTAGAAAATATCAACCTTTCATTTTTTTTCGTTTTAAATGACGAAGAAATTAAAAGTTGATAAGTCAGAAATAAATTTATTCTTTTCGATGTTCTGTATTCTTAAAATTATTCCAATGTCAAACAAACCATTAACGATGTAAAGACAGTAGCGTGCATTGCAAACGCTAATTAACTAATCAAATTCAAAAATTTCAATTGTTGTGATACTGCTGTAATGAATAGAGGTGACGCACTCCCGATTATTTAAGAATAAAAATGTCGAATACAATAGGTAGAATTTCACACCAGAATCATGGATCGAAAAGTACTTATGAGGTCACAAAAGAGAACGTAAGTGATTTTGTATTAGTGAAGAAATGATTTACAATTGAAGTCAATCCTCGCATCTGACCATCTAGAGCTCTGTCGCAACAAATAATGAAATATTTTTACAGAAAATTTTGAAAAATCAATTTTCCAATCTAGGAAGTCAATTTTTTTTACGTAATTAAGATGTTGTACAATGCTAGGGTTTTGATATCAACCTTAGTGTCTCTCCTGAACCATTACAATTTTATTCCATGGCATTTTGTTTTCCCTTTAGTATTGGATTTGGATTCACAAATTTCACTAATTTCCTGCATCGATTTTGCGTCTGTCCTGGGTATTCTGGCTGAAAATGGCTAAGCCATAGATGTCGAGCAAAGTCATTCTGGATGATAATAATAATTGCCACATACAAGATAGTAATAAATGTAAAAGAGAAATTTTAAAATATTTATTTTGATGCACAGCGTGATTTATTCTAAAATTCTGAAAATAGCATTCTGAGAAAATTTATAAAGGGTGTATATATAATTCTCATAGTGTCATCCTTGTCACTCCAGAGACGCTAAAAAGATACGAGGTCCATTGATAATAGACCGTGTTGTTTGTAAGTGCGAAATTAATAAAAATTAAATCAATCAATAAAGAATATGAGAAGGCTACGCTTTCCATATCTGTAACTGACATGAATGAAAATACCCCTTTCAGCTTTACACTTACTTATTATCGTTTTCCTTAGAGTCGGAAGTAACTTAACTGCATAAAACGAAATTTTGAATAACTGTTGTGTCAGAAGTAGACCTTCCCTGCAGAATGAATCGTAAGCTGTGGAAATGTTGCGGTAAAACCTTTAGTGATTTTACGAAGTACTATGCTCATGTATTAATCTTCCATAACAAAAACGCAGATTACAAAGGAACAAACGCCTCAAATAGTAATGATCGTACCACATTAGACGAATTCCAAGATAGTTGCTCAAAATAATTAGAGTAACTAAAAACACAACAGGAATGAATGAATAAAAGAAAGATATCTCGGTTGTAGATTCGAATGATTCCGATAGGATAATTGAGACACCTACAAAGAAAGAATGCAAGAAGAACATCACACTCGTAGGTCCGATTAGAAGATCGACTGATTCCAAAAAATTGTTTAAAGAACCCACAAATATTTTCGTGAAGAGGGAGCAGGATGACAAAATTTTGCGAAAGTCCGTAAAACGTTCTATAGAATCATACGTCAAGCGCAACAAATCTGAAATTAAAGCAGTTGATGATTTAGAACTTAACGAAACGACACCTTCTACCAACAGACAATCAACTACACGCGAATGCGACAAGCCATATAAATGCAAGTCCTGTTGCAAATCCTACTCTAATAAAAGCAGTCTTGTTGAACATAATCGTTTGCACACTGGTGAGAATCTCTCGAAGTGTAAATGGTGCTCGAAGCAATTCACTTCTAAATCTAAATATGAAGCTCACCTTTGCACCCATACTGGACAAACCCCTTTCAAGTGTGATATCTGCTGGAAAATATTTTCTCACAAAAGTAACCTCGTTCGTCATCTTCGCATTCACAGTGGTGAGAAGCCTTTTAAGAGTGAATACTGTGGCAAAGATTTTAATCAAAAATGTCACCTGAATCAACATCTTCACCTTCACAGTGGTGAGAGACCTTTCAAGTGTGAAAACTGTGGGAAAACATTTAGACATAGAGAGAGCCTGTATATACATCTTCGTAAACACACTGATGCGAAGCCTTAGTTGGACATCTTTACACTCATATTAGTGAGATTCCTGAAACTTTTACTTCGAAATGCAATCTCAATATTCAATTTCTCAATCATGCAACAAAAAGACATATTTAAGCACGAAATTTTATAGAATTAAATTTTTCTTAAGTATACTTATGAGTGCGATGTATTTTATTAGTATCCAGCAAATGAAATATATTATTCAAATGAGCTAATTTTAATAATGAATCTTTTCTCTTTAGATTTTAATGATTATGAACTGTTTAGGATACAAAAACACACAAGAAACAAAATATTGCGATCACTGCATTTTGAAAGCCCTATATTTGTGTAATAATAAATCTGAATACATGTTTCGAAATAAACAAAATATACGTGCCTGTAAAGTTGTTAATCCGATTGAAATAAAATCTTATTTTTTATTTTTAATAGCAAATTGTTATCATTTATTGAAGTCATCATAATTAATTTTAAGAAATGGTTTTTTACAAATTAAACACTAATTCCTGGAACATTCCTTCTAGCTTTTATTTTTAAAATAATGTATTGTTGGTTCATTCTATTTAAAATCTAATTCAAACCCACACTAAATAGTTTCTATTTCATATATTTCTTAAATGTATTTTCATTAAAATATTAACATTATAATTTAGTATTCTAAGTATAGAATGTTTGAAAAGAAATTTCACATATTTAATGTTAAATTTAAAAACGGTCAACTTCCTAAATAAATAGAATTCTAACTAAAATTTTAAACTTGCACGAAATGATTACATTTTTCAAAGTTTACATCCAATAAAATCCATATTAATTTACTTCTGTGATTTGTATTTTTATTGTTGGAAAATTTTCTTTCGTGGAAGGAATGCAATTTAAAATTATTTATATAAGGTGGGATATTTGCATCTTTTAACATCATCTTAGTTCCGCATCACATGAGCTCTATTTGAAATTAAAAAAAAAAAAATTCAAATCCTCAACATAATTATGGTTAGCTTCCAAATAACAATCTCGTCCGTTTGACAAGTACGGCTTCTTAAAAGTTTTTAGTATTATGTCTGGTATGTTAATCACCAAAGTAAGAATGTAGCAATTGAATCACCTCATTTTACATTAAATAAAATAAATATATATTGAAATAAATTGTTGATTTAATATTTAAAGATATTTAAAATTATTTATATATTCTTTCTTTGTACTTTTTACCTCGAAACGAAGAAATTACAAACGTTTCCTCAGCACAATATTCGTCATGTTAGAATTCTTGCGATTTAAAAATTTCATTCTAGTGTTTGGTGAGTTCTGACAAACCGAAATCTAAGAAAACTGTCTTTTACAAAAATTAACAGCAAAGCCAAAGCCAAATAGCCAAAGTATTGAAATGTGTCAAAACTTTTACTTCTATTTGATTGCGCTAAATTTAAAACTTTCTTTTAAACGCTGTTATTGTTTGGAACATATTAATGATGAACTGAAATTTCCTATAAGTCTCATATTTAAATCATTTACATTTTCTGTTAAGTCTACGAAAAAGTTAAATATAAATTCGAATCCTTCATAGTTTTCGAATAATCTTTTAATTTTTGTTATCTTTTTAAACACCCCAGAATTTCTTGAATTATATTCCATTTTCCCATTTTTTTGTGATGCATGATGTAGTTATTTCTGTAATAAACACGCACTGCACCTTGATTTTACAACATGAAATTACTTTAAACATTAAAACAATAAAGTGTTTGCGAGTCTATGTTTTTCCACATTTGTTGTAAATGTTAAAGAAAGTTATCGTCTAGTCATGTCAGCATACCTTTTTATTAAAATTAAGTTAACGCCATCTAAAAATTAAAAAAAACTTATTTCTGATTCGAATGTTATGACATAGAACAAATTGGAAAAAAATATTTTGCGTGGAATAATAAATATGAATTACAATGTTTTTAAGAAAACTGTTCAACAAAAGTGTAGAGATTGACATAAATAAAACACTAGATTTATTTAGCATGACTGACTTTAAATTTGAGTAGCAATGATGAAAAATATTTTCTCGAATTTACATGTCATATTAAAAAATCTGAAAACTTTTAATTCTATTTCTTATATTTATACTGTGTGTGATTTTAATTACATTATTAAAAAAAAGTTTTTAATTATTTATTTAGATAAAACGAATTTCATGCAGGGACAAAATGTGAATTAATTTTCGTTGTTGCCCATGCATAACATCAAAAAATTATTTTAAAAACATTTTGCGATTTAAATAGATTTAAAAATCGAAAAATATTTTACTTTGTATGAGTTATTAACACTCATTATTTTGACATGAATTTGCAGTTTGAAATAATTATGATGTATCTAGTAATCGTCATTTGATATTCGCATTGATAACAAAAAATTGAATATATGATGTGAAACAGTTTGAGTCAAAGAAACAAAAAGTTTTTTTCTTGATTAAAATATTACATTGTTTTTATGTATAGAATTCGATCGAGTAAGAAAGGAAACTCATGAATGCAATGCAACATATAACAATCGCTTAGGTATAATACTTCTGGAGATTTACTCAAAATATTTTTACATCTTTTTAAAGCTCGGTCATAAACAATTAATGATTAAGTTTCATTAAACACTTATTAAATATTCAAGTGTGAAGTATCTGAATTACGAAAGCATTGCACAAATGATATAAGAATTGGGTAGAGTGAACCATTCTAATAGTAAAAAAATGCAAGTGTAAAAAACTGCGAAAGTGTATCCAATATTATTGATCCACAATAAATAGACATACGAAAATGTCAAATTTACATGTTAACAATTTTCTTGATAATTTTTTTGTTTTAATATAAATGAAATTAGTTATGATATAATTTTTTTTATTTTAATAATTAAATAAAGGTAGAAACTTAAAACTAAGCAGCAGTCGGAGATCTTAATACACATTTTGTGCGGTATTGAAAATGCAATACAAAAATTCGTTTGCTTTTTCACACAACTTTTTTTAATATTATACAATCTCTATGACCATATTTGGAATATCTTTAAGAATGTTTTGTATAATAATTTAAATTTTTAATTGAATAAGTCAGAAAACCTCTCTCGTCATTTGTGTCTATATATTTTTGTGTTCAAAGAATGGACATTACGATTTCTTCACTTAAAGTATTTTAAAAATATAGTTATAAGAAGGGATTTATTAACTTTTATTTCATACATGCGGAAAAAAAAAGTGTTTTCAATATACTCATCAACTCAGCATGTTTTAAAATATTGCAAGAACTCCGTTGCAATTGCAATGCAGAAGAAACATTGTTATAATAATAAATTTACTGTTGATAATGATATCTGAAAGAAATTAATATTTGTAACATTAGAAATTAATTAGCATTTAAACAATGTAAAGATAAACCAGTCTTACTTTGCTTCGTTTGAAAATCATTTTACTGTTGGAATTTGAGTGTTTGTTTACATTTTTATCAAGGTTTTTATACTTTGATACTAATAACTCATAAACTACAAAGTGTCTTTCGAATATGGCAATTCTTTTTATTTTCGATACTAACCCGCACTTGTTACTCTATGCCTTCAACTTTGTTTTTGGAATTGATATACCGTCTTTTTTCGATATTTTACTCATTGATGTGTTTGTTAAAATTCTTAAATACGTCACATTGAAGCCACAATTGTCCTCACAATCGGAATCTGAACCTTTAAGCAACTTACCACTGACAATAGAAGCAATAGTACTCCTGTTGTATGCTCAGTTATGATTTATAGAATGTGCCAAGCTTTGGACTTCAGTGCAGAACTTGCTCCCTCTGAAGACAAAAGAGATTTTATCGAAACTCCATCGAAAAATATGAGGTAGATAACACCAATTCCTGCCGTTTACTCTTTCACTGTGTTTGAAATGTTCTAAGAACTTGACTTGGAAAAAGAAAGCTGAGATCTTCCTTCAAGCGGAAAGGCCAAATTTTGTTATTAAAAAGATATTCATTCCGGTAGTTCGCTCTCGTGAAGTTTTTTTTCCATCTGTCTGTCTTTGGATCTCAATGTACAACTGGAAGATTTCTAAAATGATCACAAAGATGCAGAGTAAGAAATAAATTAAAAAACAAAATTGAAAAAGAATGTTCAGTTATGACCTTCAACAACAAACAATAGGTATTCCATCTAAAGTTTAAAACTCCATGCCCTCTACAAGTTCGGCTATCTACTATTGTATTGGAGAGCATTATACTTCTGTTTCGGATATAAAGACGATCACCTAATATCGCCTTCTCCTAGACAAGAATTAATTCCATCTGTAAAGAAACACTTCTTGTGTTTATGAAGGGGCCACACCTCGGAATATCGTCTCTTCAAGAAACGCAATTAAAGCTGATGACTGTTGGTATAATTGTTGCATTCTCATACGTTGGAAACGAGGACGTTCATTTTACTATCGCCTTCTTCCAAACCAAGAATGAATTGAATTTTTAAAAATAACACTTCTTGTGATTATAAAAAAATCCTCATACTATTCTATAAACCAACGCAATATATTTATTCGTCTTAATTATTAGGAGTATTTTCAAGGATATTTTGTACTTCTTTTGAAATTGTTGAGTAAATTCAACTTAATCATACTTTTGTATATCATTTTGAAGCCAAAAAGTTACATCTTAATTTAAAGGAAATAAATTTCCTCGTTATAGTGCTAATACTGTTTCATTATTTTTGTTTATCTTTATTATTTCAGGTCACTAGATTTTTTAGGAAACTTTAACGCAACATATCTTAACTATGTTTAAAACACATAATTACGTTCGGGAGGAAAATAATTAACGTCACTCAAAAGGAAAATCAAATAATCAGTGTGCATATATTTATTTGTAGTTTTATGAAACCATATTTGATGTCAGTAAATTGATTTATTGTTTTTCATCTTTAAGTGGCTTATACCGTTTTCTTCAGATAAAGGTGAAAGAAGTTTTCTAAAATCAAAAAGAACAATTAAATAATACAGAAACACAAAGGAATGGTAAACAACGTATTTTAATTTAATCAACATGCATTCATTTAAATAGAAAAAATCACAATGGAAGTGAAATTAAATGACGTTTAATACACCGCATATTCATACTTCTGAAAGGCAGAATATTAAATTATGATCGTAAAGTATCATATTTGTGGATATTGTAGAAGACTAAAACACTCATTAGATTGCTTAGCGATATTTCTTTGCCGAGTTATTTGATTTACTTTTTTTTAAAAAAAAATGTTATTTATTTTTACTTCTTTCAGTAATGATCAAAATATTTCAGCAAACTTTAATTTGTACTTTTGTTTTTTGTTAGTTAAAATGATTAACTTTATACATTTTTCAATAATATATAATATAGTATTTTGTTATCTAAATGAAACCATCTGCGGTTTCTATTTATAAGAAAGTATAAATAAATGCAAAATAAAATGTGTAATTATATATGCCACATTGTGAATGATATTGAAAGTTATTAAATGGTGGATAATTTTTTAAATTTGGAAATTGATTAACGGAGAA
>BMAW01028986.1:100053-157580 GCA_019974015.1 Nephila pilipes | reverse complement strand
AGTTAGGAAAGCGCAGTAAAGCGAGTAAATAGTATTAGGTCTAGGTCTTTCGCCTTATATTTTCTATTGTACTTTTTCTTTTCGAATTCCTTTCATGATATTTGCTAACGAGGGTCCTTCTCTTGAGTTTTTTAACCATGAACGAACCGTGAAAGGGTACCCTCTTTAAAAATTACCACTGAATAAAATAGCCGAAAGCAAAAACCAGAATACTAACTTTAAAAAAAATCGCTTTGTAAAGTTTTGGTAATTAAAATCTGCTATCAACAACATTCTTTTATTGTTTGTTCTATCTTTGGAAATGCAGCAAATCACTTAAAATTTTGAGAGGTTGCAAAGTTTTTTTTAACAAGGCGAAATCTGTATATGCATGCGCGTTCGTTCGAATCAGTCTTGCATGGCCTTTTTTTTCAATGACAGACATTCAAACTCGCTTGTTTTTATATTTAATTTAAATTAATCAACAAGGTCGTGAAAAGATTTAACAATGACAAATGGCTTAAAAATAAGTGACGTGATCGTTTTCTTAACGTTGCTTTGAGAAGCAACATGAGGACTATTGGCGACGGTCCTCGTCATATTAAACCTCAGTTAGATGACGACGACGACACCTGAGTTGGCACCTCCCTCTATAAACTTCCACACAATGCCTACGAGAGGACTTAGGACCTGAAGCAGATTTAACGTGCATCAGCCCCATTACATGGCGGGCTTTTAGTTAAAAATGGAATCAGAGTAGCGTTCTCTATTTTACAAGAGCAATATCAAAAAGTTGTAAAATTTTATTCATTTTAGTGTCTCGGTTACCTTAAGGGTACACACAGGATGTCTCAACTCAAAGGTTTCAAAATTCTAGGATGGATAGAGTGCGCCTAGATGACTTTGAATCACAGAGCAATATAGGGTAGGAAGTACGTGCTAGAAGCGGTAGATGACGTTACACGCACGCGGATTCCCATGAGTTCTTACAGAGACTCTTCATTTCACACTATGACGCAGCTGTAATAGGATGACTTATTATTCAAATGCGGAATTAGTGGATATACTCCTGAGTTACGGATATGCGGAGTGTAATACGCGAGCCGCACCTTGATTGTATGCGCAACGATATTCAATGAGGTGTACTCCCAGCCATAAATTCTTTGAATACTCCCGTTACAACCATAAAGTTCGTAACCATTTAGACGTGACATTAGACCAATAAGAAATCGGCCGTAGTTGTTCGTGCATTGATCTCCTCGATCGCCGGACCTATCATGACTTCTTTTGGGAGCGTATTAAATCACTGGTACATGACATTAATTGACAACGTGGAGAGCCTGATACATGCATCGCAGTTGCTGCTGGAAAAGTTCGAGACATGCCCAGAATCTTTGAGAATATCCGGTCTTCTATGCAACTAAGATGCGAGGCCTACATCACAGCGCGTAGATGTAAATTTAAACACCTTCTTTGACTTGCATGTAAGAATTAATTGCTACCATTGAATGATAAACAGCATATTCAATGTCCGTGGTGTCCTTTCCTATCTTGTGTTTTCTGTGTACACTACCATCTGCACATGTCATTTTCGATACAACCTCGCTAAGTGATTCCGTGTCGTGTAGGCTTATGTAACTTTTCATACAAGTTAGTAACCCTTTTCTGAGACACTTTGTGCATTTATCAATAACTTGCAACTTAATATTAACACTAAGTAATTACTACTTAGTATAGCATCCAAAAAGAAAGAGTTAACGTTTTTTAAAGGTAGAGACCTGAACTATTTCTAGATTCTGGATGGGCACGGTAAATGATTAAGGTCGCAAGCTTTATGTCCGGTGATTCTCTTGTCGATTTATACGTTTGAATGTTGATTCTATCAAAGACACGTCGTGCTGAAGAACAAGGCTTGTTACATGTTAAATTCTATCGGCCTCAGAGTTTTCGTTTGGTGTGGAAATAAAATGAATGAAATACAAATTATTCTTTTTAATCCAGGGCATTCGGGACCACGGCCGTGCTGAATTAGCAAGCGACAATTTAGTTTTAACTAATTAGAGTGCCAAAGATAAATCCCTCAAGTTAAAAATGTTAGCAATTAAAACATGTGTTTAACGTGTTTACGCACCATCTGAATTTGTGTGGACAATATAAATATCCAACAAAGAATTTCATCACATCTGCGTAAGCTATAAAATTAAATTTAGTATTGAGCATTAATTTAATTAAATATTCTTATATTAGTTAAAAAAACAACCTAAAAATAATAATATTCTTCCGAACATGAGATGATGCTTCCCTACAACGATTCTCTTCTGAAGGAAAAAGGATAGTTACAGATATGTCAACAGTCAACCAAGGAAAGTTTGAGAAATGACAACTGAACC
The DNA here is from genome assembly GCA_019974015.1 of Nephila pilipes. Taxonomy (NCBI): domain Eukaryota; kingdom Metazoa; phylum Arthropoda; class Arachnida; order Araneae; family Nephilidae; genus Nephila; species Nephila pilipes. Next base: position 155,211 of record BMAW01028986.1, on the reverse strand, counting down.
TTGGCGGCGGATATGGTGACCGTTTTGGCGATTTGGTGAAAAACTTGGCAACTTTGGCGATAAATCGAATTCAGAAGGTGCTAGAATCTTGGTGAAATATTTATTGGGAAAAAAGTTACAGACTTTTCCTGAATTTTCAATGTAACGTCTTACCTGATTGGAACAGGTATAAATACGCCGAGAGCCGGAAAGAATAAGCCAGTCTTTGGAGTCGGTATTGGAGATCAATCGGGAAATCGATTGGAAGCGGAAGGCATTTGACCGAGCGAATTTGCCGTAGGACTACCGATAGCGACCCGTGTAAAATTGAATAGAAGCGGTGTGTATCTGTCGGGAACTGTCGGAACGGTCTGAGAAGTGCAGGATATTACTGCGCAAATTTGTTTCGTTGTGCGAATTAGTAAGCTGGTGAGCTTAATGTTGCTGATACAATGGTGACTGTCATTACCAGTGCTGTTTTAGTTCCTGTATCTGTGTTGCTAATGTGTACAAGTGCTGTGTTTCTATTTGTTCTGTTACTGTCCAAGCTCTGCTATCTATGTGTTGTTCTGAAGATTTGAGAATAAAGTGTCATTTGTCATTATCCTCCATGTTGAACTAATTTTCACTCTCACATACACGATCCGAGGAATTTTTGTAACAATATACAATGTTAGTCAAAACAAGTTGTAATAATCTACTCTATGGCAAGAATGATTATTACTGTTTCAAAGGAGAACCCGATGCTTCCGAGATACGGATATTTTTTTCCGAAAATCTTTATGAATTACTCAGAGATGTATTTTTTGTGAATTACTCAGAGATGTATTTTTTATGAATTACTCAGAGAGGTTCTGCAGAGATGTATTTTTCATTAGATTCGGTAACTGTTACAAATGCATCAGAAGCATGTGATACGTCATTGTGATGCTCCGGTTTTGCTTCTATCCACATTACAACCTTAACATACAGACAGAAGTCAATCTAAATAAGCAGGTAAGTTAGTCTTCTCATGAACCTGCGAAGACGCTTCCCTGCAATGTTATTCGTATAAAGAAAAAGATATAATTTCAGATATTTCGTCGAATACCCACGAAGAATTGAGTAATGACTCCCAACCTTGGTGACGAATTTGGTGACTTTTGACCATTGGATGACACTTTTGGCAACATTAGCTTCAAAAAGAAGATTCTCGTAAATGTTGGCATTTTCCCAAAATCTCGATTAGGAAGAAATTAAACTGCTGTTTGTAGAAAATGCAACACCATGAAGGAATCATCAGAATCAAATGAAATTCGCAGCAAATGTCAATTATAGGATATTATGCAAATTAATAAAGTTTCAGAGCCATCGCGCGTGCGCGGCGCGCGCAGCGCCCTCTGAATTGATGCTGAAAGCGTATAAATAAAGTGCTGTAGCGGGACGTTGAAAAAAGTCTATGATTATTTGTTAGTGGCAAACGTTTAGTGAGACCTGAGTATGCCTCCACGACGGAAGAATAAGAAATTCAAGCAACTTACGGAGTTTGAACGAGGGAGGATAATCGGCCTTCGAGAAGGAGGATTTTCCTATCGCGCAATAGCAGCTCGTATGCAGCGGAACAGTTCCACAGTGATGCGAGTTTGGAAGCAGTGGACCGACGAGCACCGAACAACTCGAAAAACAGGCACTGGACGACAGAAGGTGACGTTAGAGCGCGATGATCGACACCTGCTCCGCATGGCGGTGAATGATCGCACAGCTTCCTCCAGGCAGCTGGCAGCACGTTGGTCTACTGCTACAGGTGTACAATTGTCGGCTTCGTCAATTCGTCGTCGTCTGCTGCGCCGTGGATTGCGTGCAAGGGTGCCTTTATACAGGATTCCCCTCACGGCGAATCATCGACGGCTGCGTCGGCAGTGGGCTCTTGAGCACAGAGACAGGCGAGCTGATTGGCACCAAGTTGTCTTTTCAGATGAATCACGCTTCAATTTGTGGACCCATGATGGCCGTGTTACGGTTAGACGCTGCCTTTCTGAGTGTATTATTGAACGACATAGTGGTCGAACACCCGGAGTTATGGTCTGGGGTGCGATTTCGTATCATGGACGATCCAATTTGATACGAATTGAGGGTAATCTCAATAGCAACAGGTACGTCCGTGAAGTGCTACAGCCCGAAGTCGTTCCTTTCCTTCAAGGCATCCCTGGAGCTATCTTTCAGCAGGATAATGCACGCCCACATGTTGCGCGGACTGTTCGAGACTTCTGTTCAGCACAACGCATGCAACTTCTTCCTTGGCCTGCTTATTCACCGGATATGTCGCCTATTGAGCACGTGTGGGATATGGTTGGTCGGCGTCTCGCTCGTGATCCGCGTCCTGCAGTTTCCAAAGACGAACTTTGGTTGCGCATACAAGCGATATGGAATTCTCTTCCTCAAGCAGATATTCAACATCTGTTTGACTCCATGCCACGTCGTATAGCAGCACTTATTGCAGCGCATGGTGGCTGCACCAAATACTGATTTCGGACGCTTAATTTGTTTCTTTTGTTTTGAAAATTTCATCATTTATTTGTATCAGTACAAGTCGTTTCTGCATTAAATTTCATTTGATTCTGATGATTCTTTCATGGTGTTGCATTTTCTACAAACAGCAGTATACTATTTCATGTTTTTAAAATTCGTATCACTTGATTTATAAAAGATCGACAATGCTAGAGAAATATCTTCATCATATACTGAATATGGAATATTCCAAATTTTGTGCACACTGATTAATTGATGAGCAAAATATGTATCTTTTTCTATTTTTAATACAATATCAATTCCATTATCTATTCGATAATTGAATTTGCACTTATGAAACAACTTACAATGCATATTCATATCGATTATGCATGGGGAAATTAACGATATTATATACTCCCTAATTCCGCTCTACCATACTAATTATCATTGAAATATTCAATGATAGCAGGTTCCTTGTCAGGAAATGCAACTGTAAAATTATCCATACTATTTTTCAATTTTATTGAATTCGTTTCCTCTAAAAGAACTGCCAAAAAAGCCTACATCTTATTTCTTATTTCTAAACTAGAAACAAGATTAGTTAGCTGTTTTTTTTAACCTTTTCTCTACCAGAGGGAGAAAAAAGAAGTGCTTCCCTGAACCTGCAGAATGTCACTCTGTGCCCAAACTATTTTAGATACTAAGCCTAATTCGTGAAAAGAATTCCTGTAAAATCGGCTATTCATTAAAATATTTTAGTATTTACATATATTAAACATAATATATACAAAAGAAAAAAATATTTAATTGAAAATTAAATGTTTTATACATAAAATTACATAAAAAAATCATACTTTTAAGAAAATACAAAATATATTTACATATGTTACATAAATTTCATGGTGTAATGATGTAGCATTATATGGAATATCACGTAATATGATAGGCTTTTTTGTTTGTCAAAAAGGATTCTTTAATAAAATAGTTATCTCGATCATTCCTCATTTCTCTGTTACCACGAGCATATTCCAGTACTTTGGATTTCTCGATACCCATTTGAAGGTTAGCTTTAATAAATTCTGGTTAGTTCATATTTGGAGGGGGCCTGGCGTGCTTTAACTAAATTCTGAACAAGTCTTTTTAATTGGTTAAAATTTTATGTTTTGAGGCCTTTAATTCATGATTATGCTTTGAAAAGGACTTAAAAATGACATTTTACATGTCTCAAAAACAATGAATTGAGCAGCACATTCAGACGGTGGTATTAAGCCTTTGACATACCTTCGACTAGTTTTCCTATTATATGGCTTTGATATTACGGGTTTAAGACATTGGCAACTGTAATATGAATAAATATTTGTTTCGGTTGTTTTATCACCAGTAAGTTTTTTTAAAAGAAGATAAAGTCCTAGCATTCTTATTTTCTAGTCATAATTGAAAACTTATCTTTCAGGATGTGGACAAGGATAAGGCAAACTTGAATTTGAGCATCGTTCAGTATGTTTCTGTAATTTTGATATATATGAAAAACTTTTTAGACAAATATTAAATTCTAATACTACTTTTATCCCTTCTTGACTGATCCCTTTTTTGTCATTCTTATTTTCAATAAAGGTATATTCTTCGCAGATTTTACGGTGATTAGAAAAAGATTGTGAAGTAAAATATGTATTTCTACACAATATGTAGTATTTCGTCTTTTATAAATACTGTTGTCACATTTATTTAACGTTTCATGTACGTTATCACAATCAAAACCTTCCTCCCCGTTTAAAATGATATTACTTTCAGCTTTATAAATTTTAAAACATTTATTCTTGACTTTGATTTGAAGATTGGGACACGTATAATACTAAAGATTCACTTACTTTATATTTTGTAATTGGTCCACTTCGTTCGTCGATTTTGATCCCTGGGTGGAAAAAAAACAATAATCTAACAAATATGTTAAAAAAACCTGGAAATTAAAAAAGAAGAAAATTAAAACACTCATGAAATCAATCAACAATAAAGAACAGTGAAATAAAAATAATACAAGATGAATTTCAAGAAAATAATCAGTATCATAATTATCAACCGCGCGTTTACACAACCTTACTGCATGAAATCTCTTTTGAATGTATTTGGGCTTGGCTCAATAGCAAGCCGTATGGTTAACTTGGCGATCTACAAAAAGAGGCCAGAAAAAATGCACTAGCAACCATTGTATCGTTGCCACTCAAAAAAGTGAGTATTACACGTCCTGATTCGCGTTTCTAAGACCTGCAAAAATTTACCTCCATCCTCGTTACGTTTTTTGATTGGTTGATTGATTAAATTTATCTTCTAGAAAAAAAAAAGTTCGAATTTTTTTTTTATTGATTATCGCTTTATCCAAATGATCTCTGCAAAAGAAATTACTTTTGGAGTCAATTTGGAAAATATTCCACAGGTCATTTCATTGAGTAGCATAGATTTTGCAGATCAATAGAATATGTTCCAGGTGTAAAATGTGGAGATAATCATCCAATTCATAGTTGCACAAAAACTCCTGAAAGTCCCCCCTCTAATGCTGTAACTACGGTGGAGATTATACTACAAATTACATTGGTTACCCCAAAAATCCTATGGATTTCAAGCCCTCTTCCCCCCCCCCCAACATCAAACTACAGGGAAGAACGACGTAAAAATGCCAAAGACAACAATAACCAAAGTGACAAAAACTCCACACCTAACAATGACAGCTAACCTTCAAGTCATCCCTTCGTAAATGAAATTTTAAAAACTTTAAGTTTGATAAAATAATGGAAATTTGCTAATAATTTAAATCAATATGACAAATATTAGCTGAAAATAAACTTGATTTATGTTCAAAAATTGAAAAATCATTCCAAATCACTTGCAGTATGATGTCCATCTGGTTCTAAAATTTAATATGCTAAATAAACTACCCCCATCTCTCCTGATTGCTAGCTGGAATTCAAATGGCATTAAATCAAAAATAGGAGTGCTCCAAAATTTCATAGATGATTACAACCCTGACATCCTAGGAGTCCAGGAAACTCACCTCGAAACCTCTGCAAAAATTTCAAATTTCATATTATAATGTATACCATTCTGACAGATCAACCTATCGGAGGGGGGCACTGCAATATTAATTAAAAATAGAATTTATCATCATATGGTCATTATAAAAATACCTCCACCTCGGAAAATACCACCATCCATTCATATCAATACCAAAGACAACTAATACTTCCCAGTTTTTACTATTTACCCCCCCCCCCCAGTAATCTCATCAACCATAACGATCGAATCAATATTCTCTCAGACAAACCCCCCGGAATTTTAACAGGCGACTTTAATGCAAAACATCCAACCTGTAACAAAGGCAGGACAAGCAGATCAGGAAAAATTATTCATGCTATGTGCAACACTAATAACTTCCAAATAGTTACTCCCGACTCTGACAGATCAACCTATTGGGTTGAGGAGGTGTGAGTAGGGGAATATACCAACCTACTCACCCCTTCAGTTTCCTTAAAATAACAATACTTACTCTATCATAGATTTTTGCTATCCTCAAAAACATTCCATTTTACAATATCGTAAGTGTTAATTACCTAGCGATCATAACTCTATACTAATGAACATATTTTTCAATAAAATTCTCTCTATCTCCTTCGCACTCTAACAACTACTAATTGGTTCTGCTATCAAGAAATTCTATATAATATCGCAAAAGGTAACCCCATTATTAATAATATCTCTGATCTAGACCAATCAATTACATGCTTTACTACTAATATCTGAAATACAATTAACCATACCAGTAATACCAGATTCATCCACCCCCTCTCCATCTTAGACTCCCCCCTCATATCAGAAACCTAATTAAAGAGAAAAATAGATACAGAAAACAAGAGCAAAACACCAGATACCCTTCTTTGAAACCCATAATTAATAACCTCAAAAAGCATTCCAAAATGAAATCAATACTTTTAAAAACAAAAAAAAATGAAAAACCTACTCCCCTAACGTAATAATGAAGAGAACTCCCTTTTTAATATGAACAAAAAACTTTCTAATAAATATTACAATATCCTCTCACTAATAGGCAATAATGTTCCGGTATTCTTTGATGGATAAAAAGCTGATCTGCTTGCTCATAATCTTGAATCCTCGTTCCAGGTAAATCCAACTCCATATGATGAAGATCATATTGAAAAAGCATAATCGGAGGTACTGACGCGATGAAAAATAATTACTCTAAAAGTAATTAGTTTGGCTAGCGATTGGATATGTATTAAGATTGAAACTGCCAAAAAGTTAAGCCGTTCGTTGGCTGAAATACGCCATCTTACCGAGAGCTCTGTGTCGAAAAATAATAGTGTTGAAGATCCACCAAGTCCAAAAATATAGGGAGAGCAGTTAATTTAAATTACACATTTATTTTAGGACTCCACGTACCAATCACACATAAACAAATATTTACATTATTTACAACTACAGAAGGCTTCCACATAGCCTATATTACAATTTAACCCGCTTTTTGCGGTCAGGAGAAATAACCCGCCTTACGCGGTCAAGATCTAAGAGCATTCTGGTGAATATTACCCATGAACCCGTGTGCTCTCACTCACACGAGACAAAGCGCCTCCTGGCGGGATCCGAGTAACTTATTTCCAACAAATAGTGCTATTCTACCATTGGAGAATTAACAAGACGTGTTGTATAAAAGGAAAAGAAATGCCATCCTGCACAAGTTATAAGAAAAGAATCCCTTTCTGTAAAGTGCTGTAAAAATTTTGGATGTGCTGTTAGTCGTCTAAGTATATTTCAGGCACGATTTCCTTTTCTATCGGGCCAATTATTACACCACATGTGATTTTGTGTGTGTGTGTTATTTTAAGTGCATATCCTATGCGTTGTTCTAGAGTTGAATTTAATTTTGTTCTAATATAGTAGATCATAAACTGTGAACTTTCCACCTGAATGTTTTTAAATTTGTGTGAATCTTTTTAGTAATTTAGTATTGTATAATTATTATTAATTGCATATCCTATACTTTAGAATTTAATGAATTCTTATAATTTAAATCATGTTCTGTGATAGTGTGAGCTTCATTTTGATATATTTTTTGTTATGTGGTGAAAAAAAACCCATAATTATACGATATTGCATATTTTATATATTACACCCTCCTGTGTGTGCTAAGAATCACTAGATATTGTGGAAAGATTTAGATATATAAGCGATAAATCACACATTTAACGAGAGAGAATTTTTTATGTCTAGCTTTGAACTGTCTGGTTTGAGCAGTAGACTATTTTGTTTTTGAATCTTATTCAAGTAATTGCAATTTTTGTTCCGTTGAATAAAACTTGCTATTTTTTTTTAACGCAGAAATATTTTAAAGCAATTATTCAAAGTATTTTTATTTCTATAAATAATGTGTTATATGAAAAGTATTAGTTTATCAAATACATATTGGTGTTTTGTTATTGATAGCTAAGAATATACAAACAGTAGTTAATAATTATATTAAATGATTTCCAATTTTGGATTCTAACATTTTTACCATTTTTCTCATAAGAAAAATTATAATTTCAATTCAATTGTTTTTATTTATTGGGTTTTATCTAAATATTTGAGTGTATTGAATCGTATTTTACCTAAGCATGATTTAGCAAAAGGTCGAAAAGCAGACTTAAGGTATATAGCTGAATAATTAGGTGAAAGAGTAGCTGACGGTTTAAAATTTATACACCTTAAGAATCTAAAAATAAACAGAACAAATTACGAGGAAGAATTTGTTCGAGAGATGCTGAACACAAGAATTCGAGAAAGAATAGAAGCTAGCACATCGCGTGCCAGCGAAAATTACGATACTATTGAAAGACACAATTCAAACACTTTTGAAATAAGAAAACTTTTACCTAAATTTAGTGCTATGGAAGATGACATAAATCTGTTTTTGGTTTCGTTTGAAAGGCAGGTCAGAATGAATAGGATTAATAAAGAAAGCTGGATTCCTCCATTAGTGTCCTACCACCTGATTTTTAAATATCATTGCGAGAGAGCCAGAAAAATATGAAGCAGATTGCGATCATATAAAGACGTTACTGCTAAAAAGATGTAAATTAAGCCCTGAAAAATTTCATCAGCTTTTTGTTAAGCACCAGAAAAATTCCGAGAGCATATGGCATGATTTATATTACGAACTTCAGATTTATTTTGAAGGATGGCACGCTGGATTGAATATTACTAACTTTGAGCAATTAAAAGATTTAATGATAATAGATCAACATTGAAGAAAAAGGCTCCAACTGATTTTAAAGAAAACCATTTGGATGAATTGAGTGGTATTGTATCTCCAGTTGAACTCGCTCATAAAATAGAAGAAATTGAACATGTTAGGAAAACATTTCAGAAAAAAGTCCCAGTATATTCTCGAGACTCATCGAAAAAGAAGTGGAATAATCCAATTGTAAACCCGAGAAAAAATATGCCCTGGAATAATCATGGAAGTACAAGGGAACATAAAAATCGTAACTATCATCAAGACTTCGAAAAAAGACGCCGGATCCTGTGTTTTGAATGTGGATCTTATGATTATTTTCGTGAGTGACCACGGTGTCTTAAATTGAAAAACACATTCCTCAGAAATCATAAATAGGGTAAAAAGTAGTTCTGATAACGGTTCTCTTGACCCATACATTATCTGAAGTAAGGTGAATGGAATCCAGCTGCCGATCCTTAGGGATACAGGAGTTTCAATAGATAATGTGTGTGAGAAACATATTACATCAGAAATGCTAACAGGTGAACACGTGTGGGTCCAACATATTCTTGATGATCATATGACTTGTCTGCCTCTTACAGAAGTGGAAATTGATTGTGAACTAGGACATGTTATCACAAAAGCAGCTGTTATTCGGAAACAACTGGACCAAGGAAGTTATATTTTGGGGAATCAAACAGCTGCACTCCTAGAATCGGGTGTAGAACAGGATGGTCTACCAAGATAGGAAATGGTGAATGCAATTCAGACTCGGAGTCAACGAAAAAAGAAGCAGAACAAAATAACATGAGTGTAACAAATTAAGATAACCAAATTGAAATAGAAAACAATGTAGTTGAAGATGTGAAAAACCTTTTACCTTCATTTAGAGATGCAAGGATGCCATAAATTTAGTTAAAATTAATATCAGTGAATTCTTAGAAGCACAAAACAAAGGTGAAAAATTAGCTCCCTTGATTCAGAAGGTAAAAAAAAAAAAGGCAAGAAAAATGAAAATTCTAATCTGTTAAATCAATTAGAAAAATTGCGGAATGAAACATGTACCCTAAATGAAGAAAAATACGAAAGTCATATTGAAAAACAAGAGGAAAAGCAAAAGACAAAACTGTTCGAGATTCGACAAGAAAGAATATTTGGAAAAGAAAAGGATGTTACAGAAGAAAACATTTCCATTGCAGAAAGAGAGGAATTAGTATAAAAAGAGCAAATTAAGGCAAGAGAAGATTCACTGAATCAGCTAGAGAAACTAAAAAAAGAAACATATGTTTTAATTGAAATAAAAAAGAAAAGAGAGGGAGCGTTTATAAACATTAACCGATACTGAAACCAATACAGTTGGAAAAAGATAAAGTTTTGAGACAGATAGTTTGGTGGACAGAACAAGTAAATAAAAGTTTCCCACCCCAAAAGGAAGAAAACATACATTTTAAAGCGAAAAAAACCCGATTCTTCTGCAAGGAAAGAAACGTTGAAAAAGATAGATACTTTTCCCGAAAGAGAGAAAATATTAGCACCACAACAAGACGAGGAGTTCCACCCGAAGGAAGAAAAAACGCTAAAATGGACAGATAGAAAAGAGTAATTGAACTCCTGGTGGGAGAATCCCCCTATATAAAAACAATAACATTTTACTGCTGCCAAAGAGGAAGGCGAAAACCAGTCCCCTTTGAACCGGGAGTTAGTGAATGAATTCCAGCCCAGTACCTCTCCTACAATGAAGAGAAAGAGATAATATTGGTTGAAACTCCTGTAAGAGATTTTAGGCCTTACATCAACTACAGGATATTGAATGAGGTAATAAGCAATAAGTTTTACCCTTTACCAAACATCGAACAAAGGATTGAAACAGTTTCAGTTGTCAAATATATAACTACTTGACTTAATAAAAGGTTATTGGCAAATTCCTTTAACTCCGAAAGCTCAGAGATTGGTTGATTTTACTGCAGGTTTTGGAACTTACTGTCCATTACTTATGTCGTTTGGAATAAAAAAAAAAAAACGTGCCCTATTATTTCAGCAGGTTGATGGCAGAACTACTCCAAGGGTGTGAGAAGTTTGCTGTATTATATTTAGTCGATGTAGCCATCTTTTCAGAAAACTGGGACAATCGTACCAATCACATAGATAAGGAACTAGAAAGGATTCAGAAAGCTCGTTTAACAATCAAACCAATTAAATATAAATTCGCTCAAGACAGTATCAAATATCTTGGTCATATTGTAGGGTTAGGAAAGTGTTCTCCTGTTCAATTAAAGGTTAAAACAGTCTTAGATTTCCCAATTTCCTGGACTGAAACTCAGGTTAGAGCCTTTATGGGAATAGCGGGATATTATCAGCAATACACACCAATGTTTTCTAGTTCAGCTACTCCTTTAACAGAACTCTTAAAAGGAAAATCAAAGAAAGGGCACATTAAATGTACTTCTGAATACCAAGAATCGATAGAGGGGGAAAGCATCCCATTTTATACCTCAATAAAAAAAAAAAATTCAGATGCCGAGAAAAGTTATTACACACCCGAAAAAGAATGTGCAGCTATCGTTTATGCAGTGAAGAAACTATAATGTTATCTGGATGGACAGCAAAAATTTATCATCCAGACGGACCATAACCCATTAGCCTGGTTGAAAACAAATGCAGGAACATACCCACACCTCAGCTTCTTGCACTGTAACCTAATTTCGAAGTCATCCATACATCTGGGAGAAGTCATGTTAATGCAGATGCTTTGAGTAGAATTGATTAAAGATTAGAATATATTTTCCCATAATGTGTGTTATTGTTTCAGCTCTATACTGAGCATTAAATTTTCTTTTTCTTACTGAGAACATGTGATATTTTAACTTTTCAAAAATAAGTCCTATTTCTAATAACTGGTGTCATAAAGTTAAACACGAGTGCATATATATATATATATATATATGTTATGTATACATTTAATGTAAAGTTTCTAATTTCAGTGAGCACAATTGATATATTGGAATTTAATCATACTTATGTATAAGAAATTTTCGATACTACATATATACACTAATATACATTGATAGTATTATTTTTATAAACATGTGATATACTAACATATTTTCCTAAAAGTTATAATGGAGAAACATTGATAGTTCATTTCAATATCACAATGCTACTACTAAATTGGATGGCAAACGAGCGCCACTTCTGATCAGTATTTATGAATAGTTTAAGAGAACAATTAGATAATTATTTAAATTTATATAGGCTATTATGATTAAATTATTAGGTTGGGGGGGGAGGTAAATGGCAGGACTGTTTGTGGCAATTGCTGCAACCATTCCCGCTTCCTAACATGTTTCACGGTAACAGATAGAGACATCCAATAAGAAAGGTAAATTGATTTTACTAATCATTGTGTATAAAATTCAAAGTGTTTGTAATAATTACTATTAAAATAGTTGAGAAATTGTAAGAGTATTAATTTATAAGAGTATCACTTTAGAGAATAACTTGAGTGGCTTGAGTTGCATTACATTTAACCTGATGAACATTTACATGTATATGAATTCTTAATTTTTCTCTTGAAAACTATAGGCAAGAAAGTGTTTGCTTCATTTTTTTATATAATTCTAATAAATGTGATGTTAATATGAATATTGACTGAAGCAATATGATTTGAGTTACTGTGCAAGATGTCATTAATTAAATAGAATGTAGTATATTTACATATATGACTAAGATAACCTGTGATCCTCATTTCTTATATTTTTTTATGTGTTGGTATATAATTTTAGCCAGAAGGAAATCGTACTGCATCATCTCTTACTGACATCTATATATTTTTAGTGCACTTCAACGAACAGAACTTTTCCTTTATCAGAAAAAGTTCTCTTCAGAGGACGGCGGAGTTTGTAGCGAACGCCACGGCTCAAACCGTCACGGACGAAGTCAACCAATCAGACTCAGAGACTGAGATGCGCGCGCACCAACTAAAGAGCGAAACTGGACGAAGTGATGAAGATGAGTGAGAAAATGAGGATCTAGTGTGCAGCATGGCGCATGTTTAGTGGCGAAATAAAATGTAATACTTATCTCTAGCCTGACTGTTTTCGTGTCTAATATGTTACAGTGTTTTATGAAACAGTTAGCCTCGATCAACGAGTCTAATAGCCATACTGCGATGCATATTTTCGCTAGTTTAGTTTATATTAACGTCACACTAGAACCAACACGAGGGCTATTGGCGACGGACCTCGTAATTTTGAACCACGGTCAAGTGACGAGGACGACACCTGAGCTGGCACCCCTCTCTCCTAACATCCACACCACGCCAACGGGAGGACTTTGGGCCCCGAACAGATTTAACGTGCATCAGCCCCGGCTACACGGCGGGTCTTTGGTGGCCAAGGATCGAACCCGCGACTGAACGAAAACCGCCAGCCGCTATCCACGACCTTGACCACTAGGCTACCGCGGCCCCCGCATATTTTCGCTAAGTAAATTCTTTAATAAATAATGAAAATTAGATAATGAGATAACAGTATTTGTACAATATTCATAGTTTTAGGCGGTTAAAATGAAATGAAAATTTAATCCCCCCTCAAATAGGTGCCCCTCCCCTCCAATCGAAGCCACTAGATCAGGGTTTAACTTTATATAAAACATTTTGGAAATCATCGGGAGTGTATTCAATTTATGTCCAAGCGAGTCACATTTATCTAACATAACACTAAGATATTTATTTGATCAAGCCTAAAAAATGAGTGTTTCAATTTGGATAGGGGATAAGCGGGTTCTTTAACTATAAAAGTGAGTGAGTGAATGTAAAGTTTATTGGCGCAAGAGCCAGATATGGCTATGCTACGCCAAACAAGATTAAACTGTAGCCTAGACGTGAAGTTGAAAAAAAAGGTAAAAATGGTTGACAAGGAGGGCCGAAAATAAAGGATCGCTAGGGTATCCCGGGAGTGCGTCACCCGTGTTTACCAAAGACAGTAAACCCCATGGGAAAGTAAAAGATCACTAAGGTGCCTCGGGTCATGATGCCCGTACTTACCTGAAGAAGGCTGTCCCCTGATATAATCCCCAGGGGCAAGGTGCCCGGCTATACCCCCAGACGCTGGGTACCCATTTTAGTCGCCTTTTACGGCCTTCATGAGCTACAGTGAGACTATTCTGTCATCCCCGGTCACCACACGGATCCTTTAACTATAAAAAGGATTGCATCAATTTTAGAATTTTCTACTGGATAAGACAAGTTTCTAGAAGGGTGAGATACTTGTTAAGATGAAAGGTTAATGGATTTAGATTTTAGGAATATCATTTACATTAAAGTTAAATAGTGTAGGGTCCAGAAGGGAATCTTATAGGATTCTTGCAAGAATTTTAAATAGTATTGAGGGATTAGTTTAGTTTTTATATTAACGTCGCACTAGAAGCAACACGAGGGCTATTGGCGACGGATCTCATAATTTTGAACCACGGGCAAGTGACGAGGACGACACCTGAGCTGGCACCCCCCTCTCCTAACATCCACACCACACCTACGGGAGGACTTTGGGCCCCGAACAGATTTAACGTGCATCAGCCCCGGCTACACGGCGGGTCTTTGGCGGCCAAGGATTGAACCCGCGACTGAACGAAAACCGCCGGCCGCGAGTCCACGACCTTGACCACTAGGCTACCGCGGCCCTAGTATTGAGGGATACCATATACTATTAACCGTCTTTAAAGTATCATAGAATTTGCAAGTGTAAGGGAAGAATGTTTTAGTTTGAATAATTTTTTTCATAGAATTTGATTCCGCCTGAATCAAAATTCTAAGAAAGGCTTCATGAATATTTTAAAAAATAGCACCAGTTTTTTTTTTTTTTACCATAGAAACACGTGAAGATAAATTTGGTGACAATGAGTAATCGGTGCGTGGTCTAGAGATTTGTTTTTTTTTTTTAAAAAAAATTGAATTGCTGTGAAATTACGAAATTATTGCCTCAAATGTAGTTATTGAGAATAATGGATGCGGTAATTTTGCCTAGTATAAGTACAAGGGAGACTGATTAGTACTTTCGCCCAAAAGCAGTATTTTTGCCTGTTTGAGAGTAGGAAAACTCTGTCGAGATTTTCCATTCACAAAAAAATTCAAACTCAGGATGGTATCAATTACTTAAGTCACGACAAAAATGAGACGAAAAGGCAGTGTTTTCATAAAAAAAACTTTTTATAGGTGATATCCCCTTACCAGGCGTCTTTCCAATTTGAATACTTTTTATGTATGCTATGACGTCTGAGGGTAGGGCTGGTGTGTGCTCCAGAAGGGGGGGGGACTACTGTGATTTTGTTACGAATTCTACTGTTGTTTCCTTATGGATGTTGGAAATTATCAACAGGTAAAAACATCAAAATAATGCGGTACAGACAGTGAAGTCTGAATTGGTATTCGAAAACGGGAAAAATACTTTAAATCCTAATGTTTTTCTTTAAATAATATCTCTGAAACTTATGATTGCATTCGAATGAAATCTGGGACATTGGCTATTTAGACATTCTCTATCTAATTTTAAAAAAAGATTTCACAATGAGAAAAATCTGCTCTAGAAATTAATTAACTACATTAATCAAACCATTATCATCATAATTTAGTTCTCATTGAATTATAAAAGTTTATTCAACTCCGATAATATTTGTAAAAGTTATTCAGGGTTGCAGATCTGTTAATGCCTGTATAATGGACATCTATTAGGAGTGATAATATGAGTTGCATGCAAGGCAGCTGCAGCAACAAACTGAAAATTAAGGCAATTCTTTTTTAGGAATCACAATAAATATTAAATAGTAACCTCAATATGGTCATTGTAAAATTACTAAATGCTACTGTATGAGTGCAACAGACAAAAATAGTTTTGAAATGTTATTTTAATAGAACATATATAATTACACACCAAAGATAAATCACAAGAGAGATTTGCCATTTTAACTAGATTTATCATTCATATTTCAAAACTTCCATCAACTGCATAAATATGCCAGTTTTTCAATTTTTGAATCAATTTCTTTTCTTCTATAAGATAACAAGATGAATGTTTACATCAGGTGTTTGTAAAATTCTTTTAAAAATTTCAGTCTTATTTTCACATTTTTAATTCAATAAATACTATCAAGAAATTCTGTACTGTATACTAAAATTAAAAGAAATATACCAAAATTATGGAACGAAAAGTAAAATAAAAATTGTACATTCCATCTTTTTCTGCATACATTCCATTTCCATAAACAACAAGAAAAAAAAAAAAATCTTAGAATACTTCATAACAACTAAATAAGTGTAAAAGACATAAAATAATTAATAGTAAGTAAATAATAAAACAAGATATAAAAAATAAAAAGAAACAAGGGGAAATCGGCATGGAACACTTCATAACTTAAACAAGAGAAAAGATATCAACATAATAAAAATAATAAACAGTAAATAAATAATAAAACAAGATACAAAAAATAAGAATAAACAAGGAAAAAAACGTAGAATTCTTCATAAACAAGTAAATGATAGAAAAGTAAACTGGGGATCAGAATTTTTTTTATTACTACATACAATTTATAACACAAGTACTTCTGAAAACAAAATACTATAAACTTATGAAAATTAATGATTTTTAAATAACCGATGAGTCTTTAAACGATGTTTTGCTGTAAATCCTCTGCCACAAGTAGAACAGACAAAAGGGAAATTTCTGGTGTGAATATATATGACATGCTCTTTTAAATGATGTAAATGTTTTGCTGTATATGAGCAATTAGGACATCTGTAAGACTTTCTTTTAAGTATAGAATTGCTAGAAATTTCAGAAGAATTGGCTGAATTATGACTGCTAGGGTGTTGAGTTTTTGATCGGCTAAATGAAGAAAGTTCCATTAAATAACATGGAAACGTATCTTGAAACCCTAAAAAATAAAAGCATGTGCATTATTTGCAGCCAGTGTTATATTTTTTCATAGCATTTTCAAAGATTTTGTAAGAAAATCTAATGAAATAAATCGTATTTAAATTTAAAAGACAAAAAGTTTAAACTTAGCAACAATCAAAGATAGCAAAGATTATTCAACTTAAAAAACAATCAAAATTTTAATATGACAATTGAATGAAAGATGTAAATAATAAATGTTTTAATTACTCAAATTATCAATATATCTATCAACACATTTATTTTCTCATTATGAATTTATAAGTTTTACTAATCGTTATTATGATTATTCAGTTTTTTCAAAAATATTTAAAAAAAATAGAGATGATAATTTTCTTGGATATGAAGCCTGAAGTTCTCAATCGCAAAATTGATGTCAGAAACATAAAATTTACATTCTATAAAGTTCTCATTTTTGAATGTACATTTTAATTCACATTCTATTTTCAGAAACCAACATTTAAGTATTTACATGAGAAAGAGCATTATTTTAAATTGCTGATTCCTATTTTCAAGATGAAATTAAAGTAAAGGTAAATATAATAAATAAAACGAATTAAAAACACACATACCAGAAACTTACTTATCTTCTATTTGAAATATAATCATCCTCATGAGATTCAGAATCTGAATTTATTTTGAACAATTGAGATTTGATTGCATTTAAAATCTACCATTCAAAATAAGTTTACAAGCATTTATTTTCTTAAAAAATTTAGTCAAAGTTAAAATTAAAGCAAAGTAACCTATGATGAATCTCTTTTTCAATCAATTTTTATTTATTGAACTTGCCTCAGACTCATGAATTGAATAAGTGTGCCTTAACAATGAAGCAATTTCAATAAATATTTATACAAACATTTCAAAAATTTGTCATTAAATATTTAGAGCAGCATTGCCAAAGTGGCGACAACAATCACGAATAAAGTAAAATAATTCTATTTATAAAACATACTCTTTCAAAAAAAAAAAAAAAAAAAAAAAAACACCATAAGAATTTTGCTATTTTTATAACATGCTTTACAATACACATTATATTAGCACCACTAATAAAAATAAATTGTACAATTTTTTACAGATTCAATGAAGGGAAAAAAAACCTATACATTAAAATAATACATAATAAAAAATGCTGTGATGCAATAAAAACTAATTTGAATTTTAAACAAATCAAAACAAATTTTAAGTCATCTATAAAAATATTTTGAAAATTCAAAAATAATAAAAATGATCAGAAGTGATAATTTTGATCAGTAAAACACAATTTCAGATTTTGGAATATGTAGAGTACCAAATTTTTTTATTAATAACCTAGTTATCTTTTTTCATTCTTATTTCACTAAACTAGCAAAGTCAATGAAACATGTAAGTTTTAACTTCAAGAATATTGCTCTTATGGATTTAAAATAATCATACAAATCAAAGTTAAAAACAGAAAACAGAGGGTAGGGGGGATTTTTGACAAATAAATGCAAACATTTCAGTAGTTTAATAATAACAATGCAAGAGGAAAAAATGAATAATGATATTCAATCATAAATTGAATGATGAAAACAACCTCAAAAAGACAAAAAAATATTGCACAGAAATATAATTCACATCAAAGCAAACATGAGCAACACAGAGAGACAGAATTTCAAAATATAAAATAAATGTTTTTAGTTTAAGCATACATATATAGCAATGACATATTATTAATATCTAATTGTTTACAACCAAATTTCAGTGAAAACAATTTGAAAACACAAATGCATTACAAAACATTAACTATCAAAAGCAACAGGAAGCAGCAAGAAGAAAATTCAAAGTCATGAAAAACTAATGATTAAAAAATCTTTTTACAATTTAATTTCAAAATATTTCTTTCGTAAATGTCTATTATAATTAATTTCTATTTATCATACTTCATGAAAAAACATGAATTCAGCTCCTGAATAAATTAATTTGGGAAAGTAATTGTGAAATAATTTATACAGTAGATAAGACTGTACAAATAAGTTTGAGAATAAAAGTAAATTTGTTCCCTTTTTTACAAGAGATTTATTCCATTTTTAGAAATAAAAAATTAAAAGTGTTCAAACATATATTTTTTTAAAGATTAATCTTTCTCCACAATTTTTTTTTCATATGAGTTATATTTGAAGAAAATTTGTGGTATGCCTATTTGCAACATGCACTTTCAAATTGGAAACATGATTACATTCATATGCACAGTATGGACATTTGAAGGGTTTTTGCCCACTATGAATTCTTTCATGAACTCTTAAATTAGCAGAACGTCTAAATTCTTTTCCACAAGTCTGGCAAGTATAGTATTTGTGAAGTTTAGAATTGGAGTTTATTTGCACTCGAGGGAAAAAATTCAAACCTGCAAAAAGTGGAAGAAAAAATTAATTCATGAGAATAATAATTTGTTTAAATATTATTTTCTATTTCACACACACATTTGTTTTTCATTTTAACATATTATTATTAACTAATTTATTTTCATTAATATTTGAAAGAAAAAAATATAAGTAATACAAAATCATACCATTCACTCATATTACAATTAATATTTCAAAATATAAATAAATGATCAATTTAATAGAAAGTATAGCTTTTTTTGACACACATAAAGACATTCATACAATCAAGCATTATATACATTAATGGGGGGAAATGAAAAGTTTTTGAAAAAGTATACAAATCCATCAAGAATTTGAAATAAAAAAGATACTATATATAAATTTTTTAAAGACATCTACAAATTGAAATATTTATTATAACAGATATAAGGCAAAAAAGGCATGCGTATTGAATGTAAAAAGTTTAATTAAAAAATAAATGCATCTTATAATCTTGCAACTTACAAAAATGTTGAGGTAAAAAATAATTTCTATAAAAGTTTTATGATAGAAGATAAAAACATACAACAAGCAATATGAGTGATGCAAAATATACATATCCTTTAATCCATAATTTTTAATGTGTTTGAAAATGCCTAAAAAGTGACAAACTTAAATGAAACAAATTAATATTTCACACACATAAGCCAAATAATAACTTTATAATCAATAAAGAAATTGGAAATAAAATAATGTAATACTAATGGAGTTGCAGTAGGTATTTTGAAAAGGAACATAACATTAATTACTACAGTTCATACCAAGGAGGGGAAAAATAAATATAAATTCATTTACAAATCATTTTCATAAGAAAAGAAAATTAGATCAGAAAATGACTATTTCTAAAATATCAGAATAGGAAATTTATATTTTAACACTAAACATACATTATATAAGGATTTTCACTACACAATGGAGTCATTATCATCATTGGGATCAAAAATAAAAATAATAATTTCATAGTTTTGAATGAGCAAATATGGTTTACATATTTATAAACCATATACACATAACCATTTATATATTTATAAGCCATAACAATTTATATATTTATAAATCAAACTTATTTTCAAAAATCAACTCTAAAAAGAACAAGAGGAAAATACTATATTCAAATGTGTGTGTTATTCTCGATCATATAACAAATAAAAATATAAAATCAATAAAAAAAATTGAAAACTAGATCCATAACACCAAAATAATATGTATTAATCAGAACCTAGAAATCAGCATTAAAAAAGTACATACAATTCCTGAATAAATTTTTTTAAAGTGATGTATTCAAAATAAATTTAAGCTTTCAAGTTTCCTTTCTTACTACAACAAATTTTTAACAAATGAAATATACTTTATCCCAAAACGAATTATTAAAAAGAAACAAAAAGAAAAAAAAAAAAAAAAAAAAAAATTAAAAAAAAAAATGTTTAAAAAGGATTTTTCTTCTTTAACATGATATCAATAATAATTTATTTATTTTCACAATTTCTATTCATCTTATTTTCCTTAATCTAAAAAATTTCAGTCAAAAAACAAATCAATTTTTTGATATTATAAGATGCAATAATCATGATCATTTGAATGAAAAATTACATAATAATGAGCCAAAAAAGAAATAAATAAATAAGAGTTTCTTTTATTTAAAATATATACCTCCTTCTCATTTATACATAACAAATTTAATGGAGATGTGTTTTATCATGAGCATAACTTTAAATATTCTATTACACTCTGTGGGATTTCACCATAACAACTACTAAATACCAACAATAAAACTTTGATGAACAGATTTATGTTAAATATAGCCTTTAAATTGTTTTTGTAGTCAATTAAACAACTTATAAGAAGGCATACTGCAACCCCTCGAAGCATATTATCTTAATATTTGACAATAACTATTTATAAATATTTATATGTTTTTTCCTCAATGATCACTATTACCATCTTTTAAATAATGCATAACACTACCTTTGTATTGTAATTGGTTGCTTAGTCTCACTAACACAAGATAGGATTGCCTTTCTACAATCATTATATCAATTACAAAATTTTATTTAGATACACTGCATAATAGCTTTTTTTTTCCTTCTCAAAAATGATTAACCATAATAAACATTAGTTGAATAATAAAATATATACTTTAATCACAAAGTGAAAAACCAAAAACTATTAAAAGTAAGCATGAGTAACAGAATTCTTGGGCAAAGAATTCAGGATTTTCAATAAAGAAGAAACAAGTATAATTTTAAAATTAAAAATATACATATCACTGAAGACAATGAACAGTCATTTGATGAAGTTTCAATCGGTATTGAGAAGTGAAACCTTTTCCACACGAACACAAGTGTGGGAATTTTCTTGTGTGTTTGTGCACTGTATGTTGTTTAACATGGATTAGTTGATTGGCACTGTAATCACAATAATTACATTTGTAACGTCCTTGTCCTGTGTGAATCCTCTCATGGACTTTAAGATTATCATTGCGATTGAATTCTTTTCCACAAATTGAACACGAGAACATTCTAATTTTAGCAATGTCAACTGAAACAAAATCTTCTTGCTCAATGCGACTAGTGGAAAAAGAATTCCAAGATTCTGAAAAAAAAAAATTTACATTAAAATCAAACTCTTTAAGATTTTTATTAATTCTATGAAAAGCATTTCAGAAATTTTCTTTTGATTCAATATGAATTAATTTTTTTCAAAAAATGGAAGAATAAAATTAATGGAGTACATGGACAATAATTACTGAAAATGATATAGTTTTCAGATAAACTGAACATATTGTAACATTTATTTAACACTACCTTAGTAAAAAAAAATCAGGCTGATTTTATTTTGTTAAACTTCTAATTTTGTCTCAGACAGCTTTTAATCCATAAATATATATTTTTCAATAAAAAATAAAAGTAATAATAAAAAGCACGAATATTTCATTTATAGATTTATTTTTGCTCGAAACTACACTTCATACAAAACAGTTTTTCTTGGAACATCAACAAATAAGACCATGCATCAAAAATGAAAATTATGCTTAACCAACATAAGCCTTCTTTACAGTGGATAATATCTAAAAAAAGGAAAGGTACAAAATTAGATAACTGTAAAGTATTAAAACTGCCTCTTAGGTTTAAATACAATTAAAACTAACTAAATAAATCAATAAAAAGTGAACTTATCAATAGTCGAATTAATATTAAACACTGGTAATAATGAATCTTACAATTTTGAGCCACAGAATCAGATGACAAAGTTAATTGCCTCACACTTTCAGCTTTCCCTCTTAATCAAACATGAAACTTTATACTGACTTAAAAAATGACACAATGCAAGGTTCGAATTTGCCATTTTTAAGTTGTTGTCACTTTTCTTCATTGCCATATATTGCTAAAAAAACAAAGAGCATATGCATTCATGAAAATTGCTCAATTTCTACGTAAATACACAATGACACTGAATCAAACACACAACAAAGAAAAATTATTAAAAAATTTCGAACACATATATACGTAGTTCCATTAGATTTTTATGGAACTAGGCTTTAATGAACATAACTCATTCTTAAGGCTTATCCAATGCAATATCAAAACTTTACATGCATTCATGCTTAAAAATACAAAATGCAATCAGCCTCTAAAGTTACAATACCCAAAAATATACACTCTGTAATTTTTTCTTCTTCATACAAAACAGAATAAAATCTTTCAAAAACATTTTTTAAAATTAAAAAACTTTTTTTTTTTAAAATTAAAAAAGAAAAACTTTTTTTTTTAAATTAAAAAAGAAAAACTTTTTCTGAGAGATTTATACTTTTCTTTCTCCTTATTTCTAAAACTAAGAATGAGCCTTACTAGATGCGAATTAAATTATGCAATATAAACATGTGAAACAAAAACAGTGCATACAGTTTTATGATTTATCCAAAATGAATTAATCAGTTTAGAAAAATGAATAAATAATTTATTCATTTGGGAACTTTCAGGAAGGCTTACAAATTATCCAAAATAAGATTTATTTTACTAACTTTGGAATTTCTTTGGGTAAATATAAAGATATGGGAATAATTAATACATGAAATTATTAGAAAATCTTCGTACATATACAGTTAAAATTGTCAATTGTCTCACAATCTTATTTGAGATTAGAAAAGAATAAAATGAACACTTAATTAAAATAATTATGCATTTTTAATATATTATCAATCAAACTGTAATATACTAATCATTAACAATTTATTTTTAAAATCAATATTTCAAGAGAAGAAACTATTAGATATTTTTGATACAATCAGAGTCTGGATTTTGACTAATTATACTTTATCTGAAGCAACATAAGTATTCCTATATATACAATAATCCTTTCACAACTTATAGATTATAGATATTCATATTAATTATGACATTTTCCAGTATTTTTAAAATATTTTTCTATCTTGTTAGAAGTTTTAGCAGAAAAGCCTTTTTATATTTTAAAAACATATATGAGCTACAATTCAGTTTTCTTCTCAAAATAGTAAATTTTATCATCTCAATGTTGGTGTCTATAAAGCAGGTACAATGATTTTTATAATGTTAAACCCACTGTTTTAAAAGTTAACAACAATATTCAGTTCCAATAAATGACAAAACTTTATTTTTTTTTTTTTCAAATAGCTATAATATATCTATATACTCACTGCACAAATTTCAATAATCATAGGAATACTTCCCAGATCATTTTTTTTTTTCAAAAAAAAAAAAAAATTGCACCCATATGCAATTGGCTAAATCATTTAACCTATTTAAATTGAATAAATTTCCAACTAGCAAACTCATTGACGCTTCAGGATTATTTTTTCTCTACCTATCTATATATATATCATCAAAATATACTGTATAATTATAGCAGGTGAAATAGCCTCAAGAAAAGAAAAATACAACAAGGACAACAGCAGTTCTCAAACTTGTTTGATATCCAACCACAGAAATTAAAAATTTGACATACCTCTATAATATAATTTATAATAAATTATAACATTGTTTTATTGTGGATAAAGTTGCTTTTCATTTTTGATCTCTGATGCACGCCTTAAAAGACTTCTACATACCTCCCACAATATGTACATTAAGTTTGAAAGCCACTGATGCATGGAAAAGCAAATCGACTAATTTGCTTTTGTAACATTAGTTAAATATACGAGTTAGTTTATATTAATATACATGCATGAGAAATTTTTCCAACAAAATCACAATGTTATCATTCAGATAAAGATTTGCATATTTGAAACCTCTTAGAAAATCAGAAAAAAACTGAATTTGTTAAGATTATAATTTAAAAATATTTTAATTAAACAGAGAAATTTCAAATTAAACCCCGCGAACTTATTTTATATATTTACAACGTTGCTTAATGATGTTGATTTTAAAAATTTGTTTTGCAATTCTGTCTTTAAGTACATCTCATTCATTCGTTCAGTTTTTTCTTTTGCTTGTTGTACTTCGCGCATTATTCTTCTCCTAATCAGCGGTTCCAAATTTGTAATTTTCAGGATGAATGTTACACGCCGAAGTTGATTGATTGATTGGTTAATATCATTTAGCACGTTGTTACGGAAACCATGCTGACGCAATGATAAGCGTAACATTGTTATGCTTTTTTAATTAAGACCTCGTAGGTAAAGATTGCAACATTTGGCAAATTATCATCATATATTTTTCGAAATGGCTAGAATATAGGACTCTCACCGTCTGAAAACTGGCCAATAGCAACAAAATGCGGAACAGATGTCTATCGTTATATTGTTTCTTTTCGAAAGCTTTTCAAATTTTGGAACAGCACAGAGATTTGTAGAGTTACTACAAAACTACATATATCTTCAAGATTCGCGAAAAGTACCGAATTCGGTGTCGGACTGTATACTGCATTCACACATTTTTGAAGCTGTTTTTTTAGCAACCACTTGATTATTTTTTAAAATGGTTATTTAGTTTTATTGGGATAAGAGTTCAAACATATCCATGACCCTGATTTGCCTAAGATTCGGCAAGCTTAAGAAAAAAATAACAGCAAGGTGCAACCTGACCAGTCAGGCAATAACTTGTTTAAAAATAAATCAGGAATAGCATGTAATTGATAAGTATTGGTGTAAGCTAAATGTGCCCTACTGACTCCCAAAAAGGGATGGCTATCAGAGAAAATGGGACTCGAGAAAATAGCACCCTGTTGTGAACCATATATCTACTCCCGCAGCTACTTTTCAGCTCCTTATCACCTCTCCTTTTCCCCATCAAGTCCAACTATAATGATGTTATAATTTTCAGGATAAATGTTACACGCCCTGTATAGCATCCTGTTGTGAACCAGATATCTACTCCCGCAGCGACTTTTCAGTTCCTTATCAACACTCCTTTTCCTCATCAAGTCCAACTATAGCGGTGTTGGATTCTATCTGCTTGGAACTGCGTTGTATTTCAATGAATAATTTTTAATAATGAGTCACGTTTTTCAAATTGGAGCATTTGCTGATGAGTCGCTGATCTTGTTGTGGTAAGAGTGCTTCCGGGTACCTCATTAACTGACCCATACTTGACAGCACGGCGTGCGGACTGAATCTTCGATGTTCACTGAGCAAGACAACACGCTTAGAAAACAACAATTAAATGATTCGCTAGCATCAGTCCTTAATACACTTTGCTCAATCTGATTTTGTTTTTAGTCATGAAAATTCATTTTTTTTTTAAAAAAAAACTATTAAAGTTATTGGTGTGAATTAATAACACATACGATACATGAAATTGGAAAAAAGAGTGATGAGAGAGGGTATGTATGAGATATGTACAGGATGAGATTTTTTTTATTCTTAATTTTTTTTAATAATATATGTATATATATATATATTTATAATTATTATTGAAAACACGTAATATATAAGAGAATAAATAAAATAACGATAAGAAGGGATGTAATTTTCAGAGTATCCCATTATATAATGGGGGAATTTATAAAAAACGTCATGGAAGTACTTGGTATAGGATTAGGGATTCTGGGGAAATATCATCACAGACAGGAGTCTGAAGGGATTGTTTTGACTGATTCACAATCGTGGGAAAGCGAATTAAATCAGTTTTATGAGCGCGTGATCTAATACATAAAAGGATAATTTGGATGGCGATCAGGAAATAAGAATGAGCTCTTTACCTTTGAATAGGGAATGAGATAGAATAGAAAATTAAATTATTATTAAGAGAAGTTATTAAATTAAAGTTAAATCATTACACACACACATATATATAACACAGTTATTACAATTATCTCATTTAATTTTTTTAATTAATTTTTTTTTCTTTTTGCTAACTGTAATTTTAAATTTTACAATTATAATATTTTAATAATTATAAAGATTATTTATGTTGATGATGTGTTTAAAAAAACGAGGAAAATATATAGAAAGATAATAGCTATGTTTAGATTGTTTTATTACTTGTTCCTCAGCGTAATCTCAGTTATCAGTTGAGGTGAGGAATAACTCTTGAAATGAAATGTAAATTGGTGGGGGAGGGAGGGAGAGGGACCAGTTTTTTAGTTGGGGGAGGTTATATTAAGTTGAGTTAGGATATTGCTAAAGTGTTTCATTTGGAATGTTTATGGTTACCTCGGAAGGAGGTGGATATAATTATTGCAGGTTTGATATGGTAATGGATGGGTTCTTTATTATTTGCAAATAAAAGCTAAGCTCTTATTAGTGGATTATTATGATTTAAAAGTTTGAAAAAGAAGCATCTAGATAGATAATTGTCATGGCTGTTTTCTCGAGGTATTTTAAGATAATTGTGTGTATGACAGAATTTCTGACATACCAAGGAGAGTTAGTTATTATTCTTAGTTGTTTGTTTGGATTTGTTTAATGTGTGTGTGTGGGGGGGGGTCTTGGCCTCACACG
Organism: Nephila pilipes; assembly: GCA_019974015.1. Classification (NCBI taxonomy): domain Eukaryota; kingdom Metazoa; phylum Arthropoda; class Arachnida; order Araneae; family Nephilidae; genus Nephila; species Nephila pilipes. The sequence goes on along the minus strand of BMAW01028986.1, from coordinate 128,232 downwards.
GAAGAAGCATATAGAATAATGTGTCTGATTATTTGTTTTTAAAGGGGGATTTTGTTAGAGAGGGTTAATACAGAGTGTTTGCCTGTTATCGGGATGCAGTTACGGAAGCTTTTATCAATGATGAAGCTTTTATCAGTTTTATCAAGCGCAGCTTTTATTAATGATGAATTGTATGTGTTTTCTGAAAATTAATTTGGAGTCCAGGGTAACCTCGAGATATTTAACCTCCGAGTCCCATGAGATAACAGAGTTAAAGTATTTTAATTGTGTGTGGCGATGAGATATGGCCTTTTCTAAAAATAATAGCTTTGTTTTGTTAGTGTTTGCAGCAGTCCGCCAAAGAGTAATCCATTTTTGAATTTTTAAAAATGAGATTGTAACTTTTTGACAACTTTAGTGAGTGCTTTATCTGGATGAGGATTGCTGCATCATTCGCGAAGAGACAGACGCTATTGTAGGGACTCTGAAGGAAGTTATATGGGCACAAGGAATAAATTAGGGGAGAAAAAAAATTATGGTCCCTAGCTTGATAATAAATCACACTTTAATTAAAATTTTCGTAATAATTATTGAAATAATTAAAATTTCATATTAATTAATAGCTATCATTAAAATTAAAAATAATTTAGATTTCCTTTCGTTTTGGAAAAGGCAATCTGTCATTTAAACAACTTCGCTTTCTACACGCTGACGTGTCTAGAGACATCCAACAAATTGCATAGATTCTGATTTTACTATCGCACGCCACACATGACCACAACAAAGCTTTATGATCTGAGATGTCTTTTCCTTCGATAGTCAAACCTTTTTGCTAATTAATTGTAACCAGGAGTGGATAGTGGGTTTGGGGGGGGTGGCATAAGGCTAACTTAATTTCTGGGGCCCCAGTCACATAAGAAGCTATCTAAACTTCTAAAATAGCCTAACGTTTTGGACATTTTTATAACAAAAGAAAAAATAAAACGACAGATGTTTAGAAGTAAAATTCAATTAAAACATACAAAAACGATTTATCCAATTGAACAGGGGTCACCAAACTTTTTTGATTATCGACCCCCTCTATAAAAATGATTAAAAAAAAGAAACTTACCTATTTCTTAAATGATTTATTTTTTTTTCATGAAATCAAGTTCTTACATAAATCCATGAGACAGATGTGCTTGATGATGCTTGGCTAGATGAACAATATTTGGTTCGAAATTTGTTAGTTTCAGTCTTAAATCACCTTGGAACTCCACATTCAATTTATTTCTCTGCTTTGTTAAAATAGAATTAATATGACTGAAACCAAATTCAACCATACATGAGCTTGGGAATGCAATTAAAAAAGGAAATGCTGCATTGCAAAGTTTTAGATATTTTTGCGTAATATTTATATTCGCCCAAAATTGACGCACAATTAAATTATTAAATAGCATCTTTGCTTCAAGGTCAACTAGTAATTTAATGATTTCATCTTGCAGATGATTATCCTTTTTGGGATATTTAGATTTTCAATATCTTCAAAGCGTAATTTAAAATCATCGCTTAATTTTTGAAGATGATTTGTATATTTTTCAAATTATTCGTCGGTTATATCCAACTGCCGTAAATTTGAAAAGTACTGACAATCTTTACGTAACAATGAAGACTTAAACAAGTTTAATTTAACTTGAAAGTTTAAAATAATTGTCCATGCTTGAATTAATGTAATACATTTTCCTTAGAGACGTGTTTGAATATCATTGAACTTTGCAAATACATTTGCAAATTAATTTTTTTTTTATTTTTGTCCAATTTGTCACTTTAGGCTGGATTAATATCTGTTAGAAATTCTGTAACTGTTTCAAACAATTCAACAAGTCTTTGTAAGCATGCATCTCTTGACAACCATCATATTTCGGTGTGTAATAATAATTGGTTTGATAGTTCATCATTTTCGTTGAGTAGTTTAGTAAACAGTCGTGATTTAAGGAGTTGTGCTCTGATTTGATTAATTGACTGTAATGTATTATGAAGATCGTTACTGAAAAATTTTGCTGCTAGATGAGTTCTATGTAAGACACAATGAATAGTACGCATACCAAGTACTTTTTCTTTGAATAAAGTCACAAAACCTCGGTAGCGGCCTACCATAGCAGGCGCTCTATCTGAAGCTTCTGCAGTTATATTATTCATTGAAATTTCATTCATTTCATCGATACGCCTTTTTACTGAATTCGAACTGAACGCTAGGCTTCTTAAAACTGTGGCAGAATCTTTTTTAATTACAATTTCAATGACGTCTTTAATAGCAGGTATAATTATATCTTCTGAGGATTTTAGATCTGTTGAAAGGATGTAAATCGTTCAAATATTTTCCTATTATAACAGTATCGTAATGTTATTGCGAGTTGAGCCGTATGGTCATTGTCTGACCTAGAGTCTTCAATAAGGGGATGATATTTTGTTCTGTCACCATTTATCTGCTCAATAATACGTTTTAAAATATTTTTTCTCACGAATTGCAATATCTCTTCATATGCATTTGTGGATAAGTAAGTAGTAGTTTTTATCCCCTCAGTTTGATACTTTATGAGATGTTCTTTAAAGAAAACATTGAATTTTGAAATAAATTCCATGAGATACGTAAAACTTCCATTATATGGAGAGCCCCATTTTTCTTTCTTACCTAATAGAGGCAAACTTCTTTCAGAAAAAAGTTTTGTTGCCACTACTACCCGTTCTAATATATTGTAGCAATTTTTCAGTTTTATTTGCCTGCTCTTTTGATTCTATACCTATTGGTTCCTGTTTTGAATTTCGTGTGAGGTAGATCATCATGGATTTCTTATGATCATCAGATTCTTCATAAGATACAAGAATTTTTCTTGTTTTCTCAATCTTTATAACCGTTAGATGCCAAAGCTGCAACATTTCCTGAATGTGGAAATAATTTGCGGGGTAGATAAAATATTGCTTTTTGTAAAAAGAATAACAATGTCTGGATCTTAAAACCGTTCGACCATGTTTCATACATTTATTACAAAAAATAAGCTTTGATTTTTATAAGTCTGCTTAGATTCTGGCTATGAATAACTTTCATATCTATTTTGAAAAAAATGTAGATGGTTACTTTTGGCAAAAATCAATTAATTCAGAAGTATTTAACTTTGGCTAAAATCCTGCATCACTATAATTTACTTTTACATCAATAATATCCACGATTCCAGACAAAAATTTTTTTTATCTCTTCTTGCATGCAGCCCTTGTCTCTGTTCTAGACAAGACATTCGGCTCGGGGTTCGGTTTCTCCACAGTCCTCAGTATGCTCTTCAAATACATTTACACCATCGGTTACATTTACCTCTTCCAAACCTATCATTTCCTTGGATGATTCACCGACTTCGACAGGTTTGGATTGGAAAAAGATGGTTAATTTTTGATATTTTGAGAGTTTTGTGATCCTATGTTCCTTAATTTTTCGTTTCTGGCTGCCACTTAAATAGTTCCTTCCGGATAATTTTATGCTTGTCTTTAATTATGTTATATAATATTTATAAACTTTAAAATACAATTTTAAAGATCTACAAAAAAAAAAAAAAAAAACCACTGTCAATTTTAACAATTTAAATTCCCAAACAATTACACTGTCTTCATATTTATATACAGTGCAATCGTAAAGTATAAGATAAATTCAATAAAAATTAAAACGGGAGTTTTCGGGAGAAAAAAACTCTCTGACCAATCGATTTTTATTTTTTGTAAAAAAGTTTTTTACGTGAGACTGAAACATGCAGGATATCTTAAGAAATAAATATGACGTCGCAGCTTTTTTAAAATTAAACCCCCATTTATATTGCAGAATTAGAAAGGGTAAATTTTTTTACATATGACAAGGAAAATAGGGATTATAGATGATGGTTTCGGGAAGACATTTTGAAGAAAAATGATCGTAGAAATTAAATTTTTTTTTTATCTAATATATTTCTGTTTTGTGTATAAAATGGATTCAAAAGTCATTTTTGAACTAAAACAATAGAAATCGACGGGTCCAAGAGCGTTTATTTTTTTCATTCTAGGTTTTAATTTTTACCGAGTTTATCCTCTACTTTATGATTACTATACTATATATAGATTTATATTTAGTTAGCTATGGCTATGCTTCAGTAATATAATATCCAAAGTTGCTATAGATAAAAAAAAAAAAAAGTTGCTTACTCACCTGAATAAAGGCAACTTCAGTAAAACAGTGAAATATTTAACTTTGCTTTTTACACTTGCAAGTTCAAAGTTCAAAACTAATTAAATAAATTAAAGTCTTTAGAAATAATTAGCCACTTGCACATATACACCTGGGAATTACCGAGATCACGACGAAATATGTTTAGCTCTGTTTTTTATTCTTCGTGAGCGTATAAGACGATATTTTTCTGAACAATTTGTTAAGAAAAATAACAGCGTTGTCTACTCACTTAAATATCGATGGTTGAATTCTATTACTTGCTATTCGGCGGTTAGAATTTATTTGAGGAGGTAAAGACGCGCCAGGTTGGCTATGTAAGTTTCTTTTGTTTTTTATTGCAAACCGACTCAGATTTCTGTGGAATGTGTAGCAACTCTCAATATAAATGCGATTGAGTGTGCTAGTAAGAGTGAAAGGAAAGTAAACATGGGTGCATATTAGTTCGGTGCGAGGCCCCTTTCTCTTTGGGGCCCTAGGCTTCAGCCTTCTCAGCCTAATGGGATATTCATCCCTGATTGTGGCATTGCAGAAATGCTTAATATCTTAGGTATTTTACAGTATCAATCAGGCAATCGCTGCCCTTTCACTGTCTAAAGTAAGTTAGCAAACCACCGTAATATTTGAGTAGTCATGATCATGATCTAGTAGCGGGCGATGTGTTTCAATAAAGGCACTTTTACCCACTCTGATTCTATTAAAAAATATTTACATCGTGTAGGGGAGCTGATATACTTTAAATCTGTCGTTGCTCAAAATCCTCGATTTAACTTCTAAATGTAATCAAATTAGGATGGGAAAAAAGAGATGCTAGCTTAGGTATTCCATTTCTGACCTTGGCTTAAAATTCTGAGGTGTATTAGCTATTACTAATGGACCTTTGTGTTGAGCAGATATAGATAGAGGGGAGTGTTCATTTAACATGCATCAGCTCCACTACATGTCGAGTCTTTTATGGAATCAGGACTCGAGAACTCGACCTGACTGGAGCAATACCAGCCCCGTGTTCGAGACCAGGATCCCTCGTCTACCGTAGCCATCAGAAGCTATCACTATGATAACTTTGGAAAAATTTTCCATTAAAGGCAGTTGCTCTTTAAATCTGTAGGGACTCAAAATCCAAACTTTAACATGGTGGGAAAGAGAAGAGTGAAGTGCCAGCTCAAGTATTGATTTCATCATCTGACCGTGGTTCAAAATTTTGGGGTATATTGTCTGTGGATAGCAAATCTTGTATCGGGCAGAAATTTTGTGGCCAGAAAACATTTATCAAACAAACACAAAAATATACTTCATAAAGGAATAATAGTCTTGCTAATAGTTGCTATATCTCATAAAATAAACCAATCAATATACTTCATAAAAATGACGAGAAACTTTTTTGGTTTTTGCAGTCAGTAACGAGATATTTAACCGTTTCATTTGAATTTACTCAGCAACGAACAATATATAGTTTTCAACAATATATCGTTTAATATACCGTTTCATATCTCAGAATTAAGTATATACAAACATCCGAAAACACATCTCAGGGTGCAGACCAGATTGCAATCACTTTCATCCGAAATTTGAATAACAGTCAACGTACTATTGTTCTAGATTATTTTCAACAATTATATGAGAATTCAAGAATACCACAGTCTTAGAAGTCTACAATCTTTCTTCCGATTCCGAAACCCTGCAAAGATGAAACTAAAATATCCTCATGGAACAAAAGTTTTTATTTCGTTTTTTTCTAAAACGTTAGAAAGAATTTTACCTGGGCGCATGTTCTACTTTCTGAGTGTAGAAAGAAAATTTTATTCATACCATTATGAGCTTGTTCTATTTAAAGACAGCAGAGCCACTAGGTTACTCATACACAAAGCTATTGCAGTCGTGAAACAGAATTTTTTTTCATTGGAATTAGTTTAGACATTAATGTATTTAAAGGTCTTATTTATAAATATTTTCAACCAGTTATAACAAGAAAAACAAGACTTTCATTTAAAAATTTCTTTCATACACAGGTAATTTCAAATCAGATGACGAGGTTATCTTTTCTCGAGGAAGTAGTTCTGAAGGTGTTACTTAGGATAATGTTTCTCCTCTATGTTACTTACAATCTACATGTATAATTTCTTTGGACCATTAGAAAACGTGTCGAGTGCTCAATATATGCTAATGAGATTTTTATTTATTGCTCAACTCGAAACTATCCATAAGTTGCCAATTACTGTGGAAAGAGTCACAAAATGATGTGAATACCAGAAACGTACCGTAAGCCCTGACAAAAATACAACAGAACTTTCAAATAAAAGAAATTAAAGATTTCCCTAAAATTATGTTGGCCGGTACCCGCTTCCATGCAATTCTCTATTAAATATTTAGGAGTATATTTTTCCAAACTGAAACAAGATATACTCTCTATAATAGGATGGCGAATCAATGGCACGCGACAGAATATTTTGGACACTCCACCGATCACAAAGTTCACTATGAAGCATATTATGAACGAACGCGAGTGATACTACGTTACGTATGTTTAGGCGCGGGACGGCGGGCAGGAAGTTCGCTGGTTCGTTACTGTAGTTACATCGTGGACTACAATTGCTAATGACGCATAGTCTGTTTACGCATTGCATAATAGTCAATTTCGTTGACACAACAGTATTTTACAGTTTATTTGTGTTATATTTACGATTTTTAACTGCAAGATAGTAAGTGTATCAGAGAATTTCAAGCTTGGTAGACTGAAAAATAGGGCATGATTAGTACAGCCGACAAAGTAGTGTGTGATTTATGTTCTGGAAAAGTGGTAAGTAGAACATTGTCTGTAAAACGGCATTTTGAAACAAATCACAAATTCGTTAGTCAAAGAAGGGAACTAGAGCAAAAGGAATTAATTGTAAGTGTAATGAAAGACAGAAATAGACAGTCGAAGTCTATAATTAAATATGTTGGCGAAAATTGTCATATGAGCGCGGCAAGTTACTCGGCTACCAATGTCATTGCTCGGCATAGTAAACCTTTTCAAGAGGGAGAGTTTTTGAAGGAAACCTGGTTAGCCTGTACGCCCTCACTTTTTGATGATTTCGATAATAAAGATAATTCAGCGCATCAAAGACACTCTCCTCTGTCTAAGAACACAATAAAAGAAATAATCTTAAAACTGGCCGGAAATGTAGCAGATCAACAAAAAAAAAAAAAAAAAAAAAAAAAAAATGACATTAACTCCGCTCCTTTTGTATTGCTATGTCTTGACGAAAGCAGTGACGTCTCTAAATCTGCACATTTAGCTGTTTTTGCTCTATATTGCGCAGGAAACGTCCCCAATAAATGGTTTCATAAGTTTGTTTCAAATAGATGTAGAACATTCGATTACTGAATTCTCCTGCATCATTCACCAACAAGTGTGCTAAGAGTGGTTTAACATCTCTTGACAATGTAATGGCGGTAGTCACAAAACAACATCTCATTCCGTCGCAGGCTTTAAATAAGCGAAAGTTTGATGCTTTGTTAAATGAAGTCACCTCGGTGTATAATGGCTCACTGATACACAATAATATTCGCTGGTTGAGCAGCAGGAACGTAATTCAAAGATTAGTTGATTGCTTGAAAGAAATCAGACTGTTTCTGCAAAATGAGGGGGATATTGAACAATAGCCTCTGTTGTTGGATATTATGTGACTTTCAAAATTGATGTTTTTTATGGGCACATGCCAACGTTTCAGTGAATTGAAATTGAAACTTCAAGTAACAAATAAAATAATTATCGTCATGATAGATCTCATTCGCTCTTTTGACGCTAAACTGCATGCTCACACACAGGAACGATATTATTACAAGAAACTACAAGTATTTTCCAAACTTGAAAAAAAAATATATATCAATGATTTAGATATACATGAGAAAACAGGCGAAGAAACAGTCATTAAAGAATTTATTTCTGTAATTGATTCTTTAATCAATGAAATTTCAGCGAAATTTTATCAGTTCTAAGAATTATTAGAAACTTTTAAGTTTATTATGTACCCTGATGTGACTTCATTTGATAAAATGAACTTATCCCAATTCAATTGATAGGAAATTGAAGAATTTGAAATGCAGCTGATTTATTTTCAGTCTAGTTCAATATGGATTCAAAAATTTATTGAAACAAGGAAAGAGTAGGAATTAATTGAAACAGAAAGATTGGCAAAGCAATATAAGTAAAAATGCGAGTAACAAAATTTTTGAAACATGGAATTTGTTACCAGATACATTTAACAGTTTGAAGAAACTGGCTCGTGTTATTTTAACTATATTTTTTACGTACGTATGCCTGCGAGTCATTATTTTCAGAGACGAATAACTTTAAAGACTGACTTATAGAAACGGTTTGATAGATGATTCCATTTAAGCATGCATTCTGCTAAAAGTAACATCTTACAATCCTAATATAAGTTATTTGTCATCTAATCTACAACAACAGAAGTCACACTAATGTTACTATAATTTGAATTACGCATATAACTGAATCATTGCAAAATGTATTTTTTTATAGTAAATAAAGAGTTTTGATTCAATAGTATTTAATATTATTACTTTCCCAATAATCACAAAGTCAAAATTATTTGAGCACGTCTATGACTTCATTAAATATTTTTTTAGAAAAAAATGGCACGTTGGTACAGGAGTTGCCCGATTGTAATGAAATTTCGTATGCAAAGACATTTGGACTAACATGCAAATGATTAAAATTTGGTGTTAAGTGACGAATAACGGGAGCTACAGCGCACTGGAACTGCGCATTCAGCAGGTGTATATATGAAGTGATTCTCAATCTGATGATCAAATTTTCTGCCGTATTTCGATTTAGGATATCTTTCAACGACTGAAGAAATATCTCACCGCATGATTCGAGCTCATTACGAGCAACTGTCAGAGTTTTAAATAAGTCGTTTAATTGGATTGAAAGAGACAGGTTCTGCAAATTGGAGAATTGCTTGTCATTTGGGTTGAAGTGATAAGGCGATTAGAAGATGCTGACAAGAATGGGTGGACAGTTGCAGATTTCAGTGTCATGATGGTAGCGGTCGACCTAGGGTCACAGCAGATAGGGAGGGCAGAGTAATTGTCATATCAGCTGTCACAGCACCTGATTCATCTTTATCAACCATCAGACATGCGACCCGCACACGAGTGTCCACCATGACCATTCACAGACGGCTGATAGAGCAAAGTCTACACTCGTACTGACCGCTATACCACCTGCCACTCACGCCTGCACACTGTCGAGCCAAATTACAGTAGTGCTTAGCTCGATTAGGTTGGAATGATGCTGACTGGGAACGTATAGTGTTTAGCGACGAATCTCGCTTCTAAATGTGTTCTAAAGATCATCGAAGATGTGTCTGGAGCCGCCCAGGGCAGCGTTCCGTTCCTGCTTTCAATATTGCACACCATACAGGCTCTCAACCAGGAGTTATGATCTGGGGTGCCATTTCCTTTGATAGCCGAACCCTTTTGGTCGTCATTAGAGGCACACTTACAACTCAGCGGTACGTCGACGATATTCTGAGTCCTGTTTTGCTACCGTTCCTTTTGCAGTACCCTGGCCTTATTTTTCAGCAACATACGGCACGTATTATGCAATGTTACCTACGATGAGCTTTGGAAAATGCAGTAGCTAATAAATTGGTGATCATAACATTCTTGTAGATGAAAAATTTTAATATCCATTGAATTAAAAGAATATTTTTATATATTGTGTTGCTGTATATACCATACGATTAATCATATACCATACAATTAATAATTTATATACCATACAATTAATTATACCATACTCAAGAATTTTTGAAAAATATATTCTTTCATTTTCAACTGTTTGTTTGTTTTTTAGATTGAGTCTGTTATTTGATGTAAACTGCATTATTTCAAAAAATGCCGCTTTTCTCGATTATATTTCTTTTTTTTTTTTCTTATCCTCAACGAAGACATAAGCAATCTTTTAAAACGGCGTTTGTTTTAAAAGTACACATTCTTGGGAAATTGAGTTCAAAATATTATTAATACATAAAAATAATTTTCATGGAATCTAAGTTGTATTCATTTAGTTGCGTAATTGTAGAGCAAATTATAATAAGAAAATTTTTTAAAATTAGTTCATTTGAAAAAGAAATCTGTTTTGGATCGGGAATTCAGTAATCTATGCTGTCTTGCCGCTTGCATCAACTGGTTGATTTACTTTTTATTAATGTTGCACTTAGAAGCAACACAAGGACTATTGGCGACGAATATCATAATTTCGAACCTCGCCCAAAAATGACATTTGAGATGCACCTCATTTCTAAATTTCCACATCACGCCATCAAGAGGACTTATAGCTTCGACAGAATAAAAGGTTAATCCACCCCCACTACATGGTGGATCATCAGAAGCATTTATGTCTCCAACTCACTACTCGACGGAAACAACACCATCTATAAGCACGCGCTACTCAGCTAACGCGGCCACGTTTGTATCAACTAGATCGATGTAATAGTGAAAAAGGGGAAAGTCAGAGAATAGACGTGATATTTATTATTTTGTCGATTGATTGTCTACTAATTTCGCACTTAGAAACAACACAAAGACAATTGGCGACGGGCCTCGTAATATTGAACTTCGGTCAAGTGATGAGGAAAGGACACCCGAGATAATACCTCCCTATTATTTTCGAATGAAATGAAAATTGAAATAATTACAATGAAATAGATTAAATTAATCAGATCAATTGACTTTTTTTTAAAAAAATACCAGAATAAGAAATTGATTTTTAAATTGTATTCTAAATTCAATGCGTTAATACACTTTTGATTTAACATTTTTATGAATAAACAATAGATTTTTAACGAGAAATGAATAAGCAGTGGACAAACTTACTGGCGCTTGATTCAACGACATTGAAATTCTCAAGACATTTAAGCATTATTATATAGCGCTAAATTTATGGCCTTGGTAGTCGAATGGTCATGGTCGTGAGTACGTGATCGGCGTTGTTTTCAACGAGTAGTGGGTTCGAGTTCTGATGCCACTGAAGACCCGCTGTGTAGCAGGGCTGATGCACATTAAATCTATCGAGGCTCCAAGTCCTCCCGTAAGTATGGTATGGAAGTTTGTAGGGAAAGGTGCAAGCTCAGAGGTGTCAGGTGTGTCCTCGTCACTTGACTGCGCTTCAAAATAATGAAGTCCGCCACCAATAGCTACTAAGTGCGACGTTAAAAAATAATTATTCTATAAAAAATAGCAGTCGAGCCTTCACAATGTTTTCGAGCTGATTTCTTTCTATTCTAATTTCAACGCAATCCTCAATTTCCTTCCGCAAAAAACCTTTGAATGGCTTGTTTATTTCAATATCATGACTTTGGAGATTTGCAGTAATTCCTGAATTAAAATCATTATTTGACCTATTTTTCTTTCTACAAGGAAGTTCTTCATATTTTTAGAATGTTGAGTGCTGATAGAATCTCGTGGCCGCGGTAACCGAGTGGATAAGGTTGCAGACACGTGTCCGGCAGTTTTCGTCGAGTCGTTAGTTCGAGCCTTGATGCCACTAAAGACCCACCATGTAGCCGGGGTTAATGCATGTTGAATTTGTTGGGGCCCAAAATCTTCCCTTTGGCGTGGTGTGGAAGTCAGTAGAGAGGGATGCCAGCTCATGTGTCGTCCTCGTCACTTGATTGAGGCTCAAAATTACGAGGAACATCACCAATAGCCCATGTTGCTCCTAGTGCGATGTTAATAAAATCAACCAAGTTGGTAGAATCTCATACATACAGAGAAACGTGACTTATTCGGCAGCAGGCACTCGTAAGAATCTTTCATTCTTGCGTCGGTCATATATCTGGCTAAAGATCTTAACTGCGACTTATTTTTGGGATAGGGCTTATATATTCTGAAAAATTATGCCAGGGTTTATTTTTATTTGGTCTTATTTTCAAGGAAGCATGGCTTAATTCTGTTCAAGCACTACGAGAAAAACATATAACAGTAGAGTAAAAAAATTTTAAAAAAAGTGCTATGTATCATATACTACTTTTTTTTTTTTTTTTTTTTTTAAAAAAAATTAAAAAAAGAATAAAAAAAAAAAAAATATTCTTCATATAATTTATCATTTTTTTTAAAAAAAAATTCTGTTTGAATATAACTGGAAAAAAATGCTTGATTTAATTTTTTCTGTGTAAACTTTAAATTTTTCAAAATATTAAAAGAAAAAAAATATTACAATAGTTTGTCTTATAGATTGAAGTAACCTGCTGTATCGTAAAGTTTTAAATGTTATTAAAAGTAATTTATAAATAGAAAGTTGATTTTTATTTATTATTCTTAAGAACTCTGTTCATAGTCACCATCCAGAGTCTCGCAGAGTATCAACTTTTCGAAGGCCATCATTGTACAACTCAGCTGATTGAATACCTTCTCCATGCTTACTTCATTCTAAAGCTACCTAAAAAAAAATCGACATTAATCGATGTAATTTCCAACAATATGTATATAAGGATTGTCTGCGTGTAAAGCGAATAAATTTGAAGCCATTATTTCAGCTTGATGATAGAAGAATGATTCGATACGTTTATGCTACTGCAATCAAAAATTGAGATTTAAGCCTTTATTTTAAAAGAAAAAAATATATTAAAAAGTTGTGTCATAACTTTTCATTCAATTAAAAAGTAGAATACATAGTAAAATCTAACTTACGTTAGCTTATGAAGCATAACACATTTCCCAGTGCTAAACAATCGAATACAAGACTTGTTTTCATCGGTGGGTAGCACATGATACAGATATCACGTTATCATGACATCAAATGAATTTATTCCATATGTGCCATGGTTGCGGACTCGCTGTCGACGGTTTTCTTCGAGTCGTGGGTCCGAGCCTTGATGCAACTAAAGACCCGTCATGCATGCGGTGCTATTTCACATTCAATTTGTCGAGGCTCAAATTCCTCCCGTAATATGATGTGGAAGTTTGCAAGTTCAGATATGTTCTCTTCAGCTGACCGATGTTCGAAATTATGAGGCCCGTCGTAAATATAGCCCTCTTAAATTGAAATTATCCTTAAATCTGGTAAGGGCCCATCATCCGCTAAATCGCATAGACCCATTTGTTTGTACCAATCTTACGGAAAATTGTTAAGAGTGTTTTTGTCAATAGATTACATTTTAGAATTCATCAAAACAATATTCTCCATTCAATTCAACTAGGATTGAAAGAAAATTTGTCTGTGATGACACAATGTTCCATTTGGTTTCGCATATCGAACACTAAAGTTCTACAGAACATGTAACTGTTACTTTTATTTCGATATCAAGGGCACGTTCGACAATATAATAAGAACAATTCAGTCTATTCTATTTAAACTTTTTACAAATCTTCATTTTAATCTGTTTTCAAAGTTTATTTATTTTTACTTAATAAATCTGCATATTATTTGTTATAATACTAATTTTATGATAAAGCATGTAATTACTCAAGGCTGTCCTCGGGGTTCGGTGCTTGCATCCGCTATGTGGAATTTATATTTTAATTCTATTTCGAGTATTAATTGCGAAAATTTTTAGTTCAAGCTTTTGCAAATAATCTGGAGCTATTTCCCCCTGAAATTACAGAAGAAATCAAAAGTATAATTCCAATATTTTAATTAATTTTATTGCTGAGCATCTGGAACAGGCTGATGGTGGAGATTCTATTGAAGAAAACATCCTCAGTTTTTTTTTTGAGACCCGTCCATGAAAACAGGAGAGTTCGTAGTAGCAGCATCTTCAGTTGAAAACCAATATTTTCAGACTAAATAATTCCTACATTAAAATTTGTAAATTTTATTAATAATTAGGTATTCTCTGATTGATTGCCGGCTCTCCTGGAACTGTCATGAAGAGTCATCATGATCATTAACTGTCTTGAAGAGAAAAAAAAAATATAATCTCTCATTAAATTTTAATAAGGTCTTCTTCAGGTTATTTCAATTCCAAAAATTATAAGTTGTGGTTCTAATTTGTTATTGAATCCATAATAGTCTATTGTGTGGGAGTCTAGCGTTTCCTCAAATTACCAAATTAAACTCCATTCAGTGAAATTGTCTTTTAAAAATTTCCAAGGCCTATAGGGCGTCTCTAATTGCTTCTTTGCAAGTAATTGCCAGGAATCCCCTATTTATCTTATCCTAAATATTCATTTTCCTAAACATCAAGTCTGGAAACAGCATAACTTAAACTTTTTTTTTACCTAAATAATATCCCATTCCACTCAAATATTTCACTGAGAACTATTCATCCTGAAATACAAATTCTTTTTCTAAACAGATTTTCGGGGGCCTCCGAGTGGGAGATTAACACTGAGGGATCAAGGATCAGGTCCGAAACTGGGTTCGCTGTTTGTATCTTCCACTGGAGTGTCATAAATAGGGTCTATATGTTTAAACTGAATTCTTATAATTCAGTTTTTCCAGGCCAAGTTTTCGTCGATCGGATTTGCCGTTTTGGGGGCCATCTGTCATAACTTCAAAGTTGTTATCTATTTCGACAGTTTATCATCAATATTGCTACTGTAGAGTACCAGAATAATAGATTCTTTTTCTATTCGTTTTGTAATATCCATACATTTATATTTTTACTAAAAATTAAGTTGTTTATATGGAATTTAAAAAATGTTTGTTTTTAATGGGTTTTCGTAATTGTGACGTGGTGGCAAATATTTCTAGATATTCATTTCATTTTAAAAAATCTTTTATTAACAAAGTTTTATATGATACGCACACAATTATATCAGAAATAATCTCTTTGACAACCTCTCTGGCCAACTCCTTCGCATCATCTCTCAGACTGTCTAAGCGGGGAGCGTATTAATATTCACTTAAGCAGGAAGTAATGATGTCATTCGAGTACAAAGTAATATACATTCCAAAAATAAAGTAACGTATATAAAAATAATGAAAAATACAAAGTTTTCGAGCTATGACATCACAGAACGTAACCCTCATTCTTGTATTGTCTCTGGATCTCATATCACACGGTTTCACACCACACGGTAATTTCTAGGAACCTATCTACTGTGTTATAAGAAAGTTATCTGTACTCAGTTTTTAAGAATAAAAAATAATAATCAATATTCGCTTACTCTTTTTCATTGTAATCAAGACGCTCATTTTTACTTCTGATATATTTACTACCTCTTCTGAAATTATTATACGTTGTTATTTTGACAATCCTCACTCCAAAAAACAAAAGAGCACTCTTATTGTTTTTTTAAATATAATTTTTTTTGCAGTACCATGTTACTCAGTGTCCTTTTTTCCCTCGAGTGGGAATGATAAATCACCACACTAATATAACATTCCAGCTCTTACAAAGCGCCCTCTATCGTTAGGCTATAACATGCTTTAGAAAAAAATTAATATAAATATTACCCAATACTTCATTGTACACGATATCTTTGGATATGCTTAGTTTGAAATCGTAGATGCTTAATAACCGTGTAATGTTTGTTACATTTATTTTTACATTAAACATTACAGACTGAAAATTGCTGCGGTAATAATTATTTTTAATTTGCGACATCAATTTATTTAATATAATAAAAGATACTTTCCATCCATGTGAAAATATCCTGGTGATTAGATGTTCACGAGCTTAACAGGTCTTGAGTTCAAGTCCTGATATTAACAAATAACTCCATGTGGATTCATAGAAAGTCCTCTCCTCGATAAATTAAAGTCAAAGAGTCGTCACGTGATTTGATGTGAAAGTTGGCGAGTGAAGTACCAAATCTGGGTGCCACACTCATCGTTTGCTCATTAATATCTTCAGTGCAATATTAATTGAAACAATCTATTCATATATTATTATTTAACTGTAAGAATTTCATTATTATCGATTAATGTTACTTTACTAAATTTATAAATTCATTTCATTTGTTAATTGAATAAAAATAAACCTGTTACATTATTATAGCTTTAATATGATGCTTGGATATGGTATAATTGGCTAAAAAATGGAATAACCTTACCAAATTTTGCAATTCCCATTTCAATTGGACAAAAGCGATATATATCACTATTAATGACTCAAACGGAACAAAATTATGGCCACTAATTAATACATAATTTTCCCAAAATATAAGCTGGTTACCCCTTAAAATTGATTTCGCATCAGCCTAAATATTCGAAATTAGACTAAATTTCAAATTTCTGAAAATTCCACGCTAACATTTTTGAGTTTTGGGGGTGTAAAAAAAATTCTGAACTAAATTCTACAAAAACATAACAATTTATCCTTAAAGCAGATGAGTGAGTGTCTTTAACAATTTTTTTTTAAATGTATGTGTATATGCTTTTAAAGTTTTTTTTATTTGTTACGTGAAAGTTAGGATTTTGTTGTCTTCCTAGTGGAAGAAATACTACTGCGGAAAAGTTTACAAGCAATGTTAAAATATGTGAGTAGATAATGTTGTTTACGGGTTTTGTGACCTTGACCACCGAATCGCTAAATTTTTTTGATAAAATTAGCTAGTCCTAAATCAATCTCGAAGCTTCTACGATAATTTTTTTAAGAATAAATAAATCAACCAGAGTGCGCATCCGTTAGAATGTATGTTAGAGAATGTAGACAATTTGTACAAATGTGATATAGGGATTTGAATTTCTGTGTTCAGTGACTGTGTGAACTTTAAATTGGTGCTATTGTATATTTTTAGTGTGTGTGTTAACTGTTTCCTGTTTTAAGGAAATATAATGTATTTCCAGGAGATTTTCAGAATAAATTAGGATTTGTTTGGAAGGAACCAGTTTTTAACTGCGTGGACCTTTCTTGCATTTGAAAGACGATCTACCACATCATAGTATAACGGAACATAATAATTAAATATGCATTCATAAATGTCACATTTTAAATAATATATTAAAATACGGCATAAGTGGTTGTTCGTTGTTCGAGAATTTGTTCTAAGTTCTAAATAATAGGCTTTACTCAAAACTTTTCGAAGTTCGTTGTAATAATCTGATTTCATACCTAAATTGAAATGACCTGCAAAGATTTTTCTGTATACGTCACATTCAAATAAAATGAAATTTAATTAAAGAAAAGTGACTTAAGTCAAGAAAATAAGGTGATTCAAATATAACAGGTCAATTGAAAAGTCCCCGGCCTACCATAGTAAAACACATTTTTTTGGCAAAATTAGTTTTTTTTATTCAACATAATACCCTTCAAGGGTGATACACTGATTATAGCGACCCTCCAACTTTTCGATACCATTTTTGAAGTACGATTTGTCCTTTGCTTCAAAATAGGCCTCAGTTTCGGCGATCACCTCTTCATTCGACGAAAATTTCTTCCCAGCGAGCATTCTTTTGAGATCTGAGAACATCGCTGGGGGCCAGATCTGGAGAATACGGTGGATGAGGAAGCAATTCGAAGTCCAATTCATGGATTTTTGCCATCG
Source organism: Nephila pilipes (assembly GCA_019974015.1). Lineage (NCBI taxonomy): Eukaryota > Metazoa > Arthropoda > Arachnida > Araneae > Nephilidae > Nephila > Nephila pilipes. Next base: position 110,585 of record BMAW01028986.1, on the reverse strand, counting down.
TTTTCACTGACTTGTGACACGGTGCATTGTCTTGGTGAAGCAGCACTTTCTTTTTCTTCAAATGCAGCCGTTTTTCGGCGATTTCGTCCTTCAAACGGTCCAATAACGCTATGTAATAGTCGCTGTTGAGGGAACTTCCTTTTTCAAGGTAGTCAATGAAAATTATTCCCTGCGCATCCCAAAATACAGACGCCATGACCTTGCCAGCCGACTGTTGCGTTTTCCCACGCTTTGGAGCGGGTTCATCGTGTGCAGTCCACTCGGATGACTGTCGATTGGACTTCGGAGTGAAATGATGGAGCCATGTTTCATCCATTGTCACATATCGACGCAAAAACTCGGGTTTATTACGCTTGATCATCTTCAAACACTGCTCCGAATCATCAACTCGTCGAGCTCGCGCGGCACCCACTTTGCACAGAGCTTTCTCATACCCAAATATTCGTGAATGATATGATGTACACGTTCAGTTGATATCTTTAGAGTGTCTGCTATTTCATTCAATTTCAATTGACGGTCATTCAAAATCATTTTGTGGATTTTTTTAATGTTTTCGTCGGTAACAACCTCTTTCGGACGTCCGCTGCGTTCTCCGATTTCGGTGCTCATTTCACCACGTCTTAACTTAGCATACCAATCCTTGATGGTTGATTTTCCTGGGGCAGTGTCCAGAAACTCGGCATCAAGCCAAGTTTTTGCTTCAACTGTATTTTTTCCCTTCAAAAAGCAATATTTTACCAACACGTGAAATTCCTTTTTATCCATTTTTTTCACAATAACAAAAGTTGCTTCACTCAAAATGCTATAATTCACAAACTAACGGTCCGACAGCTGTCAAATTTATATACGCATCTTTTGAGGGTTAGGGCTAACTAAAAACATATGGATTTAATTCTAGTAGCAACATCTATGTGTCAGGCCGGGGACTTTTCAATTGACCTGTTATTAAGCTTAAATAGCATCGTGGTTGTGGTGAAGTGTGGTGAGCGATCACGCTTATGATACTAATATGGCAACCTCACATTAGCAATATAATCGTAGAAGAAATATTACATTAGAAATATAATTAGAAATATAATCGTTTACCTTATGAGAATAAGTAAAAGCAAAGACGAGACCAAGATAAAATGAAAGTAGTCGAGGAAATATATCGCTTCCCCCCTCCCAATCCAAAATAATACCAATAAATCCTATTGATAATAACAATTAATAATAAAAAAAGGAATTTTTTAATAAGTTGATTAATTAATAAATCTATTAACATATCAAAATTTCGTTTTACCTGATATATATTAAAAATTATTTATCGATTTTCTTTCAGTTATTGTGAGAGGGTGATTCACGGAAGCTAGTTAGGTGGTTTTAACAGCTGCATAGTAATTAGGTGAAAAACATCAAAATTCATTCCAGAAATTATTCCCGGAGAATTCCGTCCTTCCCGTCCTTTTTCAATTAATACCATACGTTTTATTAAAAATTTGAATTTGTATCAACCATTAATTATAGAATGAGTAAAATTCTTACGTACTTTAATATTAAAAAAAAATATTTTTGATGTTTTTCACACCGTTGACAAAATTATATTCCTTTCCAATCAAAATGCTTCCCAGCTTTTTTACAACTTGTAACATATAGTTACATACAATTTATATATTTTAACGTATGACTGAAATTATTTCAGATTTAAAATTTCTTTATTTTGTATTATTGAATAAAAAATGTAATAGATTTTTGTAAAAAATTAAGTTAGTAATTTTTTTAATTCGAAAACCTGCTGTATTTATGTGGACTTAAATTAAGGAAGTGATTAATTGTTTATTAACGACACACTTGGAAGCAGCATGAGGACTGTTGGCAATGATACTCGTATTTTTGGACCTCGATCGAGGTGTCGAAGACGACACCTGAACTAGCACCACAAAACAATGTGAGTACTGTGTGTCCTGACACAACGAACACTCATTACCCCTTCTAGAAGACGAATCATTGGGACTCGAACTTATGACTCGACAGAGCCCATGAACCTGGGACCATCCCATGAACATTGTCTGCTACTGCCCGAAATAAAGGAATATTGAATTTCATATACAATATAGAAATGAAACTTAAGCCACAGTCGTAAGATCTTTTACTTTTCAACTTATTTACTTATTATGCTGGGGCCTTAATGCCAACTATTTCGTCGTCTGATAGTGCTCTCTTGTGGGGAGCATGAAAGAATGGCATTGTCAACAGTAATGTCAACAAAAACAGGACATTACTTCAAACAATTTTGTCATAAAACCTAGTATTTTATGTACCCACATAACGCACATCTAGAGATAACTACCTTTGTTGCTCCATATCCCTCATAAATAAATTTAATAAATATTTTAATTCAAAAATGTGTGTGTGAACAGAATACTATAATGAAATCAAATTGTAATACATTATAATAAAGAAGAACACATTACAATATATAACAATGCAATAAAGAACATTAACAGTAAAGTAACACATTACAATATTGAAGTAAAATTGATATCGCAAATAAATCGAAAATCTTAATTTGAAAGAGGCAATGTCCTGCATTTGGAAATTTTAGCCATTTCAACAGAGATGAACCAAGAGCTGATATAAACTTTGCACACCAATTGATGATTATTTTAAAACGTTTTAATTGCAAGAAGTCTGTAATATGCAAATAAAAAGACATTATGCAAAAAAGAAATCAAGATGTATGAATAAAATAATTAAAGCGTATATTTCACTTTTTCTGAACATTTTCCCATTCTATTCATGCGTGTTATCATTACCGACATTTCTTGTAGTAAATTAAATTACGTTTACCTAGATAAGGGTTGCCACGAAACCTTATTCATTTTAAATAAGTCACTCATTTCAAGTAACGCCTATTTTTATTTCAGAAAAATGAACTACATTTAACAAGATTTTCTGAATTTTTTTTTTTAAGAATACCGCTTCGCTTGTTTCAAAATTGTTTTTCGAGCACTATGCTGAAAATAAAACAAAATAAAATTTGAACAGTATAGAATATTTAACATTAGAACAGCTGAATAATTGCTGTCTCATATAATTCAAAACGTGTGTAGAAATAAATAGTAAAAGAAAATTGAATTTCAGAAAGAAAAAAAAAAGAATACTAATATCGTGAAACAGAATCTCATACCAAACTACAGTTACATACACAACCGAGTTTGGACAGATGTGAACATTTCACATTTGTAATATTTCACTTTCAAACACATTGGGAAAGTAAAAACTGAATTTTTTAAATACTTATTTTAACAGCAAATTTCCAAGAATTGTAAGTAGTCTTCTCTATCTTAAGCTCATTAATTATTTTTATTATTAAAAACTCTCAAGATATGATTAAATTAATCACATATGTGTTTGGAAACAATTAACTCGAGACATTGCGAAAAATTGGCTACAGTGCTAGGAATAAGCTATAGAGCATGCGCAGTAAACACAGCATTTACTCCGCAGATCCACTGGTATGGCGGTAGCTCTGAGCATTGGTTGAAATCTGACACATAACTACGTCATCTCCTCTTTCACATATGTGTAGTGTTTAGATTGGTTTCGGGATAAACGGTAAATCACAAATTATATATGACATTTCAGTGGTATAGGTTTGAATCTCGTTTATCCAAAGGAAGGCAGATAACATTAATATGTAAACAAACATTGTTTTCGAATCGTAGCATCATTTTTTGTTGATTTAAACATTAGTATATCTTGCTTAACGATTGCCGGTTATTTTTCTGTATCTCGTAAAGGAATCATCAGTGAAGATGAATACGTGGATTAGATAACATGTGGTAATAAAAATGAGAAACTGTGCTTGCGTGGTGTGTGATATAATATACCATTTAGTTTTATCAGCTGAAGTGCTTAGATCGCTGGAAAGCCATATCATTTCCGTTTGGACCAAGGTTAGTTTATACATATGATATACTTAGAGCAAATAAAGGTACAGAATTGTAAATTAACTAGCATTAAGCTTCAATACTCAATCATGTTTAATAACTTTAATACATATTTCTTTCTTAAAGTTGCAACTGAATTCATATGCTGAATTTTATTTCTATCAGTTATTTTTTCTTTACCTGTTGCGTGATGTAATCAATTTTATTTATATTTTTAGTAATTTATATTTCATATGGAACTGAGATATTTAAAGGAAATGATAGCATGCTTCAGACAGGAAAAATAATTAATAAAAAGGAAGTTGTTTAATGACAGTCTTGTGCAGTGATACACAAGGCAGGGAAAAAAAAGACATTTATTTTTTTGTGTGTAAATTATGAAAAAAATTTCCTGGCATTTCTATGTTAAATCATTAATTCATAAATAAATAAAAAAGAATTCACATGAGCTACTGTTTTTTTTTAAAAAAAGAGTTGTAAAACCAATTTAGGATGAACAATTAGTATTTGTGTGTGAATGGAGAAAAATATACATTTTATTTACTTATACATATCTTTATATTTGAATAAAGAATACCAGTTTTCATTTCCTGAAATTAGAGATATTTTACCAGAAATTTTTGAGTCTATTTAAAATAATTAAAGTATTGAGTTAATTTAATTTCGTGAAATTTTGTTATTATAATTTAAGTCCTTTAATTCTTTATTTTATTTATCATTATTATATTTATTTTATTATTCTTTATTTTATTAATTGTAATTCTCTATTTTATTCTTATTCTATAGATTGATGATTTTGTAGGTTTTTTTTCTTTCTGTTTTGCAAATCCTTTAAGATATGAACTTTAATTAATGTAGAAATTTCTTTGTTGAGTGGGATATTAAAATATAAAACTATTCATTAAAAAAAAAAAAAAATTGTAATTTAATACAGACTGAATGGCTCAAGTTTGAATTTATATTTTTTATTTCCAGAAATTGAGTAAACATTTTTTTAATTGTTAGCTGCTATTAAAAACATTACATTTTTTTTTAATTTCTTACATTAATATTATAATTTTTTTTTGTTCCTGATAACAAATGTGCATCAAACATATCAGTGGTGATATCTAAATAATTTAACAACCACCACACTTTCAAAATGACAGTTTTAAGTATAAAAAAACTTGTTCATTTAATAAATTTTTTTTAATTACTATAAACATTTTACTGAACCTCTGAAAAAATTAGTTATCAGTTTTGCTGAGCTAATTGCCTATTGGCAATTGCTATTGGGTGAATCACACTGCTGATACATATTGTCTCTATAACTGAGACCTATAATTATATTTAGGTATTGTGACTGAAGTATGAAAAATATTTTGAGTTGACTTTTATATATTTAAAACTTAATATTTAATATTTATGTTATATTGATATTCCATTGTTTATCTTGAATAGCATAATAAGATCATATGTATGTAATTCTAGCAGTAATTTCGATGTAAAAAGAGGATAGCATTCACTGCCAACTCCATTAAAAAATATTAGGATCTTATATTATAATGCATGCATATAAGTTATTTTTACTTCAAATTTCATCATTGGTATGTTAATGCTTAGTTTTAATTAATAAATGTATTTTCCAACACAAAATGCTTAAGAAATAAGGGGTGATGTTTACTTATATCCCTTTCTTTTTTAGATATAAATTCAATATATGATGTAATTTTTTCCCAAATATATTGTACTACATATTATTTTCAATCCAGTGATTATATTATTTAAGAATTGAAAGTTGAATTGATTTCAAAATTTGCTTTGATTAAAAAAAAAGTATATAATGGAAGTTATTTATCTGTGTTTAAATGTATTTTATATCTAGTAATATTACAATATCAAGCACCAAAGTAAATAATTGAATTTAAGGCTATTGGTTAATAATGAAATGAATTTATATAGTGTTCTTGTGCAATAGAACATTTTTAATCATTTTATTTCTTTATGGAGTACAAAATTATTTACGAATTCCCATTGATGTGTTATTGATATGCATTTTTTCCAGTTTTAATATGTCTTCCAATAATTCCATATTTGTTACGGGAGGTGCAGGGTATGTTGGAAGCCACTCTATTTTAGAGCTTCTCAAAAGTGGATATGATGTTGTTGCTGTTGATAATTTTTCCAATTCTAGTCCAGGTAATATTTTTTGTCCAGGTGAAGTATTTATATTTAAATAACTGCTTTAAAAAATCCCAGTCATTTTATTATTTGATATGTGAAGTTAAATTTTAAATAATGTATTTATTTAGTATTTTTGTAATATTGATTTGACATTTGTTATTTTTGTTTATTTTATTTTATTTATTTATTATTGTTTTATTTTTGTTTGTTGGTTATATTCTATTTAATAATGTTTGCATTTTTAACAACTTATTTTTGAATATTAATACAGTGTTAAAAAAATTGTCATGATCCAATGTGATGGAGTTTTCATCCCCCCTTCAATATTTTAAAGAATTTATGATCTTATATTATTTTGTATCAAAATAATTTATAAAAATAAAACTTCAAAATTATTTTCTGTATAATGCTTTTTTTTTTATATAAATTTATAATTGCTTAAAAATGTAATGTTATAAAAATTACTTTAATTTAAAAGTCTTTATAAATCATGCAGTTCAGTTTAATAATTGTGTTTTGAGTTGTAAGGTATTTGTAAAAGAATCTTTATCATAGTCTCTTAGCTTAAATAATATTGAATGATTTTTTAAGGAATACATAATATGGTAACTTAAAATAAGAATTTTTTTAAATTTAAATTGACAAGTCATCAATTTTTTGCCTTCTTTACTGAATAAAACTTTTTATTAAATATTATTATTGAGAGGATTATGGACAGATTTTGATTTTTATAAATAAAAAATATTACGGAGATTTCTTTTCTGAACATTATACACAAATAGGAAATGACGAAGTCTGTTACCTTACTTTTACTCAGATTACAATTTTCTGTAAAAAAATGAATTCTTAAATTTTTGCATCATTTACTATTTAAAGTATTATAAATCTTGAATAAATATTGATATTAGTATTGTTTAATATAACGTGGATGATAAAAAGGTTTGTATTTTTCGAATGAATGGCATGAGTGAAATCCCATTGACCATTTTGACCTAACCAGCTAAATGCTGTTAAATGATTTGATTGGAAATGATTGCTTAAGTCTGGCTGGAATTGTGCCACTTTCATATTTGACAGGATATTACATCCCAGTACCAAATAAATTCACCTGTTTTCATATTTTGCTTCCATTGCTTTTCTCAAAATAGGAAATATATATATGCTCTGGTTTTACTAAAATGTTATACATGTCATGTAATAATTTTATAATTTATATATTTAGGAGAGGGTTGCACAATGCCTGAAAGTCTAAATAGGGTACAAAAGTTATCAGGAAAATCACTCACCTTTTATAAAGTAGATCTCTTAAACAAAGATGAATTAAGAAAGATTTTTCAGAAGGTACTGTATTTTGTATATATCTTATTCTAATGTATAGGCACTAAAATTTTTGTTATGTTATGGAATTGAAGAAACAGCAGTCTGAAAAACACTTGAATAGTCTAAATAAATGGTTTTTAATAGCCATATTTTATCTATAAATACATTTGTTATCATAATGAACTCTCACTGAAAATTTGATGAAATAATAATATTGAGTTTTGTGTATAAAAACCAATTTTTAGACTTACAATATTTAATACACTTCTGTTTATGTAAATTACAACCCATGAAGGAATTACCTGAGTGAGTTTTAAACTTGCAGCTAATGCAAATAAGTGTGTGTCAATGAAATGATTAGAATTTCAGAGTAACTGTGCATGGGCTGAGCATTATCTTTTGAACTGACCATTTACTGTATAAATATAGAACTGTACTGTTATGTGTGTAAAAATAGTCAATGGTTATCTGCTAGTGGAAAATGCTTCAAGAGATGCTATGATATCTCGATGATACCACTGGATGCCACCTGAACAAATACCAGAGTTTGAAAGGAAACCAATGGTTGTGTCCTTCATGAAGACAATTTTTATTATGAAATTCCAGCTCATATGAAGTGTACTTCTATGAAAGTTATGTGAGTTTAGAAGCAGTGGGCTCTAGAGAGGTGGGGGTATCTAAATTCTGGATGTGGAGGATGAAAGGTTATGTCAGCATCAAGTGACAGACATCTCATATATGATGCAATGCTGGATCATATAACATCATCTTGACATTTGGCATAACATTAGTATACTGATGCAGGTGTGTCATTGTCAATTTCGCCAATTTGTTGATTACTGCTGTAATATGGACTGTGTGCAATAGTTTCTTTGTAGGGAATTCCCCTCATGGGAAAGCATTTTCTTCTGCAGTTTCAATGTGTTGGTTGACATAGACACTGACATATGAATTTCCAATTAGTCATTTTTTCTGATGAGATACCTTAGTTTAGGAAACAATGTTAGTCACATCCACATTAGACACTATACTGTTGAACACCACCTGCCGAAGGACTTTATCCAACAATATATTGGATGAATTCCAAGCATGATGATATGGGGTAACTTTGAGTAACGAGGATGATCTCAACTGCTAAGAATTTCAGGTTATTTCAATAACAGGTACATTAGAGAAGTTTTGGAGTCCAAAGTCATGCCCTTCCTTCAATGCATTCCTGGGGCTTTATTTCAACAGGAAAATACTTTTACACATATTGTTAGGAATATTCAAACCTTCCCTTCAGCGCTACAGATATAGTTTCTTCCTTGGCCTGTATAATGATCAGATACATTGCCTATGGAATATGTCAGAGATTTCATTAATTGGTGTCTTGTGCATGATGTTCATCCTGTAACTTATACAGATGGCCTTTGGGTTGGAATAGAAGCAACCTGAGTTGTTTTCCATGAATACTGATTCAAAATCTGTTTGATTTCATGCTCTATGGCATAGAAGCATTGTAGTAGGTGGTGGCTTTATCAAATGCTGATTTTTGGCATGTAATGTTTTTTTGCTTTTTAAATTTAATTGTTTGTTTGTTTCAATAGAGTTCTTTACAGAATAAAATTTTTTTTTCTTCAGTTTTGATCAATCCTTCATGGTGTTTCAACTATTACAGATACTAGTGTAGTTTGTTGATATTGTTGTAATTAAGCATTCAAATACTTTGAAAACTCTTATTGCATATCCCTGCCTTCCCTCTTTTTTTATAGTATATAAAACACACACACACACACACACACACACTCACTTTAAAAATTTATATCAATTTCTTACTACAGTCTACACCTCATATTTAATTTCTTGTTTCAATTAATCTTGCCCTGAAACTTACATTATGTTACATAAAATTAAAGAGAATTTTCTTTGTATATTTAATTAAATATTTTATTCATTCTTACTTAAAAATATTTACTTTCCATTCTTCTTATTCTTTCCAAAACTTTTACTATAGAGGTAGTCATACAAAATAATAGTTGCTGAATTAAATGATAGTGATGTATTCTGCTAAAATATATTGATTAATTTCTTTTAACTTTATTTTCATATTTTTCAAATTCACATTAATTACAATATAAAAATGATATAATTTCAGTGCTGAACATTTTTCAAATAAAATTACATAAATGTATATAATACTTATTCTATTTAATTTTGCGCTCTTATAAATTACTTTCAAATATCAGTATTATTGAATTTTTATTTAAATTTCATGTCCTACATATAAAGATATATTCACATGATTATTTAGTAACAAATCATAGCTTCTTTAAAAATGAAATCAAAATTTCTATCTGTTGATGGATAAAATCATGCATTTACTTAAGAAAAACTGAAGGAAAAGTAATCATGTTTTGAAAAAATCCTTTAACCAATTCTCTTGTATGAAATGTTAGAATAAAAAGAAAGAAAAAAGGAAGGAAAAAAAAAAACTTGTCCAGTTTAATAATAAAATACAAAATTCTGAATTCTTTTTATCAATAAAATTTTAAATTTTATTCAAAGTATGAAATTTCTTTTATATGTTGCATAAATATATTATGTATCTTATTTTTTTAAAAAGAAGATTATGTAAATAAATCATAGTAAGTGCAATATTTCAAATTTCATTTTCTAATTTTTCAATTTTGGCTGAATTAAATTTTTTTTTTTTACATTCATTTATTTATTTTTATGTGATTCATATATATCCTGTTTCAATCAAATGTTTAAAGAATGTGATATTTGCAGTTTCTAATTTTAATTCATATTTTGTAAAAACTTTATATCTTCAAAATTTAATTTAAAAATTTTCAAGATTCATAAATTATTCTTCCTTAAGACTGTCTTTGCCAAATATTAAAGAACCTGGTCAAAACTTAGAAAACACATTTCCAGGCTGAAAACTGTTCCAGTTTTCATATAAGACTGTAGCATTGTAACATATGCAACCATTTATAATATAGTATTCTTAAATTTAGGAACATTCCAAAGATAGGGCTCTACGGGATACAGAACTATGTAATGTGTTAAAATCATTTAACATTACAGCATAAAAGATGAAACATAGAACACATTTTGTACCAGAAAAAAAAA
>BMAW01028986.1:79702-99653 GCA_019974015.1 Nephila pilipes | reverse complement strand
AGCATAAAAGATGAAACATAGAACACATTTTGTACCAGAAAAAAAAAGGACCGATTCAGATAAAAATGAGTAGTGTAATAAAATATGCTGTGCTCTAAATGATAGCATTGTCAGAATATAAAATTAATGTCCAGATGCTTTTTAACCAGAAAAAATGTTCCAATTTCAAGTCCTATTTTTTAACATTATGGGAGGACAGTTGTAATCATGGGTAGTCTCATTTTCATTATGGAATTTATTAAATTTTATTACTACTTAAGTAACATTAGTATGATTAAAATGGTTTATATATATATATATATATATATATATATATATATATATATATATATATATATATATATATATATATATATATATATAATTTTATCATATGCTAATGAAAATTTAAATAATAATTAGAAATTTTAATATTTTTTATAACTATTTTTACAGCATTCATTTTCATGTGTAGTACATTTTGCTGCTTTGAAAGCTGTTGGTGAAAGTTGCCGTTTGCCATTAGACTACTATAGAAACAATGTTGGAGGTACCATAAATCTTTTAGAGGTAATATTATAATTTTCTCATTATGGTTACAAATTATTATTCCTTAGAAAAAGATTCTAATATATTATGCTTGCTACAAATGAAAAAATCTCTGTTAAATAAATTGATGAGATAATTATTATTTAAAAAAATTGTGGGAAAAGTTATTTATACAAGTGTGGATTATTACAGCTGATGATCTTTTGCCTTGTTTCAAATTATATTTAAATGATATTACAACTGAAGAGATTCATGCTGTAAGATAGTTAAATTGGTAAAAGTTATCAAACTTTTCTTTATGTTTTAATAATTATTTAAAAAAAATAATGAAAATGAAAAAGGAGATGATGTGTTAGAAAGGTTTGAAGTTGTAAAATTGGACTGGTTGGAAAAGTTAAATTGGACTTATGTGACTGAAAAATACCCACCTCCCTTTGAAGTAAACTTTATTTTAGTAGAATAAAATATTGATGTTATTTATTACATCAATATATTGTGATATAGTTCAGCACCAGGAAGCTTTCAAATAATTTTTTATTAATTAATTTTTATTTTATATTTCTTTTCAACTTCAATTAATTTTGATCAGTCCTACCACAAACAAACTGCATTTTTGCAGGAACACGATATTGATTGATTATAATCTTCATAATGTTTTATTTTATTATTTATTTTTTGTAGAGAGTATGGATAATATTTTTAATATGCATTGCTTATTGATGTATTTATCAAATCAGTTTAAAGTTTGTTTTCTGAACAATATTTTTTAAAACATTATAAATTTCATTGATTAATTTTAGTATCTTTTTCTTATGAATTTTTGAGTGTATTGACATCCTTATTAAATAGATTTATAATTCTTTGCTTGAGTTACATTAATTTTTTTTTAAAAAAAATTATATCTTTTTTTTAAAAATTATTTTTCACTTTTAAAAATTTTCACATGAAGTAAATGCATAGTATTAGATAATATTATCAGTATTGTGTCTTCTAATACATATTATTTTGCCTTTGATTATTCTTTCTATGTAAAATATTTAATGACATATGTTTCATTAATATTTTTACATACAAGATGTTTAAAAGAGTTAAATATTTTTAATATTTATTTTATATAAAAATGGAAAGCTGAGAATCTTGCAAATCAGATGTTTGTATGATTTGCAAATTTGAAGCCTCAAAATTTAACCGTCCATGATACTTTATGAATTCTATTTTTATGTAAAGAATTTATTTATTAAATGAGAAGAAAATGAATCTTAAAATATTTCAAAATGCATTTTCTAAACAGAAGTTAAATGTTAAACTTAAGAGTAGCATTTCATGCTAGAATATTTAACAAAAACTTAAAAAAGTTCTATGCAAAGTTTTGCAAAGAACAGATTTAGCCATCCAAGGTGTACCTTTTTTCAATAATTATTAAATTACTCAATTAAATATAAGAATTAAAGTAAACAATGAAATAAAGAATTTGGACAATAGTAAACTTTTCAGGTTATCTAATTAAAGGAAATGATAAATTATTAAATTGAATATGTTTAAGCTAAATGTAATTAAAATTAAAGCATAAGATAAATTATTAAATTGAATATTATATGAACTATTTGTAATTAAAATTAAAGCAAACAATAAATTATTAAATTGAATATATTTAAGTTAAATGTTATTAAAATTGAAGCAAGCTATAAAAAAAAATTGAAAAGTGATCTGGTATGGAAAAAGTGATCCAACTAAAACAATAGTCCCTTGGGTGGCAAATAAATAATCATTGCTGTGTTTAAAGAATTCCTTTTTAATCTTTATAAAACTATGAAAAATACTTTTATTCCTGTAAGAGTTTTAATAAAAAACTATTTCTAATATTGAATTTTTTTTATTCTTTTAAACTTTGGATCCAGTTATTATATAATTCATATTCACTTAATACTAAAAAAGATTATTATTATTTTACCATTAAAAAGCTTGTTTTTAATTTGAATTCTATCAAGATATTATTAATGTTTTTCTGTTAACTATAAATGTATCTTTGGTTTTAGTATTCTTAAATGTTAATTTTTTTTTTTTTAAAATTTTCATTTATTTTTTATAAAAATTAATGTAATTTGTTGAATAAAAACAAATGCATAATTAACTTTTCAACAATCTTGTTATTAATTATTGATTCTAATGTTACAGATAATGAAAGAATTTAATGTTAAAAGAATGGTATTTTCAAGTTCTGCCACAGTGTATGGTGTTCCAGAATATTTACCTATAGATGAACATCATCCAGTCGGTTCTACTTGTACAAATCCATATGGACGGACTAAATACTTTATTGAAGAAATTTTAAAAGATGTTTGTAAATCTGAAAAGGTAAGCTGTTATTTTACTTAAGTAAAATTTATTTATAAAAAGGTTTTATGAAATTCCATTTTTGAGCTAATATATCTCTGTATTTTAAGAACAATTATTATTTATTGCAAAATTATAAATATGCAGTTGGAATTTTTGATGTATTTAATTTGATTATTGCATGCATGTAACAAATATTTGTTTTCGGATAATTTTTATTTTACTCTAGGCATATTTTATTGAAGTTGCAATAATGCATAAATAGATATAACACACACACACTTTATTTAGTATGTCCATTTTCTAATTTTAGGGATGGTTTGTGATACTTCTGAGATACTTTAATCCTGTTGGTGCTCACGAATCAGGAATCATTGGGGAAGATCCGCACGGTATACCCAATAATCTTATGCCTTATATATCTCAAGTTGCAGTTGGACGGATGAAGGAATTGCAAGTGTTTGGCAATGATTATAAAACGACTGACGGTACTGGTAAGTTGAAGAAAGAGAATATTTCCTATTGTAATAAATTTAAATCTTTATGTAAAGTTGCATAAATAGGATGGAGTAAATTATTAGATTTTGTTATGTAGCTTGTTTGTGTGTTTGTAACTTGATTTGTGTATTATGGAAATGTATTATAAATTCATTGATGCAATAATTTATTGATTATATATAAATCTGTCTTGATATTTGAACAAAATATTATCTTCTTTTTTAGGTGTTAGAGATTACATTCATGTTATGGATTTGGCAGAAGGTCATGTTGCTGCTGTTGATACTATTTTGAAAGAAACAGCAGATGGATGCAAGGTTTTTATATTTTGTTTTCATTTTTTAAAAATTGCAAAATTTATAATTTAATTTTTTTTGCTGATATTGTGAATTTATTCTATTATAATGACTGTAAATAATTTGATTCTTTGTAATTAAATTACATTTTCTTGATTTATTTAAAATGAAATTTTTTTTACCTTAAAATGCTTTCATTGACAATATGTATTTGAATACATAGCTGGAATGGATGTTAAGTTTTTGTTCTATGTTTCTAACATTCCAGGGATTACTTAAATAATTAGATACCACTTAAAATTGTGACAGATTTTTTTTTGTGTACTTCGTTTATTAAAAGAAAATATGTTATGAACAATGTGATTGTCAGCATAAGAGCATTGAATTAAATTAATAACTCTAACATTAATTATTCATTATGTTATAAAAGATTTTTGAATACTCACATTTTATTATTTTAGCAATCTTAATATATTTTTATCATGATAAAGATACTCATTTGTTTCTGAGTCATTAAATATATATCATTCTGCAAGATATTATAAGTAGTTTGAAATAAATACTCAACACATTTGATTTTAGAATCAATCCATAGAAAAAATTGATAGGTATATCATTCACATTAATATAATTTATTATATGTGAATATCTTCATGAAATTTTTAAAAAAAAAATACCTTGAAAATAACCAAATTATTTGAAAAATATTTTGCTAACATTAAGTTTTGAAGATAGTGTTATGAATTATTACTATAATTATAATTCTAGCATTTTTTCAAAGGAAAGTTTTAGTTTTGGCATTGTTTTTCTGTAATAAATAAATGTAATGGTTCTAAAATCACTTTAAATTTTCTTTTTTATGATATTTTTTCGAACATTAGCTTTCCCTTCTTCTTTATGCAATAGCTTTCAAAAGTTTTTTGACAATATAAATATTGCATTTACCTAAAGAACACTAATTTTGATTAGAAGCAGTGCTTAATTTTAACAATTTCAAGTTTCAGCTCAAAAGTGATTTAACAGGATTAATTATTTTGTAAGAAAGTGAGTTATTTTTATCACCATTTATTATTTAGTATTTAAATGAAGATTAGGAAGCATAAAGAATGTATCATTGGTGTTTGAAATTGTGTTATTGATTATTTTAGAAAAGGGAGTATCTCAATGATGTTGGAAAATTAGGGCTATCATATGAAATAGCAAATGTTTAGAATGGTAATTTTAAGTATAAGGGTAATTATTCTTAATGTGCCAAGTTGTTGTTGACCTAAAAAAAAAAAACTACAATTTGAATAGGTTAAATGATGAAAAAAAAAAAAAAAAGGCTTCACTTTTGGATCTTTGTAAAACATCAAATTAATTAACTTATGAAATTAATCGAGCCAATTATTTTTTTCCTTGTGAAACATTAGATGATAAAAGTTATATACTATATACATTCTCTGAAAAATGAAAGAAACAATCCACAATATTTTGTTCCCTCTGAAACATGATGTGGGACATATAATGGTGTGAAAGTGTTTTTCCTTTAAAGAGATATTGGACCCTTATGTCAAATAAACGGGACTAAGGATAGATTTTTATGCAAAAGTATTCTAAAAAAACATAAGTGACCATATGCTTTAAAGAATATGCCAAAAAGCTGGGATTTCCAACATGATAATGATTAAACACACATAGGTGATGTTCAATAATTCTTACATTGGTAAATACGTAAGACTATAAAATCTCTGGCTCAAACTCTAGGCTTAAATCTATTAGAATATTTATGAAAGAGTAAGATATAGCTATCAGAAAGTGTGATCATTAAAATCTTGCTGATTTGTATCTTGCATTAAGCCATGAATGTTAGCTATTACTACAAATAAAAAGAACAATTTAATGATTCCATGCATAACTATTTTGAAAGTATACTGTTTTCCAAAATAAAATGTTGGTAATATTAGGAAATATTAATTTACTGTTTTAGGTAATATAATTTATATATGCTACAAAAAATTTCTGTGTCAAAAAACTTTTAATCATGATTTATTTACATTTTATTTCTTAATTATTAACAAAGAATAAAAATTTTTCTTCTGTGTAGTTTAATAATATTTGTGGCAATAATTATATGATGCTTAAAAATAACTTTACTTGTTGATATAACCTGTTATTGTTAAAATTAGTTTTTTCACAAAAGGCCTTTGAGGGCTATTATAATATAACTTTAAGTATGTTGCCAGGAAATTTATGCTGTTTTTATTATAATAATATTCATATGTATTGACTTAATACTTGTAAATCACATGATCTGTATTAACTTTTATTTTTTAATAGGCATATAATTTAGGCACAGGTGAAGGATATTCTGTGCTACAAGTGATTCAAGCATTTGAAGATGCCTGTAATGTTAAAGTTCCTTATAAAATTGTTGGTCGTCGAGAAGGTGATGTTGATAGTATATATGCTGATGTTTCTTTGGCAGAAAAATGTTTGGGCTTTAAAACTAAACGTACACTTAAGGATATGTGTGAGTTTCTTTTACTTTGGAAGTATCATTTTTGATTATAATAATTTTATTTTGACTTTATGATAATGATTTAAGAGCATTTCTATTATTATTTGCAATTAATTTCTTGTTTATTGGAAATTTGAAATTAATTTAAGCGAAGAATGAAGAAATCTAAAAAATAACATATTGAGAAATGAATTTACAGTCTTGTGAAGGATAATTATTTATTATTTTATAAAAATGATTGATGGTTTTTAAATGTGTAATGAATAAATGATTGATGGTTTTTAAATGCGTGATAGTAAATTTTAGTTCTCTTATGTGTTAATAACTATTTAATATTAAAACTATCATTAAGATATAAGTTGTTAATAATATGATCTTATATTTTCTGAGGATTATTTACATATTTGTGAAGTATATCAAAGTGTAACAAAAATATTTTTTTTATGTATTAATGAGCAAGAATTCTTATTTCAGGTGCTGACACATGGAGATGGCAATCAAATAATCCAATGGGATTTAGCAAAAATTTACAGTAGTATCAAATGCTTTGTAATATTGCAGTCACAGTGAGAACTTTATCCATGCTTAGCATCATATAAACCAAAAATGTGTAAAGAAAACTAGTCTCTTATTTATTATATTGAAATTTTCTCTTGTTTTGATCATTTTAGTGAGAAATGCAAATCTCATTTAGTATATTTCCTCCCATAATTTCTTTATTATTATTATTTTTTTAATATAAGCAATATCTTTAGATATTTCAGATATTCTTCTAAGAGCTTTTAGATTGTCAAATTTCTATGCAGATATAAGTATATTTGAATAATGATTCAACATTATAATTGCATTTTAGATTTTTAATGATTAAAATTGAGATCGAAGAAATGTGAGGTGAATTCCAAATTTTCAAATTTAGAACTTTTGACAGTTTTTAACTTAGAGGTATTTTTTAAAACTATAATAAATTATGTAAAAGCATAACAAAGCTTATTAATTGTGTCTTTTCCCCCCTGCATTATTAAAAATTGTTGATGGAATCTTGATTGGCACTGGATTTCAATATTTATCATATGTTTATCCATTAAAAAGTGCTATTTCAAAATTCATTAATATTCAATTATTGTTAGTATCATATAGTATAAGATGAATAATTAAAACTACACTCAATCTATATTATTGTTTGAATTTTTTTCTATTAATAATATTGCAAGTTTTATCGAAAGTCTCTAAGCGCTTTTTACGTTTTAAACTTTTTTATAATGATGCTTCTTTTATTTTCAAGAAAAAAGGATGCCATAACTTAGTGCTGTACAAAAAGATAATTCTGAATAAAAATATTGTGAATGTTTAATAATGGTCAAATAATCAAGAAATCTAGATGTTGGATGATATGCACTGCCATATTTTTATAAGAGTGTTATGAAGTACTTGAAACAGATTTTATGTTTTCTTATTTTTCCTATTTTTTTGAAGGGGGGGGGGTTGAATTATTGTAAATGCAATGTTTTTTAAACATCAAGTTGGGAATTAAGGTTAGACTTAGACTGTATATATCGAGATTTTTCTCAAATATATATGTATTTCACGTGCATTTATATCACAAATTTTGATTTCATAAAAACTGAAATTATGAGCTATATTTAATAAAAGCACACTATTTTTGTAATTTTTATTGTAGTCAGCATATTGAATGTGTAAATGTTCTTGTGCTAATTTTGTATGGCTAGTCATAAAAATGTAATGGGCATTTAACAAACTGATATGTCTTATTTTATTTATTTACTTATATTTTGAGAAATATTTCACTTAAATAATAAGAAATTGCCTGCAAGATATATATCCTAAAATGATTTTTAATTCTCAATTTTATCTTATGTTTTTCAAAAACATGGTAAAATTTTAAATTTATTTTTGTTGTTTTATTTTGTATTTGAATTTTTTTGATTAATTTTATTCCTTATCATTTTGAGTGGGATAGAATCTTTAATTAAAATTATTTAGAATGTATGTTTAATATTATTTACAGATTAAGGAGCATTTTTCTGTTAGAAAAACATAAATGTGTAGTATTACATTTTGATTTTAGTTTTAAAATTTATAAATATACTGAAAATGTATTTGAGTTGTTTCAAAATTGAAGTATCTTTAAGAGTAAAAATATATAATGCAGTTTGTTTATTTTTAACTTACGCATATAACTAATGCAAATTTAAAGTTTATAAAAGACTGAATATTTTAAAATTTAATTTGTAATATCGTTGTTTACATTTATACATATACACACATTCACTCCTATATATATATTTCTTATTTGTCATAGCTCCTTTAACAAGAAATACATTTGTATTTTATGGTGTAATTATAGTCATGTTTAGTTTTTTTTCCTTCACTTTTACCACTTGTATTGATATAGAAGAAAAAGGATTACATTTAGTATTTCTTGTTTAATTAGTAAATTGGGGGAAGGGGGGAGAGATGAAAGATAAATTTCATTAAGAATTGTTCATGAAAAATTCTAGTCTAGAACTTTTCTTCTTTCTATATGGTCTTTATTTGTTAAATTTGGGCAAAGTTTTAAATTCTGTATATTTCCGCAAATAAAACTATAGCTGAATCTCAAAACCCAGCATCATGTTATAGAAGAGATACCAAAAAATTAGATTGAAAATTATATAAATTAAAACCATTTTAAAAGTACATAAATAACTTACCAATGTATTTAAAATCATGTAAAATCCTCTCATTCATCATCTAAAGTAAATTGCTTCTCAAGTACATCCTCATTTATTGTTTAGAAACTTATCATATGGATCCCATTCTATATTTAGCTAGTCTATTTCTGCTTCATTTTCAGTATCCCATAAAAAATTATCCTCAGTAGCATTAGAAATCCCACACTTTTTGAAAGATTTGTTCTAGGATTATTTGGGAGTTCGTGATTCAGTATGTGCTTTTATAGGCAGTGCTGTCAAATGTAAGGAAATAAACTTATTGTATTGATTGATTACTTATTAACATTCCATGTAGAAGCAACATGAGGGCCATTGGTGAAAGACATTGTAATTTGGAATCTTGATCAAGTGACGAGGATGGTAACTGAGTCATTTCATAATTTCCACACCATGTCTTCAAGAGGACTTCAAGCCTCGCCAGATTAAGAGAGCATCTGTCTTGCTACATAGCAAGTCTTTAGTAGCTTCAGGACTCAATACCACAATTCAATGAAGCAATACTGGCAGCGAGTTCATGACCAATACCACTAGGCAACCACGGCCAATAAACTTGCGAAATATATGAGTTCGTAATTTCGCACATGCTTCTGTAGGCAGTGCTGCAAGTTACAAGAAAAGAAAATTTATTCTAGTTGATGATCGCTGATCTAAATAAAATTCATAGGTCATAGATAGTTTGGGGATCATCTTATAGGACAAATATATATATGTTAAAATTTTGATGAAAAACTATATCTCGTCTTATCTGTGGAAATATATGGGAAATACAAATTTTATATATAATTTATGTATAAATTTTTTTGCTAAAAAATGTATTTTTACTGTTAATTTTGAAATTTTTTATGCTAATGAATTGTTAGAGCACACATATTTTATCATTATAATATTTTATTTTTATGTTAAAGAGGATGTAAAATTGAATTTTAATTTCTCCAATATGGTACTTAAATATTTATAAATATTTGCAAAATGAAAAATATGTGAGATTTCAATGATTTTTTTTATATTATATGATCAAAATTTCAAATTGGTTTAGTGATATTTTTGAGCTTGAATATCTATCGTTGATTATATGAAACTGAACAAAATTGTGTTTTAAATCATATGTTTGTATGATGTTATAGTTTTAAAAATAATGGTGTGAAATCCTCTGAAAAGCAGATATACATTGTTAAAACCAAATTTTAACAAATAATAAATTGAATAAATTAATTTCCTGTGATAAAAAAAATGTTGGTTACTCTCAAAATAACAAACTCAAGATAATTTAATTTGAAAATAGGATTGTGAACGTGATGTTTAATTAAGGATGGCGTTTAGCAAAAAACTGATGTGTTTTAAATTTAACAATGCTTCAAAATCTTCATTTTATATAGGAATTTGATGCTAGAGAAAATTTGTTATTTGCGATTTATAAAACTCTATAATTATGAAATGTGTTATTTAATTTAAATTGCCCTTTGAATGAGATAAATTGATATGATACATTTTCGTAAGTTCATAAATGAATCATGAAATGAAGTATGTGAGCACGTTCAGTGAATATATAATATATAATATACATATGTGTAAAAAACTGTATCATCTACTTCATTTTGATTCTATTCTGATGGTTGTGTTGACGCAATTGATGGAGAAGGACTTTATTCCACAAAGAAGTATTTTATTAACAATTTGAGGGTATCGTCTTCATACAGATAACACATATTACATGGTGACAAGACTTCACAACAAATAACGCAGAGCAACAGATGAAGAATTTGCAGACTAAGCAGCGAGTGAAAGTGAGAGGAAAAGAGAAGAGCACGGAAAATATTGCATCAGTTTTTATGTGCCTGAGGCTCGGGAAAGGTAACCCACCTCATGGTTTCTCGTAATAAGGCAACAGCTACAGTTACAACTTGAGGCATTGGTTGGAAGATTAATTTGAGTGGAGTACTGAAGTAGATTGTTAGGATATATATATATATATATATATATATATATAATATAATATCACCTATATAATTTAAATTAGAAGTTTTAAAGTGAAATTATTTTATGAGATTTGTCAAAATTATTTTTTGTAACAATAATTGTCTTGGAAAAATATTAATGGTATGACCTAATGAGATTTATTATCTTTTAGTTATTTTATCATTGAATAAAAAATCTACAGAATGTAAAATGTATAGCGGCACTTTGTATATCAAGCACTAAAAATGCTATTCAGAGGTAAAATCAAAACAATTTCTATTTTTAAGAAATGATAAATGATGAATTGTTTTTTAAGTTATAAAATAATAAAATTTGTTTTTGAGTTATGGAATATTAAATTATATATATATTTAAATGTTGTTTCACATTTTTATTTTTGTTGCACATCTTGTTTAGAAATATTTCTTGTTACAACTTGATTATTTTGTTTTTGTAAATAATCAACATAATATGTGTAAAAAATGTTTTTATGCTTCCTAATTTAACCTGCTGATAAGTAAACATTATACAACATTACATTTTATACTTTGAAATAGTATTTCTACAAGTTCCTCACATGTGAATTTATTAATATTGTGAATTAATTAAATATTCCTCCATTTATGAACAAATGAACCTACACAAATTTGTGCTTTTGTTATCAAATCAACTTCTTAAAATTTTATTGAAATATTTTTCACTAGTCATTGTTTTATGAAAATAAAATAAAAATGTATTCATTTTTGTTCTTCTTTTAAATGTATTTTATTTTACATTTTCTTTTTCTTGAAGACAAAATTGGATTAACAAATTGTGCAGATTAGGAGCTAAAAATACCCAAATATAGGATATTACTTCATGAAAATTGGATTTTTAGGCCTTTACATTTTAGTAAAGTTTATTAGAATGTTCTCTTTATTTTCATTGTGTGTTACATAAAAATTATTTATTTAATTATAAAATGTGATTTTTGGTTTTGTTGGAAATGATATTTATTCAATGAAGACTTTTGTTTCTTGAAATTTGGCTGTGTTTGCACAATGATTATGTTAGTTATGTTTTATGTTAGATTTTAATTTTTTTTTTCTTCATATTTAGCTTAATAGTATCCATTTTTCTAATATGATTATGCATATTCTAATGGCAACAGTAGCCAGCACTCCCAAAGAGACATCAAGTTTTATTTTTATTTGAAAAAAGTCACTTTAAAGAAGTTTTCTACATATTTTTTGTTTTATGCAATATGTTATGATTTTATGTAACATTTATGGACATAACAAATGTTATAATTGTATTGCTTAAACTGTTACTGAGTATTTTTTTGTTAAATTATTTTTCATTAAAAATAGTGTTTAAAAACATTTTTATTTTTAAATCAAGTAAACTACATCATTTAAAAATGCTTTAAATGAATTATTACAAATGGTATACAGTTATTTTTATTAATACATTAAATGATATTAAATTTCTAATCTCCATGTTTAAATAGAATGACTTTACAAAAATTCACATTAAGAATATCTTTTTCTCATTTAAAAAAAATCAGATATCATCCTGTGTAAGGAACTGTTGTCAAACAAGATATATGAACAACCCAAAAGTTTTGAGAGGCTGCTGGTTTAAAATAAATTTTCTTTTTATTTTGTGGTATGATTTATTTTTATTCTACAAAATACATTTATCCTTCATCAATACTCTTATTTCTGTGGTTCTTGAATTTTTTTTTTAATCACTTAAGAGAATGGCTTAGTGAAATGATACTAAACTCTTCTGAGAGGGAAGGATGAGATGGCTTATCAAATCATGGGATGATAGTTATTAATCATCTCATTCAGTCAGATTTTAATGCAAAAAATTTAATTGATCTACTGTTGTAGAAAAGTATTAGCAGATAGAAAGTAGAGTATTAATTTGAAGACTAGCAAATACGAGATGGGTAAAAGGATTAACATTTTAAGGATGTGTGTTGGTATTGGAATTAGGTAATTTTGAGATTTTTGGATCATTCGTTTATTTAAGTATTGGATTGAAAAAAAAAAAAAAAGTCGAAAAATTTAGTATTGGACATACTTATCTGATGTTATGAAAATAGCGATCTAATGGATTAATATTAGTCTTTTGTTTCTTTTGAACTGTGTTTTAAAATGCCTAAAAGATAATCATGGATTTAAATCCAACAGAACATCTTTGGAGGCTATTAAGAGTCGGTAAGGAGGAGGTCCTGTGACTCTTTCCATTTAGTAGCAAATAATAAAAGCGTTTATTACACAAAATCATTTTATTTTTAAGAAGTGGGGATTTCCTCAAGGAGCCATGTTAATATTTTTTCTCCGATTAATTCAAAATAAGAAAAAAAATCAGAATTGGAATCGTCGAGTCATAGGTTCGAACCTGTTGCCACAAAAGACTCGCCGTGTAGCCGGAGCTGATGCACTTTAAATATGTCGGGGGCTAAAGTCCTCTCATTGGCGTGGAGTGGAAGTTCAGAGATGGAGGTGCCAGCTCGGGTATCGTCCTTTTCACTTGACCGAGGTTCAAAATTACGAGGCCGTCGCCAATAGTTCTTATTGCTCCTAGTGCGACGTGTTAATTAACCAAACAAACATTAGCAACAAACTCTCGTAATTTTTAACTACAGTCAAGTTACCTGAGCTGGCCCTTCATTTAGCTACGATTTTGAGCCTCTCCAGATTTAACGTGAATTTTGATGCATTTTCAGAGTTTAAAGTGTAATTGTCGAGTTTGTTTTCATTGAGCGCCGATAGCTTTATTGAACAATTTCCGGATGCTTATTTCTATAATATACGCTCCATTTGATTCTTTATTATTTATTGATTCGCATTTACAATACGAATAACATAAAACTATGACGGAAGTCAGTTTATAATATCAAAAATAATAAACATGTAATCATATAAAAAGCAGATAGAACATAATGAGGTAGAGCAAATAGAACTCAACGATATTAATTCAGTCTGTAAAATCTTGAAATTTCTTAAAGAATTTGCTAGAAAGAGGAGAATTTGCACATAATTGACTTTTCTTTTCCTTTTTTTTTTTCAATCGAAAATTCCATTTTAAATGACAGAGTAATATTTTACTTAATCGAATAAGCAATTTCGAACTAATTGTTTCGACGCATCGAATGTCTTTAAACATGTCTAGACATTATAAATAATATTTGGAACGAGAGATGTATTCAATATACGTTCAGCTTTTTTTTATTTTGCTTTTGGGTCCAAACTATGGCAGAAACTTTAGAGGATCAAATGCGCCATCTGAAAAGAAATCATTGAAAAAATGTGGAGAAAAAGGTCGCAGTATAAATTAGCACTATATTAAATTATAGCTTTATTGGCACACCAGTAATTATTTATCGATGTTTACGTTGCTTTGACATGGTTTAATCCGGAACGTATTCTTGCCGAGACCCATTCGATAAAATGTGTAACGACTTGTTGTAACTTTACGCTTTATAGCCATAAAAAGTTTTGCTTATGTAATAAAAGTACCTTAAGATCTTTTAATGGATTGTAATAAACTTCATATGGAAAATTACCTTATCGACTGTTGTATTATTTTATTTGTATACGATGATGTGGCCGCGGTAGCCTAGTGGACATGGTCGCGGCCGGTGGTTTTCGTTGAGTCGTGGGTTCGAGCCTTGAAGGACCCGCCGTGTAGCTGGGCTAATGCACGTTAAATCTGTCAAAGCTCAAAATCCTCACATAGGCGAGGTATGAAAATTAGGAGAGGAGGCTGCCAGCTAAGGTGTCATCCTCGTCACTTGACCGAGGTTCCAAATTACGAGGTTTGTTGCCATTAGCTCTTGTATTGCTTCTAGTGCGACGTTAATAAAATCAATTAAATCGGGGCTGATGCACGTGATTTAAAAAACACCAAACAAATCATAATACCTAAGTTGACCTAATTGTTAGAATAACCGACCCGTTTTGGATGGATATTAATTATCCACCACAAGACGAATCTTAGCTCCGCCGATGTCACACGTCATCGACTTATCTGTCATCTTATCCTCGGTGAGCGTGTAAAAATGTATCGCGTGCGCGTTTCAGTAGATGGCCACACTGAACCCGTTAAAAGCGTCTTTTCCTTCTTACTACATTCATCACCCATATGGTGACCGGGTGTGAAAGAATAGTCCCACTGTTGCTCATGCATGTAGTAAGGGGCGAATAAAAAGGGTACCCAGTGTCTGGAGATATAGCCGGGTTCCTTTACCCTGGGGATTATATCGGGGTTCCGCAGAGGCTTGCCTTCTTTTGGTAGACACGGGAATCATGACCCCCGAGGCCCCCAAGTGATCTTTTTCTTTCCTATGTGGTTACTGTCCATGGTAAACGCTGGTGACATGCCCCCGGGATACCCTAGCGATCATTCTCTATTTCGACCCTCCTTCTTATCAAACTTTTTTTTTTTCTTTCAAATGTCTGAACCACAGTTACATATCGTTTGATGCAGCATAGCAATTTTTGGTTCTTGCGCCATTGCTCTTTACTTTCATCGCTTCTCCCTACGATGAAATGAATTCGTTCAATGAGATGGAGCCAGGGCTCTTCTCGTCGCTGTCGATCTCTATGCTCTAGTTATCAGAGCACGCCTTCAATCACCCATTTCTAATTTTTCTCCCACAGGTAGTTATTATTGCTTTTACCAACGTTGGCGTTGTGTAGAAATTTGGAAAGGGTGGAGCCAGCTCGGTGACGTCTTCGTCACTTGACCGAGGTTCAAAAGTTCGCTATCGCTAGTTGCCTTTGTGCTGCTTATTAATGCAACGCTTAAAAATAATCAATCAATCGTCAAATCACGAACACTTATTTGTAACTATTACGTTACTACCAGATTTTTAGTTCTCATTGTATCATCAAATCACTCATTTTCAAATAGTTTTTTGAATAGTTTCAAATCGTTTTTTAACTTTTCAATGCCTGTAGATTCAGAAAATACATAACTAACATATTTCCCTTACTCTTACAAATTCTATCAAACTTTAAAGACGGTTAGTAGTATATGATATCCCTCAAAGCTACTTAAAATTCTTACAAGTATCCCGTGAGGTTCCCGTGGCCTCGGTAGCCTAGTGGTCATGGTTTCAGACTCGTGGCCGGTGGTTTTTGTTGAGTCGCGGTTTCAAGTCTGGGCTACTAAAGACCCGCCGTGTAGCCGGGGCTGATGCACGTTAAATCTGTCGGGTCCAAAGTCCTCCCGATGGAGTGGTGTGGAATTTTGGAGAGGGGGTGCCAGCTCAGGTGTCGTTCTCGTCACTTGATCGAGGTTCCAAATTACGAGGTTTGTTGCCATTAGCTCTTGTATTGCTTCTAGTGCGACGTTAATAAAAACTAAAATAAAAAAAAAAAAAAAAAAAAAAAACTAAAACTTGGCGCTGTACCGTTTGAAAATAATTTAAAATATTATTAAGAAAATAGGTAAATTCTGATTTTTAAGTTCAAAGAATTTAATGTGATTATGTACAGCTATTATACAAAAATATGTAACGGGATGTACCAAGACGTCCGTCTGGACCGGGAACCAAGCAGGGACTGACGCTCTTTGAGGGCCATCGGCTTCTCGTCGGCGAATCCCCCTACATTCCTTCACCAGTTCCCCAACTATTGACATCTGGGAGATCAGGTGTCACTCGGGCAGTCCAGATGCATGAGTGTCAAAGTTGACAGATCGACCAGCAAACATTAAGAAGGCAGAGGAATGTGGATATGTCACAGACGTTACAGTGCTTGTGCCTTGAATATCTGCCATCATTCATTCCAAAGCGAATTTATGAATCGAAGAAATAATTCACAAAATTCACCCCAAATATTTTATTTAAAAATTCAGCCATTTTTACATAATGTTCTCACTCATTTCTTTTAACTGAATTTCATCGAAAATGTGTGTTGTTCATATTTAAAATAAAGTTGACTAGAATTTTTCTTAGTCAAGTTTAACGCCATTGGCAACAGTTAATGGAATAAGTTAAATTTAACCTATGAAAGTGAATATTAAAGAAATGTTTCTTTAATATACAAGTCAAGGAATTTTGTATGCATATTACAGAAATTAGTCTGTAGAACAATTACAGAACTGTCCTGAAAATTCTAGAATAAGAATTCCAAGATATAAGCGAGGAAAAGGGCTGTTCAATCCATTTCAACTCTTAAATGTTCCTGTCAACGCCAGGATGTAAGGAGTCAATGACAGCTGCTATTATATTCGAGCCATATCGAAAAAGAAACTGTAACTGTACCGAATTATTTTTTGAGAAGTTATACTGAAGGGAAGATATCGATTTTACCATTTTATTTTTAACTCTGAAGTTCCTTTCAACAGACGATTCTCAGCCTCGTTGTTTGTGAGTCTCCGAAGGAACTATGTGCTTTTGACGGTTAACAGTTAATTTGTTATTTGCCAATACTTCTTTTGATGAACGAAGCTTCACTGTTATTTTCGACAAATAGTTGTCACAATTTCCTTCTCGGTTTTCCACATCAAATAAAAAAAGAAAATCTTTTTTTATTTCAGGAAGCGTTCTATATAATCGTATAGAAACGTGGTTCCAACCGGTGGTACGTCTATTTCAAGGCGTCGTAAGAGGTTAAACGAAAAATAGTAAAGTAATAGTGCATTGAAAAGAACAAAGCAAAAAATATTTCAAATAATTAAAAAAAATATGTGTATATAGTTTTATTAAAATTGTTAGTCGTAACATTGTTGATTCTTGAAAAAGAGAAATTGCCGAAGCTCGCATCAGATCACCACTGTGAAGAGCACCTTCAATGTCGAAATAAGCAATCTTTGGGCTCATCGCGTGACAAATATAGTGGATTTTCTAAAAACGTCTTCATGTACTTATTACCATTTGCTAACACAGAGATCATTAATCAGTGTATATAAAAGTAGAGCATAATATTACTTACATAAATAGAAATTAGTATTACTTACATAAGAATAAGCATAGATGCAGAATTAAGCAAACCCCATTCGTGTGTAAGATAGTATGTTTTGAGACTAATTTTTCGAAATTTCGTGCTTTAATCCAGTCCCAAACATCCAATTTATTTTTCTTATATTTTCAATATTTGCGTTAATTTTTTTTTTGTTTACTTCAAACATGAAAAAAATTACTGTGAAAAAATAGAAAAATTTAATTCAACACAGCCCTCTTTCGGAGAAGTTTTTGGAATATATAATGGGTGAAAAAAATTATGTATGGAGGGAGAAGGGGTGGCTTCTTTGGGGATTCTTGGTTGGGATACACGGAATCGTATTGAGTCAGCTGGGGGGGGGGGGGCACGGACTGAAACAGGTTGGGAATCGTTGCTTTAAAAGTTCAATCTCTGTTTTACATCTTCGACCCGGATCCTAAAATGATCAGTATCGGAATGTGCGCTGTTAGGATTTAGGATGCATTAGAATGTACCGTATAGTACTGATAATCTGCTTCATTTTGAATGAAAACTGCAAAGAAACCGATTGGTAAAACCTATTCCCATAACACAAACTTTGTACACACTGGATTAGCAGTCAAGTTCTAAAACATGGTGGTACTTTAGACCACTGCTTCTTAAGTCATGGAGCACTAAATTCTGACATTTTATACACGAAACATTTGCAATAGAACACGATCTTTAAATTAGGAGAGGCCTTTTTAATATCTAAAGTTTAATGAAAAAATGATATTGCTCGAGAAATAATTACTCTATTATTGAAGAAGGATAAAACGGAATCGTGTCGGAGGTGTGGGATGGTCAATCTAAAGTTGCTTTTATGTAAGAATAAAATACCGATACTACAATACACATACAGTGGCACAAACAATTGAGGATACACCTTACTTTTACTTGATAAATCCAACTTTCAATCAAAATAACACCTTAACCAGAAGTGCAAACGAATTTTTATTCTTAGACATAACAAAAGGTTTAATTAACAGTAAAAATAAAGAAAAATCAACGACAAAATTCTAAAATAAAACTTTTTAGAGGCATTTCAAATAAACATAAGCAGATTTTTACCTCAAAAAATTGAGGATACACAAATGAAATTTTTGTTTAACTACCACTTGATTTCTTTTTGCTTGCTACTAATAATCTAAGTTTGGGAAATTTTATCCTAAACTTTTTCAACTGTTATTTCTGTCTTTTGAAGTTGGTTATGAGAATATAAAGCTGTAATTTTAAATGGAAAATGGCTCCTCGGAAAGAGACTAGTATTGATGTAAGAAAATTTATATTAAGGTTATTAAAGAAGGGAAAATCTTGTCGTGAAATAGCTGAAATTGTCGGTAGAAGTCACTCATGTGTCCAGAAAATCATTGGGAAATTTAAACGCGATGGATTAATTCAAAATAAGAGTGGAAGAGGAAGGAAAAGTATTCTGAGTGATGTAGCTAAAAGGAAAATTTTAAAAGATATCAAGATTAATCCTAAACTGAGTGCAGTCAAACTAGCTGCAGAAACTTCTCGAATAATCTGCAGAAGTGTAAGTGCTGAAACTGTGAGAAATGTGATTAGACATGCTGGATATAGCAGTCGAGTAGCTAGAAAGAAACCTTTCATAAGCTTACAAAATCAGAAAAAGCGTTTGGAGTTTGCAAAAACTCATCAGTTGAAGACAGAAAACTTTTGGAAGAAAGTTATATTTAGTGATGAAAGTAAATTCAACATTTTTGGAAGCGATGGTCGTCACACCCTTTTGGAGAAAGCCGAACACCGCTTTGGATCCAAAAAATTTACGTCCTACAGTTAAACATGGTGGTGGCTCCGTCATGGTTTGGGGTTGTATGGCTGCAAATGGGGTAGGAAATTTAGTTTTTATAGATGGTTTAATGGATCACAAGCTTTATATAGACATACTCCGCAACAATCTTAAAGAAAGTGCACAAAAATTGGGTTTAGATGGAAATTTTATATTTCAGCACGACAACGACCCCAAACACACGGCACGTAATGTCAAAATGTGGTGTCTTTTTCATTGTAAACTGCAATTGCACACACCGCCACAGTCCCCTGACATCAATGTCATAGAAAATTTGTGGGCCACACTAGAAACAGCGGTCCAAAAACACCAGATTAGAAACAAAGCCCATT
>BMAW01028986.1:0-79692 GCA_019974015.1 Nephila pilipes | reverse complement strand
ATTATAAAAGCCAAAGGACATGCAACAAAATACTGATACTGTCTATGCATGTAATATATCGAAAAAATTTCATTGGTGTATCCTTAATTTTTTGAGGTAAAGATCTGCCTATGTTTACTTCAAATATTTGTGAAACTTTTAATTTTAGATATTTTTTTGTTGGTTTTCGTTATTTTTACTGTAAATTAACCCTTTTATTACGTGTAAAAGTAAAAATACGTCTTCTATTCTAGTTAATGTGTTATTTTCATTAAAAGTTGGATTTATCAAGTGAAAGTAAGGTGTATCCTCAATTGTTTGAGCCACTGTATATAGTGATTTAAGAATCACATAAAATTACAAATTTTAAAAAAAATATCTATTACATTGAATGCGATACATGATCCTGGTGATCTTTACAGATTTCAGCTCTATTGTGTTCAACAAATGATAAAGTTACCAGCATCTCCTCTTTGGTATTTCCCAAGCCCTCGCGTTTCTTTTTTTTTTTTTAATATTGATCATAATTCAAAATCTTTCCTCGTTAAAGATCTGACGTGGAAAATAATATTGAGTGCAGTGTTTTTGTAATAGTTTTTTTTTGTTTAATTTTTATTAACGTCGCACTAGAAGCAACACGAGGGCTATTGGCGACGGACCTCGTAATTTTGAGTCAACTGAGCTGGCACCCCCTCTCCTAACATCCACACCACGCCAAGGGAAGACTTTGGGCCCAACAGATGTAACGTGCATGAGCCACGGCTACACGGCGGGGCTTTGGCGGCCAAGGATCGAACCCGCGACTGAACGAAAACCACCTGCCGCTAGTCCGCGACCTTGACCACTAGGCTACCGCGGCCCCGTGTTTTTGTAATAGACCCAAGTATTCATCTGTAACGGAGATCTGGAATAATGCGGAACGGATCTTTTCCCTGACAATCATATCCCGCAGGGACATGCTTTCTTCAGGTAGGTACCGATATCATGACTCCGAGACTCTCCAGGGATCTTTTTCTTTCCCATGAGGTTTACTGTCTTTCATAAACACGGGGGACCTAGAGATCCTTCTCTGTTTTCGACTCCTTTTCTTGTCAACCAATTTATCTTTTTTCCCCATTTATTTTTCAAATGTTTGGATCACACTTACACCTTGTCTGGCGCAACATTGTCACATCTAATTATAGTTAATCCATTAAACTCTACCATCATACTCACTCTTCATAATCATTGTGATGTATCTTTTTTATTTATATACCACTCCATCTAATATATAGTGAACTTTTTCATAAAAATTATCATATATTCGAGTATTACTAAAAATGTTGCCATTCGCGTTTATTGATAATGATCCCAAACAAAAAAATTATTTTACTTTGCTTTGATTTTTGTTCTGTAATAATATTTAATTTTTTTTCCCCCGAGGAACACTCGAAGTGTCCTCACGGAGCACTAGCGTTCCGTGGACTATGGATTGAGAGTCATGGCTTTAGACCCTATCATCCCGAAACAAACATTTACTTTAGCAATTTTGTCGCTATTAAAAAATATCAATTTAAGGTGTGACGAATTGTCTTCGTTACACCCCTTACATGGATATAGTGACTTAATAATAATCAACTAAAAGTCTTGAACAAATTTATTTAATCTTGAATGAGCAATAACAAAATAAATTAATAATATGGAGTGAATATAAGCGCACTCACTAATTAATTATCAACCAAAAGTCTTTAACCATTTTATTCAATCTTGAATAAGCAATATCAAAATAAATTAATAAAGTAAGGCGTTTAATTAATAGAATCCTTAACCCTATATTTTTATGAGGAATTCTACACTTATCTCTGTAACTCTAAACAAATGACTTCAAATAACTGGATCCGGTTCGAGAAGACTTCTGGTTGAAGGATCCGAGTCACGTAGACATCTTTAGTATATAGCCTTGCAGTTGCTCGAACCAGTATAGTTTTTATGAATTGCTCCAATTCTTTTATCTCCTCCAATCTATTCAATACCATTCTTATAAAGTAATACTAATATATTTTTTCGTGGTTGCTTCATCAGGCGAGGTTCTTTATATTAAATATCTTTGTAAAGTAGTCCCAGAGGTTAGTTAAGGGGAAATGTGCGTGAGAGCTCTTTACGAGGGTACTATGATGATGATTCTAAGGATAAATGAAATTGTTCTTTAAAATGTTTTAGGTCTGACTAACGGGATCATTTATTTTTTCATCAAAATTGATGACATATTAATTTTTAGGGTATGGTATGTGTAGTAAAAAACTCAAATTTCTTCACAATTTTTGTTAATGAAAAAAATAACAGGAATTCATTCGTAAAAATAAATAATTAATGTATTTGGACATTTTTCTGAAGAACAAATTGACTTAAGCACATTTCGTGTTGATTTCAAATAAGAATGAAGTTCCTGACATGTTTTCTTAACATTTACTTTGGTAATTAACACTAGTTTAACTTACATTGCTATTAGATAATCAATTAATATTTTTCATAAACTCCCTTAAATTCCCGATGTGCTTGGATTCTGCTGGTGTATGATTCTGCTGGATCGTTATACCAACAACAAAAAGAGCAAGGGTAAATCTCTCAGAAATTTTTTGTATTTTTAAATTAATATTTTATTAAAATTTTTCATCTAATGATCATTACTACATCACTAAAATTCTAATCAAAGAGGATCTGCCTAACGATAAATTAAAATTTTAAATAATTTTCCGACTTCACCAATAATTTTCGAACGCTGCCAGAATGGCATGGAAGAATTCTGAAAAAATATAACTATCTTAAAAAAAAAAGTAGAGATTCTTATAAAATCACTTTATTAAAACCCTTAGGAAAGTAGCCATTTTTTACTGTAATTTTATAGGTAGTATTCTTATTTATTTTAAAGGCAATTAATCTTTTTCTATTGCTGATTGCAATACAGATGGCACGTTAACCTCAACTTCAATAGTATTACATAAGTCACGTAGTAACATACATAAATAGAGACGTGAAATAAGTTTCTATCGAGGGTATAGAAATAACGGGAAAAAAAAGGAACAATTTATTTGTGGCAGTTATTGATGGATGTGTTATTCAATGAGGCTTAAAGATTATCACCCTTCAGTAGGTAGGTGGATGATTGATATGTCACAAAAGTTTTTTCTATTTATTTAGGCAGTGTTTTTGTAGTCATCAGACAGTTCCGTGACGATGAATTTATTCAGTAGCGGAAGATGTTAGCTTTCTTCTACCGCCCATTTTGGTTTCGTGGACGTAATGTTAATCTTATGGAATTACTACCTTCGAGGTCAAACCTTAACTATTGTACTTATTTGAATGTCATGAAGTGCCAAAAGAACGAAAATAGTGAAATTTTCTGTAGAATGCCATTTTCCTCCGATTTTTAATTATGTTTCCCCCTATTTTAATGATTCATTTGTAGATTTTCCGGTTTTTAAAAATGTATATTTAAAAATCGAGGAGAAAGTGTAATCACGCAGAAAATTCCATTATTTTTTGATCTTTAGTATGCATCCCCTTTGTTTGGTATGCAAATAAATAAAAAGTCTAGATTTGAAGACAATAGTAGAAATTCCGTAGGATTAAAATCACGTTCACAAAATCAAAACAGTTGGTACACAGGAACCTTTAACTGGAGAAGAGTTTTTTTTTTTATAATTTTTATTTTTGAATATTTGTTCACCACATAATATTGGTTTAGTATAGCTGTTGGGAAAATGATGAAGTAAGAACTATGCATTGCAATTCTGTTTGGCTATTTATTCAGGTATGTGGCTTAATAAGTATGGCAAAAAGTAGTGCACATATTATATCTTTTAAGAAAATAATTGTCTTTAAGTGAATCTGTGTGGTCTACTCAATAATCATTTAATTAAAAAAAAGTCAAAATCAAAATGTCAAAATAAGACTTAATCATAGGAAAACGGATAAGATTAAGTTTTCTATATTTATTGTGAAAAGATAAACATTGTAGATATTTTCAAAATTAAAATTTCTTTTCGGAACAAGACACAATTCTCTACGCCTAAATATCACATTTTTAACATTTCACAAGTTGAGAAGTCTTAATTTTTCTTAATTTTCTCTCTTCTGATTACTGTTACTTAAGAAAATCCAAGTTTCTTCAAACAAATCACAAAAGACTAAGAGAAAGAATAAGAAATGCGTTCGATAATAATCCAGTTATCTGTCCACAATTTTTATTTCAATTGAAAAATTAACCATAGCGTCGATATATATATTTCTGCAACTACAAACATTTAGAATCGCCCCATCATCGTGTTTGTATTTTTACATCAAAATTTCTGTTTTTATAAGTACGCGTCTAACAATATTTTCATCTCGTATTTTCCTATAAACATTCTTACAGTCGTGTCAGCATAGATTTGACTCAGCTTCATCTTATTTTATTTCCAGACATATCCTCAAAGAATAAGCAAGTAAAAATAGTACTATAAAGAAATTGTAGGAAACCCATCGGATAACGCCAGAAAGCTTTCCTCTCCATTGCGATTCCTGTCCCTTTCTCCCCGCTTCTTTTTCAAAGCCCTAGAAAAGCAATGCCTGTCATGCGTATGTGTTATTGGAAAGAGGTTTTTTTTTTTCCTCCTTTGGCACACAAAATAGGTATGGCTTTAAAAATCATTTTGCCTAAATGTAGTCTGCATTTTTGAGGAGCTCTTTCTTGGAGTTTTATCCCGAGAAAGATAAGATATACTAAGTAAAGAGAAAATATTACTATTTTAGATGTTTTAATAAATCGGATTCAATGTTCGAATGAATAGAAGATAATGGAAAGATATAGAATAATAAAAAAATAGAATAATATAATATACAATCGAATTCTATATAAATAGAATATATTAGGATAGAATAAATCAATATAATTATTTTTGGCACGCACGCGCGCACGCACACACACACACACACACACACACACATATACACTGATTAAATGACTTTAAAGATTAATGACTAGGTGAAAAAGACGAATTTTGAATTCATCGTGCAAAAGATCGTTTCGTCATTTCGCTGAGATAAAGAGGCAACAAGTGTATATATATATATATATAAAGTAGAATGCAAGAGACACAGCTCCACTATTTAGACTTGTAATTAATTTTATTGAAAGAATTTCTCCTGATCAGAGGGATAATGAAGGATATTGATGTCATATATTAGTCTAGTTGGGATTATTTCCGACAGATTCATGATTACGTGCAAGCTGATTCAACAGATTTTATGAGTGCTTGATCGTATAAATTCAATGATAAGGAGAAATACGATCTTAAAATAGGAATAGACTCTTTATTTTTGAGTTAGAGGTCAGGAGCAATTCGAAAATTAAATTATTTTTCAGTGAAATTATTACAAATTTAAGATAAATTATATATATATATATATATATATATATATATATATATATATATATACAAATTATAAAATAACTGAGTTTCATACACATATTGAAATTTTTTTTTATTATATCTGAATGATTTCAAATGGTATCAAACAATTATATTATTAAAAATAATTAATACATAAGCTTACAATTTGACAAAAAGAAACGTGAAATACAACCCCAGTAAGAAATTTAAATTTTATGGCTGCACTTTAGAGTGCTTTGACTATGGAAATATGGTGCATTCAAAATAAAATTTGGTGTAAGTCATTTTTCTTCGTTTGGTTCTGAATATAGTTTCAACAATAATAACAAAAAATACCATTTCTAGGTTTTGATGTGAAAGAAAAAAAAAAAAAAATGAAATTCTTCATTTTTATAAACAAATATAAAGAATACATTCGCTGCAAATGAAACTGTATCACCACAAAGGAGATACGCATAAAAGGATAAAATCCATTTATTTTCTCTATTCCAGACGGGAAAAACAAAACAGTTCCGTAACTTTGGGGGCAAACGCTTTCCTACCCTCACTGATTTTTAACATTTCAAGTTATTGGAATACGCTTTAAAAATTCACCAGAAAACTTTTCTTGATGAAATGAAAAATGTCATTTATAGGTTTAAAGTGAACAATAGACTCTTTCGTTGACGATTCAATTTCACACTTAGTGAGTAGTTTACCAAACAAGAAGAGAAACTCATTTTCTAAGTTACGGAAATAGGATATATATAATGTAATAAATCTTTCTCCAACTTTAAAGCACTGTAATTATTATTAGATTCATAATTTAAATAGATTAAGTACATTAAGAAAATATTTAATTGTCGTGGAAATCATGTGTTTCTGAATTATTCGGCTCTAATGTATCAGGTTCAATTACTTCTCTCACCTTGATTATACCTTTTAGTTTACTTAAATTGCTTCAATTATGGCAATGCTCTGTCTATCTTCCAACCTTCAATATGCCAATAATCTAGTTTGAAATAATAATCAAATTGATCTCCTAACCACTTGCTCTGAGTAGAACGAGTTTACTCACAAAAACTGATGGTTCGAGAGGGTATACCAAAGTCCCCTCACTCTAGAAAGCTCTTCTAAACGGTCAGCTATCGATGCAAGTTCACGCACGTCAACTACGACTACTCACTATCCTCTAAACACTAACTTCCAACTTCTCCCATATTAATAAGAGCTTTGCTTGTAAATACATTTCTTTCGTTTATCTTATTTCCGTAGATCATATTTCATTATGTTGAGTTAATGTTTTATTTTAATGTAATTCAATTTATAAAAAGTTCCCAAGATTATTTAAGAGAAATTCGTGGACAGCCCAATGTTACAAACTTAATTACAGAAAAACTTATAGAATTGATTATTTTCGGAAAATAGAACTTTTCAATTTATTGAATTTTCTGAAGTTGATCGAAAGCAACAAACACAGAGCAATTGATATCCACAAATACTTCAAAGTAATCTTACTAAAGTTCCCCCCCTCTAAAATATGGGGTCTCTTAACCTTTTAAATGAAGCGGATGTATTAAAAGACGATGGTCTTATAGAAAGTGTTATTAAAAACATTTACGAAATAAAAAGGAATATGCCCAATCCTCCTCAATAATATATTTTCCAAGACAGCGTCGACGAGAGAGAGATTTCCAGTTATTTACTAAGCATCGTGCGGGTAAGTAATCCCCAGAGACATTGTGTTAAAAGTCAACTCGAAATCGATCCTTTGATACTTCGCATCGTTGCATGTTTAACGATTATTGGAATAGGTTAGTTGAGGATGAAGTGATATATCGAATAAGATGAAAGTCTCAATTTCATTTCACAGTCTTTAAATCACGAACTTATTACACCCGCTAATGAAAACTAATGGTGAAAATAGTTTGTTGCTATAAAAGGAAAGGTTATTAGAAAAATTATTCGGTAGAAAACGAGTTTTTTTGAACATGAGTTTTCTTTCAAATTTCACCATTTTTATACCTTACATTTTAGGAGCAAAAGGGAACATTGAATTAGTTCATTAAATTAAGTATATAATTAGTTTATTAAATTTATCATCTAAAATAAATACGTGTAAATTTTTTTTATTTTAATATCATTATGTTAATCAATTAAGCTACATGTAATTAAAATTAATACAAACGATAAATAATTAAATTGAATATTATATAAGCTACATGTAATTAAAATTGAAGCAAACGATAAATATATTATTAAACGACAAATTTGGCTACTTATCGTAAAATTCAATTCTTTTAATAATTAGCTTTTATCTATTAATTTTTATTAATTATAGTTAAATTATTGTATTGTCATTTTAAATAATAATCGTGTATAGAAAATTTCAGCTCGATTGAGCGCTTTAAAAGTGAGAAAAAAAGCTTTTAAAGTTATGAACCAGACACCGTTACAATGTGAGTTAAAGAAAAATTAAAATAAAATGATTTATGTAGAGAGATTAAAAGTTTTCTAGCAACTTCAATGAACCTTTAACTATCTTTTTTATTTATTAAGTTAATTGGAGCTATTTTCTTTGATGAGATACCAATATTTATTTTTGCTCATTCAGACAGCAACAACTGGACTTGAAATGCTGTCAATATTGGTGTTCAATAAACATCTATTACTTGTCGATAGATTCGTGATGATATGTTCTTTTAGATTCGATGGTATTAAATTATTCGACATTACAGAATAACCTTATTTTTTTTTTTTTTTTTAGTATTAATATCAGGACTATCAAAAGCAATACAAGTGATATAAATTATAAGTTACTGACATCATCAAGGCTATCGATAATTATAATAATTATTAATCATTGGCATCCCGATATAATATTCCTAACTTTCAATATATTGCACGAACTCTTTAAATATTACTGACAGATGAATTCTAGTTGCTTTAACTTAGATTTTTAATGAGATATGATGAAAACTAAATAAAATAACGCGTGAATAATAACAATATATGTAAGTACAAGAATATACTAACTAAAAAACTACTGTCTAAAAAACTTGCATATGAAATATTATAATAAAGGTTTTGATGCTACTTATTTTTTTTCCTTCAATTTATTATTTCTGAAATGTCCATAATAATGTTGATGATTGAACCTTGATAGTATTTTGTGTGTGTGTATGAATAATTGTGTGTGTGAAGTATCTATAACACTACATTGTTCTACGACCATAAGATAACTATAATAGTTTTAAAAAGTGTAATAATACGACTAAAATAATATTATTAACAATATTATAAGATAGTAGTAGTAATATTGTATAATATAAGGGAAAAAGACTATCGATAATATCTCATTCCATATATATACCGATAAGTCAAATAATATAATCAATACCACAGAGAGAGAGAGAGACTTTGAGTTAATTAATAATTGATGAATTATATATTTTAAGATTAATGTAAATTAAAACAATTTTCGATAAATGAACATTCATTCATTGATTTCATCAAATAATCGATACTAATTATTTTGAAACGTTTTCTGATTTCTAAACGACTCCTGAGTTACTAATCAGTCATAATATCACAATAATAACTAGAAATGGAATTCTTACATTTTTATCGAACTCAAAAATTTAAAAAAAAAAAAAAATGTCACAAAAAAAGGAAGAGAGTGTCAAATAAATTGCCAGATACAAATGCTCAAAATTACGAAGCGATCAGTGTTGTATAGAATTATGTTATTTCAGAGCGCAAATTGCATTGCATACAACAGTAAATATGAAAAAATTATGTTAATGAGCAGACGATAGCTTCCAGCCATTATGTTTTTGACGTATGCAATAATTCTATAATTAACTTGTTTAAAGAGTTTATGATGACGCTATTAAAAACATTAAGAATATAGGTTGCTGAATCATTTCTTTACAAATATAATTTTACTTTTTCCGCCATTAAACAGGATGATTAGTTTTTCAATAAATAAAGACAATGACTAGATATTCCATTTTATTCATAAATGCTTAAATACATCCCACGCTTTAAAAATTCTGCTTTAATTAAAGGTATTATATTTCAAAATTAATTAACGATTTTCATAAAAATTAAATTAAAAGTTAATTTTTTTTATATATATTTTAAAAATGGTGATTCCTTCGGAAATTAAATTTTTAAATCTAAGTATTCAACAAAAAAAGTACTGTAAAACGATTATAAATTTAGCTCGAACATTTTTTAATGTAGTATATATTTTAAAACAGAAGAAATAACTATAATTGTTTTCGTTTTCACACAATGAACATATCTTGATATTTCAAAGTTTTTCAAAAAGGGAAAGTCGAAGTTGTCGGATGTATGTGGAAGGCTTTCCTTTCCTTTCCTTTTTTTTTTTTTTTTTTTATCTAAAAGAATTTCATCGATTACTTGGTTGATATTATTTTAATTGTTTCTTTTTTCACAGAATTTCCAACTATTAAATAATTAAGTCAATCCTTCGTTGACACGATTGTATGAAACATGCACTTGAAAATAGAAATAAAATCACTTCATTCGCTCATATTTTGTTACTGCACGTGTAGAAAACATATATTATTAACAAAAAAGTACATCGTGATTGAGTCCCTATTGTTCTTTAAATATCCAGAAAAGTGAATAATAAAGTGGTTCGCATCATAATTGGATCCCCTCTCTACATTTAAGTAAAGGCACTAGCTTTTAACTGTTACAACTTGACCGAGGTTCAAATTTCGAGGTCCTTTGCCAATAGCTCTCGTATTGCTTCTACGTACAATGTTAATAAAACAATCAATTATGTAGTTATTTTAGACGGGAGGTGCTATCTGACTGACGAAGTGATTAACTTATTTCTCAGTAGCGTGTTCAGCATAAATTTTATTAGTTCCTTAAAAATTGCTATGAATGTTAAATTTAACAACTCTACCACAATTACTTAAATACTCGAATCATTTGCCAAAAGTTGTAGAGTATTTTCAAGAATAATGTGGTTTTATTTGGTTTCAATGTGAACTAAACGAGAATTAGTGAAAGTGAGAGGGTCAATATTTCTAAAAAGAAAAATATTTTTGGAAAAACATTACAAAAACTACTACCCAGTGGATTCATTAAATTTTAAAATCAATCGCCTACAAATTACTACCATTACTGCTTTCGTGTAGGAGATACAAGAAACACTTGACCGTTTTGTCCGGAAGATTCTTTAACTGAGAACAAAAATCCATATGACAAAATAGAAAATAGAGCGCGCCCGAAGAGATACGTCCTTTTCATTTAGCAATGACCTTTCACAGCTTAGGGTTCAAGGATGAAATCTTTTTGACAAATGTTTTCCACGATATTCTCAAAGCATTTGTCAAGAGAAAATATGAAAGACAAAAACTACTAACAAACCAAAAATTCTTTTTAAATTATATCAAACAATCATTGTGAATGATACCAACAGTAGAATATTTAAATTCAAAATCAACTCTACAATATCACAATAACAGGATCAGTAGGTGCAGGAACTTCAAACGTAACATAGTTACTATGTAACATCTACAAAAGTCATCAGATATATATTGGCTTTTACAGTAGTCCATTTATATTAAGGGAAAAAAGTCTATTATGCTAGAATTCGGTTAATTTTTGACTACCGGAAGTGTGTTGCAAGCTTTTAAAGACACTGCTTTTGTTGTTGAAATTCTTTCTATCTCTTGATATTTAGCAAAAAAAAAAAAAAAAAAAAAAAATCGATTTAAATATTTTTCTCAAATATGGAAAAATTCTATTTGTTCAGCTTAATAAATAAATATTATTGTAAACACACCTTCCTTTTTAAATTTACCATCGCAACATTGTTTTTTGGCATCATTCAAATAGAAATCTGCTTGCAAATATATCCCGCATTTTCATAGCATTTTTATGAAGGTGTAATATAGACATTACTTTTAAGCGCGACACTGAGTCACACTTCATATTTTCGTGGCTTACTGGCCAATATCACATCCTTACATTTTTAATCGTCTGTCTTTGCATGTTATCTATTCAGTTTTTCTCTACTCCAGTGAAACATTGAAACACCGATTTTTTCTGTTTTGAATATAAATTAAAATCTTTACTTAAAATTGTATTTAAATACAGTCTTTCTTAAGATATCTTGACTATTTCCTTATTCTAGTAGGAAGAGAAGGGGGCAACATTTACGTTGTTCCCCCTCTATCACTCCTTTTCTTTTAAAATTTTGTGCCTAGTACATCCTGGGAAACAAATAATCGGCTGAACATCTGAAAAACGTTCACGAAAAGGGGGAAGTGTCTACGGAGCTTGTTGAAAAAAGTAAATAACTATTCTAAGGTGCAATTAACATCTTACAATTTCGATGGGTGCTGTTATTTATTTTTTTTTTTTTTATTTAGTAGCGGGGAAGGACAGTTGTCCTTGAGTGTCGGTGGCATTTTGAAGCTTCAATCTTTGGGTCTAAAAAAAGTTGTCCTGTATCTATTTGCAGTGCACTTATCAATTAGACCAAAAAGGGTTCCCTCTCGGGCTAGTTATTATGACATTTTAACTCCTGTCGTTATTGTTGAGAAGAGAGTCGCCGTATACCTCCCCTCCAGTATCATTGTGATGATACGAAGGAGAGCTTTCAGAAACGATATTTGTAGGGAAGGTCACTTTTCCAACCATTAGTGCAACTCGTATACATCCCCTCCTAGTTATACTAAGTTTCGCTTTGAACAGTTTCCATTGACGACATCTACTGTCTCGATTTGAGATGGCGAGTCTATATATCGTAGTTGGTATATCTCGAGTTATGATTTATGTACAGTTTTCTTAGTTACTCACACAGATGCAAGGTTTCTTCATTCAGGGGTGAATGCAACTTGTAGTTCTATGCAGTACTGCCACCTAGTATTCATATTCTGGGGTGCCATTTCAATGGTTGATGGTTTCAACCCTGTGGCGGGAGAGGACAGTTGACTCATGTCTCTGTCGTTCGCACCAGCCTTAAGCTATGGTTTCCTAGGAAAGCGCAGCCGTTATTCGGCGGCCGAAAAATTGTGGTGGATGACGTCATTAAAATGTAGTCTATGTGAACCAGACGGCGGGGTCTAATGCGAAAAAGCCATATCACTGCTGTGCATAAAAAAGTTTCGGTGGCGTCATCTACTGTAATATTACGACTGCTAGATAATGGCACTAGTTTCCTAGGGAAACCACTACTTTACTAATTTATTGTCACAACTCACTACTCAGTACAATGCATTTCATCACTCAGAATGATGTTCTAGAAGCTACAACTAATTACACTGAGCAAAATGAAACTA
The DNA here is from genome assembly GCA_019974015.1 of Nephila pilipes. Taxonomy (NCBI): domain Eukaryota; kingdom Metazoa; phylum Arthropoda; class Arachnida; order Araneae; family Nephilidae; genus Nephila; species Nephila pilipes. The sequence continues at coordinate 66,992 of BMAW01028986.1, read as the reverse complement.
CAAAAATCTGTGTAATGATGCTGTAATGATGGCGAGACTTGGCATCAATAGAAACGGTCCTCCTCAGGAAAGCAGACTTCAATCATAAATTTCTGTAAATCATCCCAGCCTAAGCTTTTTAAGTGTATTTAACTTGTCAGACAATTTTGTCACTGTTCAGATAATTTTTTATGCTGCTTTTCCCCCCTGTAAAACATGATTATTAGGTTCGTGATGTGTAATACTACAGCATAGTTCGCCGTTTGAGAAATGTTTTCATAATTCTTTCTTATTGTCTTTCTTATTATATTATGCCAACCCTTTTATGTCAAATATGATTCTACTGTGCTAACATATAAAATCATCCAAGCTTACAGTTTTGTTTTATATTTTTATACATGCTTCAGAAAACCTTTCATGTCGCATTTTACTATAAAACATTCTTGCAGCCGTGTCAGCAAAGATCTCGCTCTGCTCCATCTTATTTTATTTCCAGGCACATCCTTAAAGAACAAGAAAGCAAAAATAGTTTCATATAGAAATTGTACAAAAATCCATCGGATAAAGTCAGAAAGCTTTCCCTGTCCATTGCGATTCTCCCCCCACCTTCTTTTTCAAAGCCTCCGAAAATCAATGTCTACCCTGTTGGAAACCATACTATTGGAAAGGGATTTTTTTTGGGTGTAAAGCAAAGTAGATACGGCTCTGAAAATCATTTAACCTAAATGTAGTCAGGATATCTGAGATCTTTTATGGGTATTTTTTCAGAGAAAAATAAGATACGTTATGAAAAGAAAATACTATTGCACTTTTACTTAATAAACTCCTTTCTAAATTTTCATAAATTAAAAATTTAAATTTTTCGTAATTGATTACGAACGTTGATTAAATGAATGATGATCAAATAATATAGAGTAATCAAAATTTGAATAATGGACGATATATAATCGAAATCCGTATAAATAGAATTTTATAAATAGTGCATTTTTGTATGGAATATATGAATAGAATATTTTAAATAAAATAATTGAATTTTATAAATTATACAATAATAACTTTATAACTGTAAAATAATTGAACTTTAAATATATAGAATAAAATCGAATTATAGAATAATATGAATAATTTCAATACATGTTTACAATATTTGGCATGTTAATGCGAAAAACATTCCAAGTTAGAAATCGAAATTTTAAAACTATTCTGCGAAGGTTATACCAGCATAAAAGTATCTTAAAGAAAGAACAAAAAGTTACTTTTGAATAAATTTTTGTCTAGTAAGTGATTTTAGTTGTTCGATTCAAAATCGAGCTAAATACCATTTCTAAATTCTGATGCGAGCGAAAAAAAAAAGTATTTTAAAGAATGGTACATCCGTTGCAAATCAAGTTTTGCTAGCCTCAAAAGGAAGGAATGAAGGAAAAAAAATCCCTTCTTTTTCTGAACTTCAGATGGAAGGAAGACAGATATATATATATATATATATATATATAACGAAAATATCATTTATAGGATAAAAGTGAATAAAAACTAATTTCATTGAAGATTTATGGAGCGGTAGTCTAGAGGTCATCGTTGCAGACTCATGGTCAGCGTTTTTTTCATCGATGTGTAGGTTCGAGCCTTATTATGCCTCTAAAGAAACCCCGTGTAGCGAATCTGACACACTTTTAATCTGCTGGAGGTCCAAAGTGTAGAAGTTAGGAGAGGGAGAAGCAACTCAGGTGTCGTCCTCGTCACTTGACTGAGGTACAAAAATACGAGGTCCTTCTCCAATATATATCCTTCTCGTATGGCTTCCCGATGCCACGTTAACAAAAATCCATCAATCATTGAAGACTCCTCTTTTAAGAGGAGAAAAAGAATGTTCTAAATGATTCAAATTATTAGAAATTATAATTTTAATAAACTTTTCCTACTTATAATTGTAAAATGACTTAAAATATGCAATAAAAAATTTGACATTTTGTAATTTGAAGCAATTTTAGTAAAATTGGCGAAAAAAAATTATGGTCGAATTTCCCTTCTTGTTTGCAACTAATTTTTTTGAGATACGCTGAACTCTTATTAATATATATAATTCGTACGAAAATAATGAAATTAAATATGTTTGACATATATTTATATGATAATAACAAGTGTACTCTACTTTAAATATAAAACTCCTGACCTCATTATCAGAAAATGTTAAAATAAATAATTTTTACTCATTAGTTTTTTAAATAGCATGGAATTTTCTGAATTCGATTGATGAAGACATTCAGAGGTAAACTGATATTCACAAATACTTCAAAGTAATCTTACTGAATTTTTTCCCTCTACAATATGGGGTCTCCTAACCTTTTAAATGAAGCGGAAAGTGTATTAAAAGATGAAGGTCTTATAAGATAGCGTTATTAAAAACATTCACGAAATTGAAAGAAATGTGCCCAATCCTCCTCTGTAATATACTTTCCAAAACAGCGTGAACGTGAGGGAGACTTTCAAATTCTTATTAAGCATCGTGCGGGTAAGTAATCCCAAGAGACATTGAATTTAAAGTCAACTCGAAATCGCTCCTTTGATACTTCTCATCGTTGCATGTTTAACGATTATTGGAATAGGTTGGTTGAGAATGAAATGATATCGAATAAGATGGAAGTCTCAATCTCATTTCACTTCAATTTGTACAATCTTAAATTCTCTTCCTTATTATAAGTTGCAAATGAAAACAAAAATAAAAACTAACCTGCCACTGAAAAAGAAAAGAAAAGAAAAAAAAAAAAAAAAAAAAGAAATAAAAGGATTTATAAAGTAATTATTAGGTTTCTGAAGCCTTAGTGAATTTTTAATTATCTTTCTATTCACGAAATAAACTTATACTTGTTTCATAGATATGACATAAATATTTATTTTAAAAATTATCCCATTTCGACGGCAACAGCTGAACTTGAAATATATTCAGTATTGGTGGTCCGTAAGCTCCGGCAGTCTATCAATGGTTTCATGAAAATATACATTCTATTTCTTTATCGGATTCGGGTATATCGAATTATTCGACGCTATTAATAACATCCCTTCTTTATTATATGTACTGTGAATAATAAAATTAAGACTAGTAATTCGAAATATTCACTGTTGACATTACGAAATCTATTGAAGATTACCATCACTATTAGTATCGATATTATAGACCTAACATTCCATATATCTTAATAATATTACTGATAAGACGAATACTAGTTACCATAGAAACCTTATCAACAAATCTTTAATGTGTTTTGATTCAAATTATGCAAAATAATCTCAGGATACTAATAACATTTTATCCGTTCCGTTATGTGTTCTATCTTAAAGAACTACTAATGCAATATAATAGAAGAGATTTTGATATCCACTTTGTTTTAAATTTGTTGCTTTTGAAATGCCTAAGATATTATACATAGGTGATCCTTGATTCTATATATAGGCAGTTGAAGCATCAATAACACTATAGTCTACACCTATAACAGAACTATAATCGTTACAAAAGTATAATAATAGATTTATAATGGAACTAACAATACCATAAGAAAAAAATGATAATACTGTATAAGAGGAAACGATTGTCACCAATGTTATCTCTTTCAGTACCTATTACTAATGGAATAATCGGTAGGACAAATGGTAAAATCGTTATAATTAAGTTAGTTAATGAACTGTATTCATCTTAAGATAAATGTAATTCAAAACAATTGCCGGCAGAAGAACATTCTTTCATTTATTTCATCAATTGATCGATGGTAATTATTTTTCAGCGAATTCAAATTTCTAAATGACTCCGTTCATTTAGAAATAAAATGCAACACATTCACAATGTCATAAACATTCGCAATATCATAACAAAAATTGTTAATGGAATTCATACAATTTAATCTAGCGCAAAGATTATTAAATATGCAAGAGAAAAAAAAAGAAATGAGTGCCAATTCAAATGCTAATTTCATATCCTCAGATTTACGAAGTTATTAGTGATGTGTAGAATTAAATTATTTTAGCGCGCACATGTTGGCGTTTCATGCAATAACAGCAAATACAAAAAGTTAACTTAATCGCAGTCGATAACTTCCAATCATTATGTTAGTGATGTAATCAATAATTATTTTTGATACCCAGACGATAATTAACTTGTTTAAAGTGTTCGTAATGATGTTATCAAAACATTAGGAAGATAAGCTGAATCATTTTTAACATATATAATTGTGAGTTTTTCCTTCGTTAACGAGTATAATTTTTTTCAATAAATAAAGCACTGATAAAAAATTATACATTGTCTTGAAATTTTCAAATTGCATCATACGCTGTCAAACAATCTATTTTAATTACATATAATTATTTCAATATAAACTGATGATTTGACATATAAATAAAACAAATAAAAATATAAGCAATATTTTTTTAATAAAGGCGTTTTCTTTCTGAGTAAAAATTTAAGATCAACCTATTCAATAAATACTATAAATCGAGTCTAGATTTAGTTTGAATAATTTTTAAAACCGTTGAACTGTTTCTTGATAGTGAAAAGAAGAGCATAGTTCGATTTCCACATACCGAGCAGACATTTCTTTGTTGAAGTTTCTTGAAAAGCCGAAGTCGAAGTTGTTGAAGAACGAATGTGGAAAAGCTTTCTAGTTTTTTTTTTTAAATCTAAAAGCGTATCGCCGACTACTTTTTTTTATTTATGTTTTTTTTTTTTTAATTTTTTGTTGAATTTTTTTTACGATAGAGTAAAAAAAAATGTTTATTCTTTGTTGACACAATTGTAAGAAAGTTGTACTGGGAAAAACAAATAAATTCCTCTACTCATAGATATTTTATTGCAGAACGTGTAGTAAATATATTTTATTATTAACAAATACATCACGAATCACTAAATCTAAAACTCTAAAAATTAAATTAAATGCGGTCATGACTTCGGCGTGTTCAGTGCTCTTTTAAAACAGATCTCGAGCTAGTTTTTATGAGAAGATAGTTTATAATAATATTAAAAATAATCGAGATATCTAAATAATCTTTAATAAACAAATTGCAAGTATCGTACGAATTTCGGTAATTGAATTTAATTAATTTTTAAATTTTATGAATCACATATTCTACCGGATGTTTATGCAATATTGGACAATGCCTAAAATGAGTGTTTATTAGTGAAACAGAATTATGTTCTCTGTATAGGAAATAGTCTTATACCGTAACGTGGAAAATATCAGCACTAAGAATAGAGTAGATTTTCAGGATGGTGTACCAGAATTTTAAAACACACACACACACACACACACACACACACAGCATTGCACATTTGACAACAATTTTAAAATTCAATATTAGAAGATTTCCTTTTGTAAATTTTCTTAAATTATTCATCTATAAATTTGGCAAAACAACCTCTTTTTTTAACAGCAGAATTAAAAATTGAAAATTTTGAAGCATTTTAGCTTTTCAATTACCCCAATTTAAGTTTAGAATAATTATTAAATTCAAATTTAATTGGCAGACAGCCGAAGCTTTTGTAATTACTCTAATTTTATTTTTCTAAATTATTTATAAGAATCATTACTACCAATTTTGAAATAAGTGGCTTACGTGTCTTCCATGTACTTACGCGTTCACCTTACGTGTTCCAAATCTCTCTCTTTGATATTTTAATTTTTCTAAAAAGTTAATTTAATTACATTATTTAAGTGCGTTAACTTAGTTACACTAAATAATCCTGAGGATTTTCACATCGATTTATACATAAATGTTTTTCAATACTTCTACAGCGTTGTTACGAATTGATCAATGATTGGTTCTATATATATCTCCTTAAGAATGGCGGTGGACGCAGTGAAGTTTATATTGTAATATGACCACTTACAAAGAAAAGAAAACATATTAATATGATAATCAATATGCGATTCCAATGGATTTTTGGTATTTTCGTAATCTGGATTTATCGGTAGATTGTTTATCGACGTCCTACTAAGAAATAATATGAAGGTTATTTGTAATCAAGAAACTACAAAGATATGAAAAGCAATGCATTATAGTATTTACTCACATACATAAAAAGAATAATCTTATATACTTATTTTTAATGTTCTTGTATAGTGTTTATTCGATCCAACAATGCGAGACACTTTTTTATAAAAATATTACAAATACTCTTATAGAAAAGTCTAATTTGATTTTGAAGCTAATGAATACATGTAAATATTTCAAACAATAAACCGAAATAAAAATCAAAATTTTGGTGATCTCTGCGTATAATCATTTTTATATTGCATGATGTCTTCCTTGTGTAATTAATAAAATTACAAATTAATCAAGTTTACTATTTCAGAAAGTTAAACAAATATGCATCTGATTATAATTAGATATAAAATGGAAACTCTCTTACTGTAGTCTCAATATGCGCTTATTATTTTTTACTAGTATGCTGATAACATGACTCTGAGCTTATATTGGTGATTCTACTATGAAAATTAGTCAAATAATGAACGAAAAATATGTAAGAATCTACGAACTAAACAATGGGTTTCGTCTTTTGTGCCACAGGCGCTGACGAACTCTACATAACTAGAGGGTGCCAGAGCCTCACACTTATCATAGTATGACCTTCTATAAATTAAATAATTTATTAGGGACTATTATATATCATATATATAATAGGAAGAGAAGAAAGCTATAAGAGGACGTGATATCCACGCTACTATTCTTTTTTTTTTCATTTGGTGTGTTTAACACGAAATATTCCACTGTTAGAGTAAAAAAATAATAATAAAAAAAAGGTTTCTTTAGTTATTCTTAACAATTTGTGCACTTTTTTTTTTGTTTTTTTTTTGTCTTAACGATTACTCATCTATTTAAGCCTCTGAACTCAGAATCTCTTTATCAAAACTAGGTAGCATAAAACTAAATGAAAAATTTCTGTCGAACCTCAACGTTTCCTAAAAAAGTGGGAATTAAAGCATCTCTGCTGTGACATGAAAGATAAAACAACTTGCTTCATGCGTTACAATGTTATTAGTTTACGAATTATATAACATATAAAACGTCGCTGCGGTCAACATAAACACTAGATAATGTGCTCCAGCTACAACCCTTCCCTTCCCCCAAAGATAAATTAAAGAAAAAGAGCACCCCTATCAACAAATCGTGTACCCTGTGTGAATTTTATTAAATTGGTTAGTGCCTGAAAGTGAGTTCGTCACGCTTATTCCAGTTGGAGTCTTATTTATATATATTTCACAAGAAATTTTTGAATGGAAACTAATCAATGTTTGTATGATTTTAAATTAAAATGTCGTCAGTAAAATTTACAAATAAATGATATATATATTCTAAATAGATTATATTCTGAATGTATCCTGTATAGTTTTATGCGTTGTTTCTAACTTTTAAAAAGGCTAGTTGAAAGAACGAATGTTCTCAATAAAGTTTAAGTGTTCTAAACAAAACTTAGGAATTATTGGAAATCTTGATTTTCATCGAAAACATCCCTGAGGATTACATCACCCAGGTTACTTTACATACGCACTCTGGAATGTAATAGTATTGAAAAGTTAGAGAAAAATTTTAAATGTTTATTAAACTTTTATTAACAAGTTTGACTCGAAAAACGTTCAATACTGAAACCCATTTCATTAATGAGTTTGAACTACCTAATTTAATTTCTTACATGTTCTTAATTTGAGAAAATGAGAATGCCTTACAATGCGTATAGGATAAAACTAAAAGTCGTGGAACATTAAGGATATTTAACACATTCCCATAAAAATGAATGTATAACGTTTATCTGTGACTGTGAGGATTAAGACAAAAATGCATTTTAATTCCAGATAAAAATAATGGCCTCACTTACAAATAATGAAACGAAATGATTAATGGAGATGCTTAGAATTCTTTTCGAAATCTATTTATTTTAACTAATGTAATTTAAGTTTTTTTTGTCTACTTCGTCGTACTTATGGTAGGAATAGAACAGAACACGAACTATATTCTATGCACCATTATTATGCACTATATCATCAGATTTTCTTCTTAATAAAGTGACAATTTTTTAGAAAAAAATCGCAATATTCTTTCGTTAAAGAGTAAATCATTTATTTTATTTTATTTGTTTCGACTTGAACAAATTACAAATCAGAAAAACAAATTTTGCTAACTGTCATTAATAATTTTTTTCCCATTTATATTATTTCCTTTAATTTTTTTTAAATATTTTTGAAATTGGAAATAATTATCTATCGCTTAAAGCAAATACCTAGGAAAAAAAGAAGTTCTTGTCGTAAAATGTTAGAGCCACTCATTTAATATGAAAGATATATCTTGTAAGCTTAATTCTATTCAAAACATTTCAAGTAGAATTTTATGAAAGTTGGAAGCTACGTGAATTGTATGTTGAGAAATCAGAAACGAAAAAAACCAAACTCGATAATGAGAAAGTTCCTTTTAAGATGGTTAATTATCATTGATTGTTAAACCAATATATCATTAAATTTTCAACACAATTAATAGATAATTTTTCAGAAGAAAATAAATGTACAATATTTTTAACTCAATGGTTTTTTAACAAACCATTTTATTTCATTCCCTTCAACTTCAAAAATTGTAATTTTTTTTACGAGGCAGAGTTACAAAATGACATTTGTTGTCATTTATGCATAGAAAACTATTTTATTCCTATATATTCAAAATAAAAATATACTCATATAATTATTTTTAAAAGTAGTGCTCGAATTATATACTATCACAGTCATAAATGATTTATATTTCCGTAAAAAGCATGAAAATAATAAGATATTTCGAAATATTATTCAAGAAAATTTATATAAAAAAATGTCCATTATATTTTTTATGATAAAAGTACCGACAATTTTATTGTTTTTGTGCTTAAAATCCAAAGCTTTTTTGGAAATAGAACGTTAAACAATAATAAAAAAATGTTGTTTTATTAACCATGCACAAAAGGGGAGCCATTAATTTTTTTTTATTATCTCTATAAACGGATCACATTTAATATATTAAAAGTTTTATTGTTTTTCTATCTTCTCTCAGTTTTAAGAACTTCGGGAAATAGCAATCAATCAAATTTCCATTAAATTACGTCATTCGTGCAGAAAAGAGACGTATACACAATACTCTGTGAATCCCGAAAAACAATAATCAGTGCTGTTCCGGTAGAAAGCCCAGTTTTTTTCTTTTGTTGCCGCAGTTTCATTTTTTGTGCAGAGTTACTTAGTAAATAGTTTTGTTTCAACGGTCTAGCGATTAAATAAATGACCGCTATTAAACCTATGAGCTACCTTCGAATGTAGTATTCATTTTGTAATATGTTTTACATATTTTCGTGAAGGTAATTGCTAAAAGGTAAAAAAAAAAAGTCCTTCTCTTTGCGAAAACATGAGTTATATATAAATTTCATCTTTAATTTATTCTGCCATAACTTATTCGAAAGTTTTGCCAAAACGATGTGAGGTAATTTTGTTCACAGTCACACTTATTTTAATTAAAACTTATGCCTTAATTAAAAGATAAGTTTTTAAAAAAAGTAAAAAAAAAAAAAAAAATCATATCTTAGATTTTATCTTACGATCAAGAGAAGGAAGATTTTACATAGATTTTCCGCTAAAACGGACTTTTTTATACGCTTTTTGTTGTATTCAAATATTCATTTTATAAACATTTACTCCTCTATATTCCTTATTAGTATCCTCTTGAAACTGATAAATTTCTATTTAAAATACTCCTAAATGAATTCACTTCCTTAATTTGCATTTTAATGTTCCAATTAATAACTACGAACTCGTGTTCCTTGACAATTAGTGCTAAGTTGATTATCCGCTCAATTTAATTGAACTCTTAAAATAATTGATGGTTTCAGAACGAAGGAAATAGTCTGCTTTGTGTTATGAAATGTAGGCAGTGCAGTAATCACGATAGCCAAATAATACACTGACGTAAGGATAAAAGGAATTCATAACGTCATTAGTGAAACTGAATCTTGGTCGCAATTCACCAAGTTTACAAAGGATTAAAGCTAAGATCCAATTAAGTACAAATGATTTTGATAATATTTTCGGGTTTTAACGGAACAGAACGTCGAGATATCAAATTAAAAGTCAGTAATTAAAATTTAACCCTAAATAATAACTTCAATGTCTGTGTTTCATCACTTAATTTTGGCACGTGTGTATAAATTGTCTCCTCGTATGACATAATAGGTATATATTTTTCCCTTTTAGACACAGAAAACGGAATTGTCAATATATTACACATTTACCTACATTGATATACTGTTTCGAATTCCGTAATCGTTGCTAAGGTTTTAAAAAGTATGCTTTCAAAAGTAAAGCATCAGATGTAAGATATATATAAATAAGAACCACGGCTGAATAGAATGCCATATTCTGGTTAAGGTTAATTTGAAACACTCGCCAATATGGAACGATAAAGATAAATTTAGAGTGTTTATAATGAATACTTTGGCGATGTTTGAAAGTGATTTTTTTGCTAACATATTTATAAAGTCATAAAAAAGATTATATATATATATATATATATATATATATATATATATATATATATATATATATATATATATATATATATATATATATATATATATACATGATTTTCCAGCTAATTATCAATTTATTAACTGTTTTTTGATGATATTGTAAAACTAGCTTCTCAATTTCTCGACAGATGGCCCCACGAATCAGCGTTGTGAAATAGCTGGAGCTGCGCTCTCTATTGAACAAAACTGAGAAGCGTTACTCGCACTTCTCATCTTCCTCTTCTCCGGCTTCCCTCTTCTCCCGATGTAGCTAAACTCCGAACGCCAGCACGCTTTCTAATGCCCATCGCTGATATGCGATAAAATTGGGTAGCCATCTATCTTTCTCCCATGAACTAGTTCCGAAAATCGAAATAACTTGTATATTGAAATTTTGTTAGTATTCTTCATCTCGTCTATCCATAAATAAAAATGATTCAGCTTCAAGCCTCATCATTGAACTGGTAAATGCTCAAATTGAACCTGGATTCGTCGTTAAAGACGATCTGATTCCATTCGATTGTAGTCCAATCCTTTCGAGTGCGACTACTCCAAATGGAAGTGACTGTGATTTGGCGTTAATGGCAGTACACGTAACGAGCACCGTGACAGCCACTGTCCTTCAGCCAGGCGCCTTACGATGGTACAGACTGACACATAGGCCCGTAGTGAAGGTGCTGCCTGTGTATAGATGGTGGACGATGAGACGGTAGCCGCTATGCAATGTGTGGCGTTTGATGTGATGGCCTTCTCGACTATTAGTCTATACAGGGCGTCCTAAGCCCTGGTCGAACAGAATTTTCTCTCTCTCTCATGCCTGTTGGTCTCAACACTTCCTCACAGCAAAATCTAGGTGGCGAGATGCTCGCGGAGCTGACCACTCAATTTCCATCATTCCTATAATTCCACCTCTTTCGAACTCTGACAGCTGCTCATATTGTCTCTGATGGCGACTCTAGTTAAAAAACGTCCTTCAGCAACAGATTAAATACACGCCAACAAGCTCTGCTTAACCTGTTTTATAATCCAAGGAAAACGAAGTTTAACGCCTTCTGGAGGCATTACGTAAAGCGCAATCACTCTACATTTCTTATAGTTTACTTATCTGCCTAACATGTACTTTCATGCTAAGTTTCGTAACACTCCCACTCTTACATCAAGATGCGCAAATTCTTATGGCAATCAATCAATATATATATATATATATATATTGATTGCCATAAGAATTTTTAGATAGATGGAGAGAGAGAGAGATTTGTGTGTATGTGTAAAATACGGATTACAATCTTTTAATCTTTTTAAAAAATTTATTTATCCCAAAAAAGTTCTAGTGAGTATAAAGAAAAAAAAGTCACTTAATAATCAGAATAATCTAAACTCAAATTCAAAATATTATGCTAAGTTAAAAAGTTCCAATGAAAACAAGCCAAAAATTACTTAAATACAATCATACAAAAGCATTAATTCAATGCAGAGATAATCCATTAATTCAAAATTACAAATAATTCAGAAATCAAACTTAAAAATCATAGAAAAGTAAGGGAAGAAAAAAAAAGTAAAGCTAAAACAACGGGATAATTTAGTAAATACTGTTTCACAGTTTGAAGTAGACAACAGTATATGTTTATACCTGTAATTAATACGGATCCAACAATCATACTTCAGTGAGCTACATTATAACAACATGGTATAAAACGGAAAATTATGCAAAAATACTAATTCAAAACAACAATTCAACCAAATGGAAAACGAAAGAAAGTAAACAAGGGAAACTGATTCATTTAGACTAAAGTATGTTACTGAAATAACTAAAAAATAATCTAAACATATTTATAAACATTGTGCAAAATTTTTTTACTAAAAAGAGTATACTTTAATTATATCTCCAAATTCAAGCAAAACCGTTGTTCTTGTTTCTTCTTTCCAATATATCTTACAATAATACTTTTATCACGAAAATCTGAACTACCCAAACTACATCATTGATTGATTAAGTAATTGATTTTAACGGAACAAAAGCAACAATTACTTAAATTTACTTATACTGCAAAATAAAAATTTGATAATTATTAACATTTATAAACAATGTTTAATTTGTTAGAATTTTCAGGAACGGAAAAAGAGTCATGCAATAAAAACGCGTCTCAATCTAGTGTTAAATTTTACTATTAGGTAAGAAAAATTTAAAGATAACATAAAAAAATAATGTATGTAACTATCATCATCATTAAGAATTCAAAAACAAATATAAAATGAGAGCCTAAACAAACAAACAAAAAAAAAAGGCGAAAAGGAACATATTAAAAAAAAGGCAATTAAACGACACCCACCCACGCACGCACGCACACACACACACACACACACACACACATAATTGCGATTCGAGAATATTAAATTATCAAACGTATGAAACGAAGTTCACACAAAGGTATTGCAGCCACTTGAAATTAATACAGCCACCAGTGGCCGCATAGCTCTACAGCCACAGATTGTCGAAAACACTGTTTAATGCATGGACCATCAGTGATTTGAGAATATAAAACACATTTTATTGAAAAGCATCAAAACACCAAGCAAAATTAACAACGTATTTCATTTCTCTAGTCCTCTTGAGTTGGCATCCCCACCCCCATTTCCATCTGAGCTGGGGGCTACCAGCTCATTTGACCGAGATTCTTATCTAATAACCCTCATAATAGCCGAGAAATCTATATCTAATAACCCTCATATTTCTTCTTAGTGTGACGATAATAACATAAGAATAAATTTTTACGCAGAATAAATTTTATCCTGCTGTTCCTGTTATTATTTAGTCAAAAATAAATTTTATGATCCCTTTTCACTGTGTGTAATGGAACCATATAAAATTTTCAAAAAAAAAGTTTAAAAAAATGAAGAACATCGTAAATGTCTCAATTTAATTTTGCATTTATGTATTTTAAAAGTAAATTAAATTGTTTTTTATCGTATAACAAACGACCCCAATATGTACGTGTCCAAAATATTTTTAGATAAATTATATTCAAGATTCAAATACTACACTTCTCATTTGGCTTCTTTTTATAGTTACGAGAATATTGGTTCCTATATACAACAGATTTAATACTGCCTTTTTTATTTTCACATCTTGGGTATATCTATTAATGATGAATGACGTGTTAAAAGAATTCGTGTTTACGCCGTATACGATCGACTTTTTATTATCATAAAAGATTATTAAAAGCAATACGTTCGAAAATATGCATATCTTTGAAATACATAAAAACAACAACATTGATGTCATTTTAGTAAGAAGTGTTTTAGAAAATACCTTTAAAAAAATCTCATTTTTTATCATCTCAAAAATCTCATGGCCAAAAGAATTAGGAAATCGAAATACCATGCAATATACTCCATACAAATATTGTAATTCTTTAAAAAATTCGTCGTCGAGTTAACACACACATAATTCGAAACGTAAATTCTCATGGCGTACTAAGATATTTTTATTTAAATTTTTATTTCAAAATAAATGTCAACGAATCGATTATATATAAAAATATTACAAACTTTTTTTAAATAAAATTCTGTAAATTTAAATATTTTCATAATTTGCGTTTAGGCCGCACTTAAGAAAAGCATGTCTTAGAGGTTCAAGTAAAGTAAAGGATACCCCTCAGCGTTCGGCGGCTTTTGAGAGCGATAACGATATAAATGTGTCGACTCAGGTTATGTAAATCATGATACCTCTACTTCATTACGATCACTGCTCAGGCGATCTCTTTTCTAAATTGGCCCTCTCTTTTCTAAAGTTCTAATGAAAAATGAGTCACAGTATGCAATATACAGTAAGATATAATGTAACATGAAAATAAAATACCAGACAATTTATTAGGACTTAGCACATGCATTCAATTAATAAATTGAATGTGTTAGTTTAGCTTTGGAAAAGTGCCTTTCAGTATTAAGTATGATAACACATAGAATCTCTCTCACAATACATTACATATAGCGATGTGTAACATCATCAATTATGTAATCCATGAGTTCGCTAGGAAAAGAGAACTATTGCTTTTGCAGAAATGTTGTAAGCTTTGCAAGGATTGAGAGCAGCAACAAGTCTTCGAAAAACATTCTAAACATGCTCAATGGAATAATTGAAAAGAGAATAACATTATTACGAGTTTTGTGCGTGAACAATTTTTCTCATTTAAATTAGTGCAAATATATTCAAAAACACATAAAATGTAAATAATCGAATGTAGACGAATTTCTAATAAAGATAGGATGTTTATGACCGAATTAAATATTATATTTTAGTACGCGTTTCTATAGAACATTAGAAAATTTTCCAAAATATCTCAGGATCTTTTTCTAATAAATTTGGCAATATTTTGCCAAGTTTCCGAAATTCTTGCATTGCAAATCTTAATGATTAATTGGCTATTAGTATACAACTGAGATATATTCAATTAGAAAATTAAGTTGATTTTAGTTTAGATATCGGAAAATAAACTGATACAACATTCCAATCTCTCTCTCTTTTGAAAATCTTTAATTTCACCTTCTTCTTACAGTTCAACTCTGTAAATTATTTACTTAATTCCTTTAGACAGGAGTATAAATTGAGCATTCTAACAGAAAAGTTTCAGTAAATGGTATAAGAAATAAACATTTTACAGATAAGAAATAAACTTACAATTTGGCTCTAAGCCAGGCTTCCATCTTCGAAGACATTTTCTATACTTCAAAGATAGAACTCTTCGCAAAAGCGAAATCAAAAGTACTCAAAAGTAAGCTTTCAAGTCACAAAAATAGTTCAGCATTATATTCTTACTTCATGGCATGGAAATTTTAACACCAATTACGAAAATTAGCTCAACTGTTTAAAATTCGGAACAATGAGGCACTGCTTCCAACAATTCTTTTTTTTTTCAACAAAGATATTACTCCCATTAGAAACACCAGAATTTTTGTTGGAAACAATTGTCTTTACTATTTACAATGCGTTATTTGTTACAATATCACAACAATGCATTTAAAGTCAAAGGTGGAGGGTTCATTTTAAAGCTAAAATGGTTATTATTACGATATTTGTGGTCATACAAAGCGACCCTAAGACTTTTATGTTGTAGGAATGACCCATTACCACAAGAACATTCATATTCATTAAAAGATGCATTTTATTTTATATGCAAATCATTGCATTAAAACTTATTGAGCTCTTAATGATTTGGATGTCTGCATTCTTTTTATTTGTTTTCTTACTAGGACATCGTGCGTTAGGGATCATTTTCCATTGACATTTATTGCACATGTGAAAAATCCATTTTGAATTTATTGTGTTTTTGAAAGTGCAATTAACAACTATGTGAAGAGATTTATTATTTATTCATATAATTTTAAACTTCTAATATTTTGATAATGTTGTGAATAAACCGTTTCCGTATTTAATGAACTGTTTGTTTGGGCGTGTGTGTAAAAAATTAAAGTTACGATGTAATTAAACGGTAATTCATAACTACCGCACGTCCTAAACTCACCTGTACTTGCTATTACATAACTTTATTACACGAAAACAAGTTTGCAAGGAGACACATATCTATCATAACTTAGAAAAACATTTGGACTTACATTTATAACCAAATATTCAAGATATGCGCTCCTTCCTTAGATGTAACACTGAAATCGTTCGCGCATATTTGAAGAAACGCTTTTCAAAATGCTGCGAGTGACTTCTTGTGTCCTCTGAGTTGAGTTTTCAGATCATGTATCGTTGGGAGATTTTTTTCATAAACTTCATTCTGTAAATAGATCTCCATAGAAAAATCAGTGAATATTCAGATCAGGGGATCGAGGCTTTTAGTGTAAAGGACAAGATTTTCTTTAATGATGTAATAAACTCTAATGTAAGTTGAAACTTTATTTCCACGTTATGTTGTAAATGCTTTTCAAAATTAGGATAAAATAAATTGTTTCAATTTTTGTCACCCGTAGTAATTAGACTTTGCATACGAAATTCCCTAAATGTGTCTACAATCTATAAATTAAGACACACACACAAAAGAATAATTTAGTTATTAAAAAATCTCATTCAAGCTAAGGAATGAAAAAGCTATATTAATTAAGGAAAATGAATTATGTATTTTAAGGAAGGCTATAAGGAAAATGAATTCTATATTTTATGACTGAATTTAACGGAGGTTCTTAGCATTCATAATCTACCCAATAGTCGTAACATTGCTATAAATACTGCTCGTTGTTAAGCCGCTTGTCCGTTATTTGGTTCTTGAGCCATTATTCAACTTGATGTATTAAGCTCTAAAATACAGAGAAACCATTTAAGAAAACTCGAGATTAAAAAACGAAATTATTTATTATCAATGCCTAGTCACCTAAAGGTTCTCTCCGGTTTTCGCTCTAGCTAACAATTATAAGTATACTTGAAAATATATCCTCTTATCGAGACAATTGCTCTTATCGTCTCGTTGATAGTAACCCCACCCAATCCTCAGGATCGTCACACAACTTTGGTCAATTGTTCTCCGTTACACTCACTCGCCCAGGTTGCTAGCCTCAGTCTCTTGATCTCTTCTCATTTTCCCTTTACTTATGTATATTATAATATCCGAATCGTTTCACTTTATTTCGACATGCATCTAATTAACACAATCGCGTTTCTTTTGGGCAGGGAAGAAATTGTAATTTCATGCTATTAAGCTCAATAGAATTCTCGGAGGCTAGTGAAGAGAAAATCGCGAATAGCCCGACGTCTCACTGCCTATCTTTAATTTTTCATTTCATATGTTTTCAACTTTAAAGTCAATGAAAAAAATACTTCGTGGTTTTTTCCGGCATCAATGACATCCAATATGAAATGAAAAAAAATAAAAGTCCATTTCAACTTTAATAGCTATGTTTTATCGGCGGATCGTCAAATACAGAAAAAGAGAACAACAACGAGTGACATCAAAAATAGCAGATTGTTAAGTTGAAATCTCCTCAGTCAATGCAGCTTTTCCCGAGACTTTTCAACTTCCGTGGGATGTGCATTTTGATGAATTAATTTACTTCTTTGAAAATCGGTGATATCAGCTGGAATCCGTAGAATCCGAGGGAAAAAAGAAAGAAAATGCCATTTTGTTCAATTAACGATTTGAAACTCGTTTTGTTAACCTCTTCCTCTTGCAAAGATATGGATTCAGAAAGATACAAATTGTCGAGTTGTCATGATCGACATTAAAATATTTATTTTAAAAAAGTTTAGAGAATTTTCAATTCATTTTCATCAAAATGAGGTAAAAGGAAAAATTTCCTTTACTTCCTTGAAACCGTCAGTATGCAACAACTCAAAATTAGACAACTTCGATATACTGAATTATTTAGAAAAAAAAATCCAATTTTGACTCGGGAAATAAGAACAGCTCGAAATGAAATTATCAACGATAATGTTTTAATTCTTTTTATAACTTTCTAATAACCGACAGAAGAGAAACTGTCGGATTATTAACATCGATATTATGATATTAAGTCTTCTATTTCGAAAGTCTGAGCTTTTTCCCCCCCCCCCCCATTTTTTTCATGTATAAAAAATAGACAAGAAAATCTTGATAACTGAAAATCGTACTTCGTCACTAATCGAAATCAGAAAGACAGGAAATATTTAGAGAAATATTTCCACAAAAATAGGATCGAAAATAAAACTGAGAGTCAAAAATAAAGTTTGATATTCAGTAATACATGCATTTGAGAAAAAAATGTTCAGAAAAAAAAATCGTTTCAAAAGATAAAAGAAGAAAACCCACTGTATAAGAAAAACAAATATAAATATACTTATTCATTCGATTTTAACTTTCGAGAAACTCTCTTCTTAATGAGAGTAATTATACATTTGATAACTCAGTAATGATGTTTGAATAGAAAAAAGGAATAAAATAAATCATAATTAACAAGCTTCCGTTGAATGCTTTATGATTTCCCTACCTTAAATCGTGTAACTCTCGAATAGTTCTAAAGTACACTGCTGGCCATTAAAATTGTAACATCAGGAAGGAAGAATCTGACGAAAGCAAAAATCAAATGAAAGGAAGGAGAAGTTAGTATTTCAGGGCATTTAAACGACGCAGGAGGGAGAAACGACACCTGAAGCCCCACATAAAAGAAAGTTGCGTTGTGGATTTCTCATTCTGAAAGCGCTTCGTAAAGTCAAAGTTTGCACAGGGTCTCGTATTATACTTCGAATTATAAGAAGATTTTTTGCTTGCGAGCAAGTGTCGGAATTCGCTAGGGGCAGGATCGTTGCCTATCGAGAATGTGGATTATCGTTCCGGGTTATTGCCCGTCGCGCTAATCGAAATCTAACCACTGTCACGAGAATATGGAATCAATAGGTAGTTGAGGTCATACCGAAAGGCATGCAAGATCTCCATGCCCTCTTGTGACTAATGTCCAAGAGGACAGATATACAATAAGGTCGTCCCTGCAAAACCGCCCAATCACATTGGGGACCATTAGTCAGAAAATGGACATATTTGTAGAACGCCCAGTATTCGCTCGTACGGTGCGATGACGTTTGCAGCAGCGTGGACTGTCAGCGCGGCGATTATTGCTTCAACGTCCCTTGACACTGCAGCATAGAAAGAGACGGCGACTCTGATGCGCCGAACGATAATGCTGGGTACCGGAGTGGCACAATGTCGTCTTTTCAGACGAGTCCCGGTTCTGTGTGCTGTATTCTGATGGGTGTATACGTGTCTTTAGGTTCCGAGGAAACCGCTCTTCTCCTGCCTGCTTCCGATATCGGCATAATGGCACTGCACCTGATGTGATGGTTTGGACAACCATTGGGTACACACACGCACATCTCAAGTTCAGTTCGATAGCAACTTGAATGCAGATCGGTACATTTCTGACATCTTACGTCCAGTAGTTGTGCACTATATTAGTGGCCTGCCAAGCGCCATCTTCCTACAAGATTTTGTAAGACCACATGTTTCGTATCATGTTCTGACCTTTCTCGATACTCAGAGTATTCGTTTGTTTCCCTGCCTTGCACGGTCTCCAGTTCTGTCACCCATTGAAAACATCTGGTCATGGGTTGTTCAGTATCTTCCCCACCACCTCTCTCCAGCCAATACATTTGATGAAGTGTGGCATGAACTTGAAGCAGCATGAAATGATTTGAACTTTTCTGTCATTAATGCCCAGTACAACTCCAAGCCAAACCGGATAAGAGCCGTTTTAGCTGCTAGGGAGGGCAGCTGTTTATAAAAATTTCGCATCCTTATAAACTCCCAAACTGTTTGTGAATTTAATTATTTTGTCTTCATGCCATACTGTTCACGTACAACACACACACACACACACACACACACATATTTGTATTCGTTTTCCATCATGATGTTCCTATTTTAATGATCATCAGTGTATTTAAGAAGACAGACTTACATACAAAAAAGAATTAAAATAGTAATTTTTTTTATCGATATGAGTGATAACATAAACTTCCAGTATGAGAGGTTAAAGAAAAAAGAACCTCTCTTCTGGAAATAAATACGAAGGTGGATCAAATATACATGCGACATTTTTTTAAAAAAAAGAAGAAGGCGAATTTTATATACTTTATCATAGCAATAACAATTTATTTAAAGTGTAAATAATCGTTTTGCATCATTTCATTTTTCATGCGCTCCTTTATTTATTCGCTAGACTTCTGAAATAAACCAGTACTGTAGGATATGATTAACAAAACGTGAAACTATATCACTAAAGGTAAAAACAGGGTTAAATGCGTGAAAAATATATCTAATGGTTCTTTTTTAGGATCCAAAAGGTATTTTTTAAGTTGATTTTCTTCAATATTTACGAACAATTGAAGCAGTGAACAATTGAACAACTATTACGAACGTTGGAGAAGATTGATTGTTTTATCAACGTCGCACTTAGAAGCAATACGAGGGCTAATAGAAACTGATCTCGTAATTTTGAACCTCGGTCAAATGACAATGTCTATACCTGAGCTGGCACCTCCATTCCCAAATTTCCACGTCAAGCCAATGAAAGTACATGCCACTTCGACAGATTTGAGATACATCAACCCCACTACACGGTGAGACCCTAGTGGTATCTGGACTCGAACCCAGGAATCGTAGGATACTAAGCCGTTCGCTATTTCGCAACCATGACCACTAGACGACCACGACCTCGATCGTTTGTAGAAGGTCATAGCACCCTATCAGTTCAAGAGATTTACCTCTGTTTTGCGCAACACGCACCTTATTCAGGATCCCACGCAGTTGATATAACACAAGCAACACACAACGAAACTTACCACCGGACAGCACTGGAATACCTTTCTAATATTCTGGACATGCAGTTCCTTCAAATACATTGACAAAGTAAAAGTATGCTTGCTTCGTATATCTCAGAATTCTCTTTATCATATGGGAATTTAAAAAAAAAAAAATCACCCATTGCGTTGGAAAAATATATTTAGATCTTTAAGGAAGATGTACAGAAAAATGACAGTGGTGTAATTTTGGAATATAATATTTCGGAGGAATTTTCTTAAAGAAAGTCTTGACTACATTTGATTCACCCTCATAGAATAACAGAAAAAGGCGGTGGTAAAAATTATAATTGAAACTTTACAACTAAAAGTAAAAGTCAGCAAATATATATTTTGCATACCTGTGGTATATTTGTGCAAACACTCTTCCATAAGTGTACGTGAGGCAGCTGGAAGAATTACAATCGAAAGAAGTAGAACAAAATCATTACATAAAAGCAAGTTAAAAATAAGAGGAACTGTAATGTCTTATACTTCATAATTCTACATATATTATAAAGCACGTACGCATCTCGAAATATAACAACGGATCTTAAGGAAATGACAAAGACCGAATGTTTCTTTTCCACATTTCTGTACAGTATTACAGAATCTTTTTACAGATTCCAAGATCAAAGATTACTTCAATAAAAAAAAATAATTTCTTGAGATTGGTATTTTAAACCAAATTATATTAAGAAAAGAGAGTATCTTCAAACATGTAAATACCTTTTTTTTAAATTTATGATTTCCCCTCCCCTTTTATTAATAGTGTAAAAGTCTGTCAAAATAAAAAGGCTTTCTCTATAAAATATTCAAGATATTTATAATTTTTTAATTCATGATATAAGAATAAAATGTTTTTTCAAACAAAAACGAGCAAACAAAACAAAGTGTGTGATTAGTTGGAAATAATGTTATGAAAAGTTGTGTAAACTTAATTTTACCTTTTCATTACATAATAAGAATTTTCAATTTTATGATACATTTCTGTGATTTAGTAATTTCCTCTTACCTTAATATAAAAATATTTCAATTAATTTTCACCAAAAGGAGAACTTAAACGCGGAATTTTTTTATTTGCTCTTGGAGAGCAAAAACAATAATTTTTAATTATTATTTTTTTTAAAAAGAAAATATTAATCTTTATAAAAATATAGATATTTATTTTGGTGTTTAGAACAATCCTTCCTAATTACTTCAAACTCGTTAAATTACGCTTTTATAATCATAGTAACTTCTTTTAAAATAGGTAAAAACAGTTTGTTATGTATTTGGAAAAGAATTTTCTTTTGTGGCTTATTACTAATAGAGAACTCTCGTATTGCTTCACAGTGCGACGTTAAATCCCATATTACGTAAGAAACTGAGTAAACATAGGCCGACTAAAACTCTATAAAACGTGTTATATTGATAGTCTTAGAACATAAAATATTGGATTCAACAAATTAAACTTACTTGTAGTACAAAAGAGTAGATTTTAGCCCTAATACTTTAAATGTTATATTAAATGTTGACTTTGAAAACGAAAATTCGGAATTTATTATTGATTGAAATGGAAAGGTCTCATGAATCAATAATTTCAGCTTATGTTTATAATTTTAATATTTGTTTAATATTTTGCGAAATGATATAAAAGAAAAAAAAATATCATTCATAAAGCGTATGGCGAAATCGTAAAAACAAGGATTATTTGTTTTTGGATAGCAAGTTTATTGTTGAGCAACAGAGTTTTTGAAATAAAATGGTTTGATTCGAAATTTCAAAAATAATCGAATAACAATTTCGAAAATTGAAAACATTATGAGAAAAAAATTAATTCCGATAAATATCAGCAAAAATATGTTAAATTGTCAAAAGACACAGAAATGAAAAGTGATGGTTCCACTTTTGTAACACGATAATTCTTCATAGGAAAAAAAAAACATTTAATTCAAAGTTTCTTTTCAACAAGAATATCAGATTTCGTCTAATGGAATTTTCTTGGGAAAAATGAAAATAATGCTTAGTTTAGTTTTTATTAACGTCGCACTAGAAGCATCATGAGGGCTATTGGCGACGGACCTCGTAATTTTGAACCACGGTCAAGTGACGAGGATGGCATCTGAGCTGGCAACCCCCTCTCCTAACATCCACACCACGCCAACGGGAGGACTTTGACCTCCGACAGATTTAATGTGCATCAGCCCGTGCTACACGGCGGGTCTTTGGCGGCCGAGGATCGAACTCCGAAAAAATGACCACTAGGCTAAAGCGGCCCTATGAAAATAATGCATCGGGTATCAAAACTGATCTTTCACTGCAGATAAGTTTCCTTTTTGTGATATATACATATTTAGTATATTCCGTATAAATAAATATCTTCTGTCAAAAAATAAAAAATATTAAATTAAGTTTCTCGTTTTTTCAGATTAGGTATGTCATTAATTATTCATTAAGAATATCAAAATTTGACATACTTTTTCTGACGTTCCGGAGAGCTGATGAGAGCTTTAGTTGCAAACAAAATAAACTCATCATCTTATGTAACTAAATGAAAACTCTGCACTTCCTTGTAAATAAAAATATATATTCACATTAATTACAGCAGTTACACATCACTATAAGACACAACACAGGTTACATTATAGAGCAAAAAGCGTTCTCTCTCGTTCTTAGTTCAAGTTAGAGTTCGTACTGTTTTTACGCTGCTCACTCCAAATAACAGCGTCCTCTGGTGGGTGTCACGTGGTTTCAGCTGGGAAAGTGTTCAGTTCGGAACATCTGCATTTAGGAAAGTGAAAGGTGGATCAACCTATCTAAGACAACACAGAATTGGTCGAACAGTTTCTTTTTGTTGTTTTCTTCTCGAAGCGACACTTATGAGAAATTGCTCATTCAGGCAAATCAGAAAGAGGATGAGAAATTACGAGTCCTTTCGTCTGCGAGAAGTGTTTCTGATTATATGTGAATGTCTCCGTTGTTATGTGTCTATCATTAAGGACAACGTCGGATACAATTTCAGAACAAAAGCGGCTTCGAAGGATTTTTTCCTTGTTATCTTGAAAGTTGGAATGACATATTTCCTAGAAGTTAAAAGATAAGTTTTCTGACAAAACAAGTTTGTTTTCTACAGTTTATTTCTATTGAAAAATTTATTCGATTAATGGTTTCTATATTTTAATATTTTCTACTGCTAAAAATGAAGGAAATTGGCAAATTAGTATGATAATGAGGGATAATACAACTTCCGCCATTTTTTCCATGTGGATTTAATTTAAATATTTTACCTACAAAGCATCTATTAGTATACTGTTATTAACATGAGATAATTTTCTTAAAATGTAAGGAAAAAAAGAAATCAAGTGGATACCTTTCCGAAATTTCAAAACAAAATGGGCAAGTTAAATACCAAATTTTCAGAATTAAATTTTATTTTAATGTAATGAATGAAATATACCGGCTGTTTGTAGAAAATGCACACCATGAAAAAAGAATCATCAGAATCAAATGAAATTTAATGCAGAAACGATTCTGTACTGATACAAATAAATGATGAAATTTTCAAACAAAGAAAACAAATTGCTGAAATCAGTATTTGGTGCAGCCACCATGCGCTGCAATAAGTGCTATAATGATTTTATATGGAGTCAAACAGATGTTGAATATCTTGCTTGAGTGAAGAGAATAAATTCCATATCGCTTGTATGCAACCAAAGTTCGTCTTTGGAAACTGCAGGACGCGGACCACGAGCGAGACGCCGACCAACCATATCCTGCCACGTGCTCACAGACATATCTCTGGGTGAATAAGCAGGCCAAGGAAGAAGTTGCATGCCAGCCATCAGAAGTCTCGAACAGTCCGCGCAACATGTGGGCGTGCATTATCCTGAAAAGATAGCTCCAGGATGAAGGAAAGGAACGACTTCTGCCAGCACTTCGTTTGACGTACCTGTTGCTATTGAGATACTCCTCACCTGTATCAAATTGATCGTCCATGATACGAAATCGTAACCCCAGACCATAACCTGGGTGTTCACCACTATGTCGTTCAATAATACACTCAGGAAGGCAGTGCTGACCGGCATGGGGTTCAACACGAACAACGGCCATCATGGGTCCACAAATTGAAGCGTGATTCATCTGAAAGACAACTTGCGCCAATCAGCTCGCCTGTCTCTGTGCTCAAGAGCCTCCACAGCGCCGACGCAGCGTCGATGATTCGCCGCAGGGGAATCCTGTATAAAGGCACCCTTGCACGCAACCACGGCGCAGCAGACGACGACGAATTGACGAAGCCGATGCCACCGTACACCTGTAAGTAGACCAACGTGCTGCCAGCTGCCTGAGAAAGCTGCGGATCATTCACCGCCATGTGCGGAGCAGGTGTCGATCATCGCGCTCTGACGTCACCCGTCGTCCAGTGCCTGTTTTTCGAGTTGTTCGCGCCTGTCAGGTCCACTGCTTCCAAACTCGCATCACTGTGGAACTGTTCCGCTACGAGCTGCTATTGCGCGATAGAAAATCCTCGAAGGCCGATTATCCTCCCGTTCAAACTCCGTAAGTTGCTTGAATTTTTTATTCTTCCGTCGTGGAGGCATACTCAGGTTCTGTTTGCTGCACCTAACAAATAATCTTAGATTTTTTTCAACGTCCCTACTTAGCACTTTTATTTATACGCTTTCAGCATCAATTCTGAGGCGCTGCGCGCCGCACCACAGCGCGATGTCTGAAACTTTTTAATTTGCATAATATCCTATAATTGATATTTGCTGCCAATTTCATTTGATTCTTGATGATTCCTTCCATGGTGTTGTCATTTTCTACAAACAGCAGTTTTATAGATGATAGCGATAATATGAATTTATGCATTGTATAACTGAAGGTAAAGTCTGTCAAGAAAAATTAAAAAATGGATTTATTTTATTCATAATTGAATATATAGAAAAAACCTGTGGCTTTTTTTTTTGATGATTGGTTGGAGAATTTATTAAATCGAAATTTAACTGGTAAAGTCTTTGGAACTATTTCTTTAAACGATATTCTTACCATCACATATATTATCTAGCTACAATAAATATAGCTCAAAAATTCAAAATTACTTCTATTTTGTATTTTCTGAAACAAATTTGCATAGAATACCAATTTAATTGTTTGATTCATTTAGAGAATTTACATCAATAATTCATATCACATAGAAATACATAATTTTTGGATGATTTCACATAACAAATATTATTATATTTATTTTCATATATTTAATTATTTTTTATAAATGTTTAATTATTTTTTATAAAATATTATTCATCTTAAAAAATGATAATTTTACATTTTGATTTTTTAAATCGATAAATGGTAACAAAATTGTTTGGGGGAATTCTTATTATTGGAGTTCATCGTTCTCTCTCTCTGGAGAGAGTTAGTAAAGTGAGGATGTTCAGAAATGTATGCGAGTTTTTTGGAGTAATTTTAAAATGTTTGTAGTGTGAAGAACTGAATACATTATAAACTGTATCATAACGCATGTATGCTAGTGAATTGCAATTACTGCTCACTAAAGTTGAGAAGTCTCAAAATGAATTTCATATTATTCTTGATTCAAATATTAAACTCGGTGACGAAGATTCTTCCAAAAAGTAAGGAAATGAACAAAAAGAAATAAATAGTAAATGTAGGCTATTAGTAGACGGAGATTCTGAAACTAAAAGTAGAATGGAAAAACTTTCTAAATACATAAAATTAGCAAATACTTGAATTAATGTTAATTACGAGTATTCAATTGAAATTTTATTTAAAATGTTTTGAAATGGAGTTGCATTTTTCGTTCTGTTTTGAAGACATTTTTTAAGCGAGAATTCAAACTCATCAAATGCGGTAAATGTGCTCTATTTAAAGTCAGAATTGAGAGGAGATACGTTTATATT
The DNA here is from genome assembly GCA_019974015.1 of Nephila pilipes. Classification (NCBI taxonomy): domain Eukaryota; kingdom Metazoa; phylum Arthropoda; class Arachnida; order Araneae; family Nephilidae; genus Nephila; species Nephila pilipes. The sequence goes on along the minus strand of BMAW01028986.1, from coordinate 40,249 downwards.
AACTAAAAAAATACGCTAGTAGATACTAATTAGGAGATAGAGTGTTCACTTCTAGAGGAGGGATATGATGATAAAAGACAAAAAGTTTGTGCGAATCTTATGAAATATGTGAACATCCCTGCAATTTAAAATGAACCAGCTTCAGCCATTTTACATTTAATTGATACAACAAAGGAATTCAAGAGTGGCACAATGTCGTCTTTTCAGACGAGTCTCGGTTCTGCATGCAGTATTCTGATGCAGTTAAGCTCCCTGTCTTCAAAGCTTCCAAACACCCTCATCCAACAAGATTTTGCATGACCATATATTGCGCGTCATTTTCTGACCTCCCTCGATATACAGGATATTAGATTGTTTCTCTGGCTTTCACGGTCTCCATATCCCTATAATATATCAAAAGGCGTTCAAAAATGTAAATAATGTGATTAAAGACTATACGAATATCCTCTAATATTGCGACTAAGAAACAAATTTCAGGTCAACAGTATTCAAGGAACTCTGTAATTGTTAACTCATTCAGATAATGAAGATGACTACACTATGCACCTACAATGGTGGAACAATTCGACAGTAAAGATTTGATTCCCCTGCCAATGCATATATTTAGATATCAGACCAATTAGGATTTGCATATACCTTAACTTCTTTAGGGCATTTGAAATACTTTACAGGAAGAGAATGTTTGGTCACCTTCCATGACGCTAAAGAGTTGAATTGCACATATACAGAATGATCTTAAAGGATCAAGTGATACCTCCTCGTCGTTTGATGACCAACGCTAGGAAGGCGTTGTTGGAGAGTATATAAAATAAATAATACGGAATAAAGACTCGTTGTGATATCTTCGGATATGATATTTTTCTGCTTTATTATCCGATAAGATGTAGTGATCTCAGTCCGAAGTCGCAGAGATACTGGAAAAACCGGTATATACAGTTATCAATATTTTGAAGTATAATTTTGTTCACATTCATTTGTTATTGACATCTAAACTTTAAATTATACACGTCGACTTAAAAAAGGACATTTTCTGACAGCATTCAACAAATATTTTGAAAAACCTTCCCCGTCAAGTGCATTCTTTCAAGAAGCAGTTACAAAGAAATTTTTGGACTTTTCCATCTTCCTGGCTGAACGAATACAGCGGGGTCGAAGAATCAGCTTTCTGACTGATAGGTGATGGAAAGAATATGCCTTCCAGTACTGCCAAGTACGTTATGGTAACTTTGGAAATAAATGTGTTCGCCAAATTCCGCCGAGTCATCAAATTTTGAAAATAAATTCTTTGAGAATAATCTAAAAGTGTCTAGAAGGGTTACTGAGGAATTTATGTTATTCGAAAATTTTTAGGGAGTTCTGAAGCCACTGAGGCTAATGCACTTTTTATCAATCCATATCCTAAGTTGAAGTGTTGAGGAATTCTAAAGGGTGAGATTTAAGCTCAGGACTCATTCGCATCTATCGATTTGGAACTTAAAATTAAGATGTTCGTCACCAATAGATTTTAGTTTGCTTTAAAATTCGATGTTAATGAACAAGTAATCAATCAACCACATTCCGTGGAACTTATGTGATTGTTTATTTATATGTGCCAGCTTTAATTCGTACCTGTTAAAAACATATACATGAATAGAAGATAAAATATCGAGTTACTTCGAAATAATATGCTTGTAAGTTGCAAAATACTTTCTATATCTTAGAGCCATTTAAATAAGTAATTAAATATTTTGAAGAATTCAATTTAACAGCTTAACTTGTCACAAATACTGTTGATTAATATTAAAAAATAGTAATATATATATATATATATATATATATATATATAATTTGTGGATATTTTTTAAAAGAGAACAAATCACAAATCCTTGCATAATTTTATGACATTGTTCTGGGCATAAAAAATGCTTATACTTTGTAAAAATAATTGTATTCGACACCTATTAAAGGACTATTTTATTGAAGTCATATTAATTTACAAAAAGTTTTACAACGCTCTATAATGATTCATCATAGAATAACAAATTTATAAAAAGAAACAGTAGACTAAGAAGGAACAAAAAATTTCTATTTTTTTAAGAGTAAAAACTTGAAGACTTAAAATTGTCATTTTTAATTTCCTAATATGAAAAAAAAAAAAAAAAAAAAAAAAACACACACACACACAATAAATTTATTTCTTTACAAGAGAATCTATAATCGGTGGAAAATTAGTTCATTATCAAATGCTCTACAATACAATTAAAGATCGAAATATTGAAACTGAAATTAAAAATTACAAATATTTTTTTAAGTGGTAGTTGACTGTAGTTCTAAAATATCTTGGACGCACTTATTCTAGAAAATTCCTGGAATGAAACTGCTACTAGTTACTTGAGAACGGAACTGACTGTTATGTAGACATGAGTTCTCATTGTCTTGTGATTTCAAATATTTTGATGAGATGATAGAAAATAAATGCAAAAAAGTATTTCTAGAAATCGCATTTTTAAAAATTAAACCTTAAATGCTGCTTTAAAAAATCGTATGAATTTAGACGAACAACCATTGAGGATTAGTCTGAGATGGACCAAGATCAGCTGTCGGCGTATCGGATTAAAATAGTACTTCTTGAAATTGTAAGATACTCGAATGGGATAAGCCACGTCCAAAGGTGAGGAAATATTCAATCTTTTATCAGCGGCATAAGAAGATAGAATAGTGCGTGAACGAGAACCTTCTTGAAAATGAAATGTTTTCGTTACGCTATTGTACTGCCTATAACGAGGAATATGAATTCTGACCAAATGATCCATAAGTTGTTGTCATCATCTTCTCCTTTGACATGATGGAATGACATAATAGAAGTGTAGTTTTTATAAGGTATTTCATTTATTGGGGTTGCAATTTTTCCCAAATCATACTCTGGAAAAAGGTTCTTCCTTTTTGTGAACCTTACTCATATGTCTTTTTAAATGGTAATTTTGTGTAAACGTTTTTCCTCATAAATTGCACTTTAAAGGTCTTTCCTTTAGTGTTTTCTCTGAACGTGCCTTTCTAGATCTCTTTTCCTTGAAAATTGTTCCCCACATTGTTTGCATGAAAAAGACTTTTTTTTATTGTGAATGCAATCAATATGTCTTATCAGATTTTCTTCCCTTGAAAATTTTCTCTCACATGAAGCGCATTTAAATGGTCTTTCCCCAGTATGGATCGTCATGTGTCTAATTAGATGTCCTTGTTGATTAAAGCTTTTGCCACATATCTTGCAAACATAAGGTCTTTCTCCGGTATGGATCCTCATGTGAGACTTAAGTGAACCTTTCAGGGTAAACAGGTTGCTACAAACGGTACAACGAAACTGTTTGTTAGTAAACTGCTTTGCTTTTTGGAGGTTATGAGTCATTTCCTGGTTGCAACTATTCGAAGACAGATCAGGATGACTTACCGGACCTGGCAAATCAGACAGACGAACTGATTGGCGATCAGGCGGAGATTCTTCACAAACTGGGAGATTAATTATTGATGGCCCTCCAGAATGACTTGCAGCATCAAGAGTTGCATGAATTGACAAATCTATTGGCTCACATTCATGAGATTCATGTTTAGCGCTAAAACGATCACACTTCGGTATCTCTTCATCGGATGAGGACATTTTTTTTTCTATGTCACTTCAAGTTGTCTCCAATTGAAGGATGTTCTTGCTAATATGTAAAGGGTTTTCTCAAAAGGAACATTAGTTAAACCAGTCTTCCGTTTTTTTGTTCAAATGAAACAATAATCGTAGGACGTTTACTATTCAATACAAATGCATTTTGTGTGTAAATATTTACTTATATCTATAAGGGACGATCGAGTAGATTCGCTTAGAAGTAGTGTATTACATTTAACACATAAATGGACCTATAGGATCTGGTGAAAGTAATACAGCATCTGAAATAGATAAAGTTATTTATAAATTGTAAAAATATGTTTTTTGGTACGGAACATAAGTTAACGATAAATAATGAATAATTTCAATAACAATGGAATGTAAGGAGAGTAAAAAAACTTGTTAAATATCTATAATTGTAAGTATAAAAACTTGAATTTTATTTAAAACTAATTTTTAACACACATATTTCAGCAACTTACAGCGACCACGAAAATGATTAAATTTTATTTAACTGAAAATGTACAAGGTGCAATTGCAAATAAATGCAATTTTAAGAAAATTTGAATCAAACGCTGCCTGAATCTAAAAGAGAAATATTTTAATTAAAATACGCAAAAGAGGTATCTTATATAATTTTCTTTGTCTTACAATCAACATTTTATTTGGAAATATTTCATTGAGTTATAAAATACAATCTAACAATCCTATCAAATGTAATATAGAATTTGAAATGTTTTAACGGAAGTGAAGTGCATGTAAGCGTATTTAGAACAACAAATTACTTTAATTAAATTTTATTTTATGTCCTGGATATTCTGGAGAAGATCCAGGAGAAATGATCGTTTTGGAATGACTGCTCCGAAAACACCCCTATTTTACTTTTAGAACTCACTACTAAAGCTAACTATCATCACATCAGATTTCAGTTCAGGGTTGTCCTTAGACAAAAACACATCGGGTTGTATAACAACAACAATATTTGTTATATTACTTGATACCGCTCGTTTACAACCGCTCCTCTCGGAGATTCGGTCTGGTCCCGTCTGAGGAGGTCGTGTGACATCACACTCTCTCCCTTTACAAAAATGAGCGCCCTCTAGAGGCAGGCTCTAAGTAGGGAAGTTAACAGTTCGGCCAACCTGATATACAATCGTCCCAATTGTTAAGTTTCAATTAACACAAAATCATTAATAACTGATACACCTTAAAACCATTAATTATCATACACAAAATATCAATGTTTAAATTCCTCGAACACTTTAAATAGCAAATATCAAATTATACACAAACATCAATACTTAAATTCCTCGAACACTTTAAATAGCAAATATCAAATTATTCACAAACATCAATACTTAAATTCCTCAATTACCTAAAATAGCAAATATCAATAATTATACACAAACATCAATACTTAAATTCTTCAAACACTTAAAATGGCAAATATCAATTATTATTGTGACGGGTTCAACTCGAAATAAAAATTCTTCATTCTTTAAATTTTAATTTATTACCACACGACGTCACAGAACAGCACAATAAGACGAATATTACAGAACACATAAAACATTTTGAACTGCTAAGATAAACATATCACACACGCTCAACACAAGAGCTTCGAAGAAAACATCACAGTTCTACTACCGTCTGCCACCACACCCAAAGTTCAACTCGTACTAACGGATAGGATTCATCCGCGCCAATCTTCGGAACTCTTTTCTTCCAGCCGACCGTATCACAGCATTATCGAGAGGCGACTATGTGCTGCCATCTATATTAGGAATGGTCAATTAAGTGATTGAAGTCTTTACAGACTTATATTCCTCCCCACCTGAAAGAAAACTTTTTCCGAATGTGAAGGGAAAAGTTTTTCACTTATTGCCTGGAAAGAAACTCAACAAAAGGCATGATTAGTATAAATGTTAAAAGTATTTAAATTTGGATTCCGGAAATAATTGACCGATATCCGTACCAGTTCTAACCCAAATAGTGCCTTTACAAGGTTATCACAAATAAATTTTATATATATAAAAAAAAAAAATATTATAGTAAAGGACGGTTAGACTGATAGTATTAATGATTAACACTGAAATAGAAATAAAAAACTAATAAATGCAATTACAAAATAAATGAAAATTAAATTTAATACTAAAATGCAAATATTTAATGATTCATCAAGACATAAAATTGGAAATAAAAAGAAACTTAAGTTTAATTGATTCGACTTAAACTATCGGCATTCCGATGTTCTTTCCCTTTTCTATGCACTATATCATACTTAAAGGATTGCAAAATTAAAGCCCATCTCAAAAGTCTAGGGTTAGTTTTGACATTTTTGTCTAACCAGACTAATGGATTATGGTCCATTTGAATCACAAAATGTTGATGTCCGTCAAGATAACATATTAACTTTTGTACGGCAAACACAATAGAAGCCCATTCTCTTTCTGTTGTACTGTACTTTTGTTCAGCTGCAGAATATCTTTGCTCTCCCTTGCTTAATGGAATTTGCCAGTATCCTCTAATGAGATCTAAAACTGATATATATTTAGCCACAGATACTTTCTCCAACAGTTCTTTAATGTTTGGTAAAGGAAAAAATTGCGTTCTGGTCACTTTGTTCAGTCTTCTGTAATCTATGCAAGGTCTTGCATCTTTTTCTGGAACTTCCACAAGTATTAATGGAGACGTAAAATCAGACTCTTCAGGTTCGATTATATTCAGTTCCATCATTTTCTCAACTTCTGCTTTTAAGATATAGTTTTGTCGAGGTGACATACGATAAGGCTTCGCCGAAATTGGTCTTTCGGATTCAAGTTCAATATCATGTTCAGCCAAATCGGTACATCCAGGTTGATTTGAAAATATGTCTCTATATTTACATAAAAGTTCTTCAAGTTGTTTTCCCTGATTTGGTGATAACTTGGAATTCTTCTGAATATCGTTTATGAATGTTGACCATTCAGAAACATCGTTTTGAAGATCCAAATTTGGTATCTCTTCGTCTTCAACTCTCAAGTTTTCTTCTAAACGCAACAAATTTATATTTTCCGCTCTTTGATGATAAGGTTTTAGCATGTTGACATGATACACATGCATTTTATCTTTTTCTGGAAATTTAACAACATAATTTGTTTCAGAAAGTTGCTGAACTATTTCTCCAGGGCCAATCCATTGAACAGATAACTTGTTAGGCCTGGACGGAGCCACGACCAAAACTAGATCACCTATTCTAAATTGTCTCTTCGCAGCCTTGCGATCGTACCACAACTTCTGTTTCTTTTTGGCTTCTTCCATATTTTGGACAGCTAGTTCTTGACATTTCTTCATTCGATTGATGAGTTCAAAAACATAATCCACAACATTATTTTCACCTTGGTTTTCTTCAGTTAGCTTCTCGTATAATAACATAACAGGAGTCCTTAAATTTCTTCCATGGACTAATTCCGCCGGAGAAAATCCAGTACTGTCATGTGTTACAGTTCTTAGGGCAAAAAGAGCTTGAGGGAGGACTCTCTCCCAATCTGGAACTGCTTCAAGACACAGGACACGAAGAATTCTTTTCAGCGTTTTGTGCATCCGCTCTACAGGATTACTTTGAGGATGATGAACAGAACTTCTTACAACTTTAACTCGAAATCTTTCCAAAAATTCTGTTGTAAGTGCACTTATGCATGATGTACCTTGGTCCGTCTGTAATTCTCTAGGGAACCCCATTCTGCTGAAAATCTGTAACAACACATCCACAATAGTTGTCGAACATAGATCTGCCACAGGAATAGCGTCTGGATTTTGGACGACATGCATAATACCGTGATTATGTACCTGTTTCCTGATGGTGTTATTGGCAAAGGCCCACAGGCATCTACGTTTAACTTCGTAAATATTTCTGTAATGACGGGAACAATTTTAAGTGGAGCTTTCTTTTTGTCTTGAGGTTTTCCCACTCTTTGGCATTTATCACAAGTCTTGACAAAATTTTCGACATCACTGAAACAATTTGGCCAGTAAAATGTTTTGAATAATGCATCTTTAGTTTTATTTACACCAAGATGAGCTGCTGCTCCTTCATGACCTATTGTCATTAAATTTGTTCTATATTTTTCAGGAACTACAAGTAGTTTACGTTTAGTGCTATTCTTGTCTTCTTTCTGGAAGAACAATAATTTATCTTCAACAATATAAGTTTTCTTTGCTGGCTCATTTTCAGCTCCTTCAAACAATTTTATTAATTCAGCATTTTCCTGTTGTTCTTTTCTAAATTCATCACGGGATACTTAAACAAGATTAAATCCAGAAGTTTCAGGTTCCAATAAAGGTAAGATATTGTCTTGAACATTTGAAGACTCTTCATCATTATCGTTGATTTCAGGAATAATTTCATTCGATGATTTTGGAATCTGTTCATCATTTTCATTCAATCTCTTCTGTGCTCGAGTTTGAACAGTGTTCACCATATAGGCTTGAATTTCTTTATTCTTCTTTGCTTCTTCAAATAGCGCAGCAGTTTTATTTCCCAAAAGGCATCTTCCTTATCTAATGAGTCTCTCAAAACAGCAGCTTTTGTTACTATGCTACCGTAGACACTATCCAACTCTACTTCAGCTATTGGCAAGCACACTGCGTTTCCTTCAAGAGGCGTACGAAGCCACACAGTTTCTTTCGTAAACATTGAAGGTTGGACATATTTCCTGCAAATTAAATCAAGAGTTGCACCAGTGTCTCTAAGTATTGGCATTTTGATTCCATTTACTTTGCCTAAAGTTGTGTAAGGAGCCAGTAAATCACTGCAACCGTTTCTGAAAGTTTCATTCGAAGCAACAGTTTCATAATTCTTCTTAAGTTTATCACATTGTGGTCGAAGGTGTGAATATGACCCGCACTCGTAACATCTGAGCTGTTTTCTTTTCTCGAAATCTCTCTCGTGATTTTTTTCATGGACAGGTTCCTTTTTAATTTGAGGTTTAGACTTGAAATCTTTAAACGTTTCTTTTGGTTTAAATCCACCATAATGTCCACTACTTTGGAATTTGTGGCCAATTTTCTTGGGGAACTCTCTTCTGAAACTTTGTCTAATACTTTCATATTCGTCCAATTTTTCTGCAAGATTATACGGAGTTTTCATTTTGATCCAGTCATCGAGAAAATGCTCTCTCACTTCAGCTGGAACACGATACTTCAATTGTTCGGTGATCATCAGATCTTTTAGTTCTTCGAAAGTTGTAACCTTTAAATCTGCGATCCACTCTGAAAAATAACTATTTAGTTCATGAGTGTAGTTTCTCCATGACTTGTCTGCTGATTTTTGATGTCGGTAAAAACATTGCTTCAACTTTTCGCTGTTTACTTGTACCTCTTCAATATAACATCTTTAACAAAATCATAATCGGTAGCATTTTCCACTGGTTCTCGGGCTAGCATATTAGAGAGCTCTGCTGGCAAGACTGCCAACAAGTATGCTACCCAATCCTTCTTCGGTACTTGAGCAAGTTCAGCTTTTCTCTCAAAATTTATCAAATATAAACCCATCTCATCATTCTTTTCATCAAACTTGGGGGTAATTTGAGTTAGCTGTATTTTCGGTCCAAGATCGATTCTTCTTCCTGATTCATCATTTAGTGACTGATTCTTCTGTGATAATTCTAATTTTTTCATCTCCAATTCATGCTGTTTGTCTTCCCTAGCGATTCGCTCCTGTTTCTCTTCCCTAGCGATTTGCTCCTGTTTGGCTTCCCTAGAGATTCTCTCCTGTTCTTTTCTATCACTAATGACTCTGTCAAGAATTATTTTAACTTCTTCTTCTACATACAACTGACTATTCAGAATTAATTTCTTTATTTCGGCAACTTTACTAGAAGGATTTACTTCAACCCCTATTTCCTCACAAATTTCCAATAAATCAAATTTATTACCTCTGGCTAAATACGCCATGATTTAGGAAAAGAAGATCGAAATACTCAAAAAAAAAAAAAAAAAAAAAAATTCAAATTAACTTATTTTATATAAATCGAATTTTCAATTCAAAATGAAAAAGTTATGCATAAGTTTTGTAACTCTTAAATTAGCACAGACATATGTAGCACTTTACAAATCAATAATATAAAAATTTTTGGAAAATTATAAACATTTCAAAATTCACTAAGCTTTATCAAAATATGACATTCTATAAAAAGTTCAAAATAAACAAAATTCAAATATGTTACTGTACTACCCAAAACGAAACTAAATGCAAAAAAATAATTTAAATGTTTTAATAACCTCTTCACAAGTCATGTAATATATATTTATCATACTTAAAGAACACAATAATAATAAGAAAAAATATTTTCCAACTTTTGGTTTTTATCAATGCTTTCCTATTATGAAGGTTATAAATAAATTGTTCACATCGAAAGAAAATCTTACGAAACACTTTTCAATTCACAAAATTTAATGTTATCTCTTTTTTTTTTTTTTAAAAAAAAAAAATAAAAATAATCTGAATCGCAATTTTTAAATAAATCTTACAATACTACTCAATAAATAATCAAACGATTCCTCTTTATAACAAACAAAAACTCAATTTCCTCAACTATTAATTCTAAAGGAAAATTCAAATCTTAACTACCATTTCAAAAGGAAGTTAATTGAAAATAAAATTCTAATTCAGAACAAAATAAGCAGTTAACTTTTGCTTTAAATAACAAGAACACACAATTCACTTTCGTTTTCAAATTCAACAATAAAACCAAAAAATGCAGATATTTAAACAATATATTCCAACCCAAAATTTAATACAAAATATGAATTTAGAATTATTTCGTTTTAACATAAAATAAATGCAAATTCTCTTAAATAATATATTCTTTTAAACAACAACAAATGCAAAAGTCAAACACTATATTCAAAATTACATTCAACTTTCATTTTCCAACAAATTCTTATGATAAATGGAAATTCTTAAACAATCAATTCAAAACCCAGCTATTAATACAAAAAGTGAGTAGTAAAATTGATTAAAATACACTTTCGTTTTTGACCAAATCCTTGATATGCCATAAACAAATTATTCAAACCCAAAAATTAATACAAATTATGAGTCAAGAATTTGATTTAATCATAGGCACTATTCAGATAGAAATGGTACTTACCGATCTTCATTATTTTGGTAGAAGGACTGATTTTAATTCGTCCCATTCGCTGCCACCATTTTACTATTCTGTGACGGGTTCAACTCGAAATAAAAATTCTTCATTCTTTAAATTTTAATTTATTACCACACGACGTCACAGAACAGCACAATAAGACGGATATTACAGAACACATAAAACATTTTGAACAGCTAAGATAAACATATCACTCACGCTCAACACAAGAGCTTCGAAGAAAACATCGCAGTTCTACTACCGTCTGCCACCACACCCAAAGTTCAACTCGTACTAACGGATACGATTCATCCGCGCCAATCTTCGGAACTCTTTTCTTCCAGCCGACCGTATCACAGCATTATCGAGAGGCGACTATGTGCTGCCATCTATATTAGGAATGGTCAATTAAGTGATTGAAGTCTTTACATTATACGCAAACATCAGTACTTAAATTCCTCAAATACTTAAAACATCAAATATCAATTACCGTATACAGATAAAATATCAATAATCATGCACAAATCATTTTACATAATCACCCTTATATCTACATTTCACTACAAATTATCTTTCATTCCACAACGCACATATAAAGAAGATCTTTCTCCTCTTAAGTAAATTCTAATTTAAGGCTTCAAAACAAAAATATTAGTTATCATACAGTTCAAATATTATTTCTCTTTCATAACAAAATTACCAAAACTTTTTAAAATACTACTTCTCAACATCTTTTAAAGTGCTACATACACATCACCTCTCCTTTTTCTTTAAAAATTACATAAACACATTCTTATATTCATATCGAGATAACAACACAAAATTCATATTTCAAAATATCGAAATCATACACATTTTTTTTTTATCAAATCTAATTTCAAACATCAATTGCCACATAAAAATTGTAAAAAAAAGTATTCATATCTAACAAATTACTATTTTCATACTTCAAAACATCGAATATCTGTATTCACATAAAGATTAATTCAAACAGTTGTAAATATTAATTTTTTCCTTCCCTTCCTTTTTTTTTTCAATTTCTTACATACTTAAAATATTAATTCTCATTTTCATAGAATATGCTTAACTCTTATAAACTCAAAAGGGTTCATACATGTAACAAAGAAATTCTTTAACATAACACAATCGTCAAAACACAAATCTAAGTATTTCTACAAAAAGATCATTCCTAAATCACATTCTTATATCCTTACAAAATCACATTCTTAAATAAATTCTTACAAAATTATATTCCTAATCATAACAAAATATAATAAAATATTCCTACATCATTACAAAATAAAATTCGTTGTTCATATTACCTTGAAATATCAATTATTCTTCTCATCATAAAAGATCACATAAGCATTAAAACATTTGTTGGCACACTTAAGATTCAAACCGTTTAATCCATAAAACACTCATTAAAAGCTAGCACATTCATTAGCTTTAAATTCTTACACAAAATATATAATTTCTGTTTCAAGATAATGAAATCAAAATAAAACATCGTTGATGTATTCAAAATTACTTATCCATGTCAAAAACTAAATTAATAAAAATACATCTTAAAAATAACATTCAATCAATAGTTTTTTTTTGAAGTTAATCAAATTAAAGTTCCTTAAATACTCAGTCTTTAAAATATTCTAATGTTCCATGAGAAAATAATTGTTCATTAATTCTTAATACAAAATAATTGTTTTCCTTTTTTGTTTTAAAAAAGTTCTTTGCAAAATAATAGTGTACAGTCCCCTTTTTTTTGTCACTGCAAAAGCCTCTCTAAAAAGAAATAAAAAAAATTCTCTCACCCATTTCGGATCCAAAGCGAGGGGGAAACACATTCCTGAAGTGCACTGACCCGATTCCTCTTTGAAATTTTGTCTCTTCTTTGTCAATAAGTGGGGGCGGGAGTTTTCTCTCATTGTCGGCTTCGGTGAGTAGGGTCTGTTTCCTGGCGTTTATACGGCCTTCAAAATTTCCCACACTTTATAATGACCATCCCTCTTGGTCAACGAACTTGTGGTCCTCTTTTTACCCTTCTACTCTCTCTTTTTTTCTTCTTCAGCTGCGTAACTTTGCAGGTGTCCGAACCCTCGTTATTGAAGGGGGGGGGGAACGGAGACTCATTCCTCAGTGAAGTCCTGCTAGACACCCCCAGGGTGAAACGGAGCTTCCTTTCGCTTTTGAGAGGGGGACCCTCTCCTCGGGAGTTCGATAACTCTTTTCTTTATTTTTTGTTGAAAGTCCTGTCTGTACGAACTTTTTCTAAATGCAATGTTTGTCTCCAAAACATGTTTCTTGGTGACTCTTTCACGAGACGGGGAAATGTTGCGGGTTCCTTTATTGTTTTTCTTCCTTTGCGTCGAAATCTCTCCCTTCATTTTAAATTGTATCTTATTTCTGCGGAGGGGAAACTGGCTAACCACTCGTTCTGTCCACCTAATTGTTTGTCGTAAGATTTTAGATTTTCCCAACTGTATCGGATTTGGTATGGGGCCTGTTTTGAAGAACTCTGCTTCCTTCTTTCCATCAAGAGGAATATTTTCTCCTGTATCATCCTTTAAAATTTTCTCATTCGCTTTCTGATCTCTAGTTAATTTTTGTCCTTCTAAACGTGAGAATGCTTCTTGACATCGTTGCTGTCTTCTTTTTCCGTTCTCTTTATTTCCTTTCTGTATTTTCCGTTGCAATTCTCTTTGCACTATTTCTTTATCATTCAGTAGCATCGCTGGTGCTAATAACGCTTCTTCTTTTCCTCTGTTAATGACATTTTGTTCCCGTATGGCTTGCGTTAACTTTTCATTATGTTCATGGATTCTAGATAATTTCTGTTCTTTATTCTTCGGTTCAGAATCAAACTTTTCCTGTTGAGACTGAAGTTGTCTTTCATCAACAATTTTCATTGCTTTTTCGTCAATACTGGTATCCTGTAACCCTATAACTTCGGATAATTTTTCATTCTCCTTCTGAATTTCGGTAAACTTCTCGTCCCTTTCTTTCAATTCAGATTCAAACTTTTCCTGCTGAGGCTGAAATCGTTTTTCATAGTACTCTTGGATTTTTCTTTGTTTTCTTCTATTGTTTTCAATTATTGATTTTTCTAATCTTAATTTTTCTAGTTCAAATTGCATCTCCTTATCTCTGTCTAACCTTTGTTCTTTTTCAATCATCTCCCATTTTCTTTCAATCCTATCTTCAATTATTCTCTCGAGACATCCTCTCGCGAAAGCTTCTTCATAGCTGTCGCTATTAAGTATGATGGCTCTTATTGCCACATAGGTAGCATCCGAAGGGACACTTTCGTCTAATTCAAGCGCAAGCTCGACTAAATCACTTTTACGTCCTTTTGAGAGGAACGACATTTTTAACAATATTTCAATACTCTTCAAAATAAATCACTTCTTAGCACATTTTCTTTCACAGTTCCGATAGGTTAGAGTCCTACAACGTACTTTTTATTTTTATTTTTACAGTTCTCTCAGAGAAATGTCAGTCTGACCGTGGGCTTCAATATAAATCCCGCTTCTGACTATTATAACTCACTACTAAAGTTAACTATCATCACATCAGATTTCAGTTCACGGTTGTCCTTAGACAAAAACACATCGGGTTGTATAACAACAACAATATTTATTACATTACTTGATACCGCTCGTTTACAACCGCTCCTCTCGGAGATTCGGTCTGGTCCCGTCTGAGGAGGTCGTGTGACATCACACTCTCTCCCTTTACAAAAATGAACGCCCTCTAGAGGCAGGCTCTAAGTAGGGAAGTTAACAATACCATTAATACATATAAATTCCATTAATACATATAAATTCACAATTTGTATTGTCGGTGATTCGCGTACCTGTCCTAAACTGTATTTCACTTTCTAGGATTTATAATCAAATGTTCGATTCCTTTCAAACAAAATGAGACGCGATTACAGAAATACGATTTGCATTTGAAAAATAGTGGAAGGATTTAAAGAAATACACATAAAAACCTCTCTACACTGGTGGAGAGGGTGAATTAATTTAGATTCATAATCCTGAAAATCCGATTCAAATGCTTTTAAATCTTTAACATATGCTAGATCTTAAGAAAATATTTAGATAAATCCAGTTAAAGTAAAAAAAAAATGATATTCTGCTTTTCATAGTCATTTGGATACTCTTAGAGACTCTTATCAAATCAGAAGTCACAGAGCATATTGAAACCAAAGAGTATGGCAGAGAAATTAAACTATTAGTTTTTCAATGATTATTCAAAGATGATTCAACAATCAAATAGTTATCCTCATGCAATCTGAGGCTTCGAAACTTAAATCTAAAGTGATAAAGTTCCAGATGTTGTTGCCTTTCAAAACAGAACTGCCTGGTCACATGGCGCCTTTCACGAAGATTCGACACTATTGATAGGTTTTCGGCAGGGATAAAAAAACCAGTTTTTCGAACGAAGGGAAAACACTTTGCTTCAAGTTGTCTGGAAAGTATTGACGTGGCACATTTCATAATTCTAACGTTAACCATTACTATTCTTAATTCCAAAATGACTGGCATGTAATATTTGAAAATCCAAATCTAAGTGTCTTTTAACATTTCACTCACGTGAAGTCTAAATAACTACTGCTGAAAAAATGTGAAGAAGAGATAACTCAGTGTTCTGAAATAAAAAAAAAAAACAGTCCTTGCAGTAAATATCTAGCACATGTCACGAGGAGAAAAATTTTGTATTTCTCCTCCCCTTCCCTCAAATATTACTAGAATTACAGTCAACATAGTCCAAGTCTTGTACTGTAATAACTCATTCTCTTAGGTAATTCACAATATTAGGTGAAATGATTTTGACGTATATGATACATATGTCAAGTGAACCAGATTTAAGTCAAAGCAGAATGTTTTAAAAATAAATTTTTGTTTCTTTATACGGCAAAAGTATTTTGACTAAATCATATACACTCATTGCCATAAGAATTTTCGCTCCAAGAAGGATGCATGGCATTGTAACGAAACTTAACAGGAAGGTACGTGACAAGTTGATATGTATTGCGTATTGATTAATGCCACTAGGTGTCATTGAGCTTCGTTCAACTTGAATTATAAAACAGGTAAGCAGAGCTTGTTTGCGTGTATTTAATCTGTTGCAGAGGGAAACTTTTTAACTAGAGATGTCATTACGCCACCATCGGAGATAATATGAGCAGCTGTCAGAGTTCGTGAGGGAAAGAATCATAGGGATGATGCAATTCAGTTGATCAGCTGGGCGAGTAGCTCGTCACTTACGCGGTTCTGACATTACTGTGAAGAGGAGTTGGAACCAGTGGAAAAGATGGAATTCTGATATGCTACGACCAGGCTGAGGCCGCACTCAACAGAACAATAGTTGTGAAGGCCATTACATCATACGATACGTACTACACATAGCGTCATCTGTCTCGTTGTTCACCATTCATACACATGCCGCACTTTCACTACGGGCCTGTATGTAAATCCGTATCATCACAAGGCGCCTGGCTGAAGAACAGTTGCTATTGCGGCACCCATTACGTGTACTTCCATTGACACCCACTCACCGTCGCATTCGTTTGGAGGGTTTCGCACTCGAAGGGATTGGATTGTAACCGAATGGAATCAGGTAGTCTTTAGCGACGAAATCCAGATTCAATTTGGGCAGAGATGATAATCGTGTACGTCTATGGAGACCCCCTGGTGAAAGTCTCAGATCAACGTTCGCTGTACAGAGTCATACCGCTGACACAACTGATCATTGGTATGGGGTGCAGTCGCATACGACACACGGTCACCCCTATTATTCATCCGCGGTACTATGACAGAACAGATGTACGTTCGTGACATTCTTCAGACACAAGTGTTGCCACTCATGGAAGGGCTTTCAGGGGCAATTTTTCAACAGGAAAATGCTCCTCCACACACAGCAAGGGATTCAAAGGAATGCCCCTGTAACATTTCCACTCTTTCCTGGCCTGCTTGATTCCCAGATTTATCACCGATTGAGCATATCTGGGTTCATTTTGGATGGCAAGTTGGACAATTTATGTGTTTGGTCGAATTAAAGGCGCGTTTACAGTAACTGTGGAGTGAAGAAGTCGAAGGATATCAAACAGGACTTGTACGCTTCAATGCAGGACCCTATCACAGATGCATTCAAGCAAGATGTGGGCCATCAGGATACTAAAACCTACATTCATTTGTAAATTTTTCAACAATAAATGTTAATTTTTTAAAATTTTGTAACAATTTGCTTATAATAACGTAGTACTTACGTATGAAAAAATTCATTTTATCCGGATAAATCTTACTTGGTGCGCAATTTTTTATGGCAATGAGTGTGTCTAAGCGATTTGTATTATTTTCTTTTGTCAAAATGAATACCGTAGTTTCTTCAAGATCTATGTTGACTATTCTTTGTAATTCACTTCTATTGAGATACTCGGTAATTTTATGACAATCAAGAATTGTGGAGTGAGTGAGTGAATGTAAAGGTTATGGCGCAAGAGCCAAACAGTAAACTTCACGGGAGAAAAGACAAAGGCAGTAAACCCCATAAGAAAGAAAAAGATCACTAGGTTGCTTTAGAGTCAT
The DNA here is from genome assembly GCA_019974015.1 of Nephila pilipes. NCBI lineage: Eukaryota > Metazoa > Arthropoda > Arachnida > Araneae > Nephilidae > Nephila > Nephila pilipes. Next base: position 22,904 of record BMAW01028986.1, on the reverse strand, counting down.
AATGCACGTACTTACTTGAAGAAGATAAGTCTCTGATGACGTCTGATATAATGTCCAGAGGCAAGGTGCCCGCCCATACCCGCAAACGATGTGTAACCATTTTATTCGCCTCTTACGAAGTGCATGAGCTACAGTGTGTGTATTCTATTATTCCCGGTCACTACATGAGTCTGAAAAATTGTGGAATTATTTATTTTCGTTACTAAGTTACATTTATGACATTGCAATTGAATAATATAAAGGTTTAATTAATACTAAAGATATGACTTTGATATGTTGCTAAAATTTTGATATAATGTAAATTACAACTATTTAAGTTGACCTATTTGCTTCCAGGAATCCGTAGATGGAAATAAACCGTATTTTGTAGAAGGCGGTGTTCCATGTGTTAAGTTTTCCAATGATTGTCATCGAAAGATCAAAAAATGCTCAAAAAAATGTTTAACTGTGGAGGATTGACTATATACAGATGTCTTATGAATGGTAAATAGGAATAAAGATATTATCCTAAGTATTAAAATTTAAGATGTTCCGTATTAAAAATTAAGGTTTATGATACCGCAGGTTACATCAATCTACTTCTTCCTTAAAACTAATAAATTAACGTGACTCGCTGTAATTTACATGCATGCATACATACATACATGTGTATATATATATGTATATGTGTATATAGAGTTCAAATTTAACAGAAATTTCCGATTTGTTAAATTATCGCTAGAACTACGGTACAGATTTTAATGAAATTTGGTTTGTACAGGAGTTGATATAATACAAAAAAAAAATATCCATTCGACAGTTATCATTCCACATAAAAATATGCATAACACTCATTGGAGTCGCATGAAGGTAAACTGCATTTGCAGAATAGAACAAAAAAAATTCGTTCAAAAGGGGGTGTGATCCCTTCTTACAGATATAAAGGCCTCGCACCTTAATTTTAAGTGGAAATAAGGGAGTTTATGAGTTCCTGTGGTAATTTGTCCCACTCGTTCAGTAACGCTGTTTCCAGATCTTGAATGGTTTTCGGAGGGGGAATGGGAATTTCAACTGCCCTCCCCAGAACGTCCCAGGCATGCTCTATAGAATTGTATTCTGTAAAAATCGTAAATTGAATTCTTGATGCCCTGTATAATTTATGAGAGACTAGAGAAGCTGTAGCAACCCTTTTACGTTTCGTTATAAAGGGCAAATGGCGATCTTCTTTGGCCAACGTGGCTCTTGGACGATCTCGCCTTTACATTCTTTCGACTGATTAGATATCCTGAAACTGTTTCTATAAGTTGGGCAAGAAACTTAGAGTTAAAAAATAGAATTCTCTGCAAATCTCGATTTGAGACTGGCTTGCTTCTAGCCCACATAGCACAATCTCTTATATGTGAATTTATTTATTTATTCAATATTTGTGTTAACTTCGTACTTAAAAGCAATACGAAGACTATTGGCAGAGGATCTTGTTATTTTGAAACTCGGTCAAGTGACGAGGACGACATTTTTCTCACTACACTTCTTCAGCAAGTCAATAGAAAGACATGCAGTCTCCACAGGGTTAATGTGCATCGGCCCCGCTTAAAGTACGGTAATGTTTAGTCGCACTTTTACTCAACGGAAACAATTCCAATCCCGAGATCGCAAAAATCATTCCACGCATGTCAGGAGATTATTTGATTGCGAATTTTTCCTGTGGTTTTACTTCGGGGTCTTGGAGATCTTTCTCTCAATTTTCTTGGGTACTTCCGATATAATTTCAGAAGCAAAATCAATAAATTAGGTCAACACTATTACACTATTGAGAAAGACTAATACCAATTACAACCCTGAAGGCATAATTCTAATCATTCACGAACAACACGACGGTTCCTTGGACTTAGAAAATGGAAGTAAAAAGACACACACATATATATATATATAAAGTAAGAGCCGTTACCCATTTCTTAAATTTTAAAGTACTTGCATGATGAAAAAAATATTAATTCGCTCTTTAATAGAGCAAAAAGTACCTTTTCTTATGCGTGCATATAACTTTTTTTACAATGTATCCGTAAATAAGCTCAAGAGCAAAATTTTAAAACGCTTTTTAATAAACGGTGATATTTCGTCCATTTTTTACAATAGTTCGTTTAAGTTAAACGTCTGCCCACAAGCAATTTTAGGTAGAATATTCTGTGAGTAATATAATGAGAATAAATGATTTGAAAAAGATACCTAGCAAAATTTCTAATTGTATTCAAATATATTCAGAAATTATTTTCAATAAATAGGATAATTTCAGAATGCAAAGTGCTTTAATATATTCTAAAATTCTCGTTGTGTTGGAAGTCGGTAAACTAAAAAATAATATAGCTCGGATTCTTCCTGCTCATACATTAAAAACACGAAACATTGGACAAGAATCTATTGCAGTGAGTGAGTGACTGAAGGTAATTGGTGCAAGAGCCATATGTAACTAAGCTGGGCCAAAAAGTTGTAACAGAGATCTGGAAGTGTGAAAAAAATTGAAAAAAGACAAATATTAGTTGCCAAGAAAGAGGGTCGATAATAGGGAATGATTTCTAAGGCAATCCTGAAGTGAGTTCACCATGTTTACCAAAGACATTAAAACCCCATGAGGAAGTAAAACATCGCAAACGTTCCTCGGGGTCCTGATGCCCGTACGTACCAAAAGAAAGCAAAGTCCTAGAGGTTTCCTGATATAATCCCCAGGGGCAGGGTCTGGGTATTAGGGCTATACCCCCAGACGCTGGGTACCTATTTTATTCACCTCTTACGACAGGCATGAGCTACAGAGGGACTATTCGGTCATTCCCGCTCACCACCCAGGTCGTTAATAGATAAGAAATGAACCTGAAACAAATGAAACCTTAAAAAACCTTAGTTTTAAGATTCGAATTTCCTTTGCGTAATTTCAGAATTTTGTAGCTTTTAAGTAAACAATTTACGTAATAATATTATTCTTGGTCACCAATGCTTTCTATTACTTGTTCACATCCAATCTCAATTACTTTCTAACCTTAATTTATACTTCAGACTAAACCCCAAAAGTAATTTAAATATTTGTATATAATGGTTTGAATAATCGTTTTAATTACGGCTATTTTAAAATTCGCATTGTTCGTAATTTTTATAATTGGGATATTTATTAAAGATCAATCATCGCCAATTTAATAGGAAACGTTCTTAGTCAATTACATATAAAAAGGATTTCATCAAAAAATCAATAATATCTCTGAAAATGATATAAATATGTAACATTAATCTACTATTTCGTGAAACTTGTTTAAAATAAATGCTGTTAGTATAATATTGCTCCAATATAAAAAAAAGTATTTTTGAGGAAAAAAAAAACGAATTTGTAACATAGTGTATTTTAAAATGCCTTTAAAGAAGGGAGGAAACCTACCTCTCAAGCAGCATATTTTACTTCTGCAACAGCAATTGTTTTTGGTTTAGTCAAAGTCCATTCCCGATACAGAGGCTTATAAAAGTTCACTGTGCGCTTGAAATCCCTTATCACACAATCTAAGAACTATTATAAGGTGATAATTAAAACAGAATAAATGTTCGTAAAAAAATTTCCTATTTTGATAAAAATTACTTAAAACCAGGGTAGTATCATTTTAGTTATTCTTATACCTATGAAACGAAATGACTAGAAAAAATACTTTAAATATCTTCATTACAGTTACGGTTTGAAACATGCTCTCTATGGCTTATTTTCTAGAAACTTGTTCCGATGCGAAACGCCGTCGCTCTGTGGTTATTGTCATACATTTCATGGCCTCGATATTCCAGTCCAATTCAGTTTGACTTCTGATTCCCTAAACACTTCACCATGTATAAAAGCGAGTGTGGATGCACCAGGAACGCTACACATAAACCCAAGCATAACAATTATTGACCTCGTAATTTGCACCAAATGTGAAGCGAAGGACACTTGAACACGAGGAAAGAAACAATTAGACTTGCTAACCACTTTGATAACTTCCACACGCGGGAAGTTATCAAAGCTTTGATAGCGGGAAATTTAAGGTTCATCAGGCTCACTACATGACGGGCTCTTAAAGTGGCATTGAGATTCGAATCCGCGAAGAAACAAATGACTCTTAAGCATTTACAAAGAGAAGTTGTGATTAATTAAAAGGCTATTCTAGAAGTTATGCTTGGAATAATTTTAAGGGTACTATGAGTCTCTCTTAAAGTAATCATTTGTTAATTTCATTTTACAATATTGTCTTACAGATGTTGGATCCGAGGTTTATTAACTTACTCAGTTCAGCTACACTTGTTTGAAAACGATTTCAGATTGAAAATGCAAGAATTTGTACATGGAAATTGAATGTTCTTTGTGATCTGAAAATGTAAAGAATATTCTAGAGGTTTTAGAAATTATGTAAGAAAATAGAGAACTAAGTAATATTTTAATGTGAATTCTATATTCTAAGCGCAGAACCAAGGAACTCTCGATCTGTAGACAGGGTTTTTTTAACTCTTCAAACAACGGGGCTTTTATATTCCATGGTAATATATTTAGATCTTTTCCTTTCTGATTGATTAATTGTTTATTAACGTAACCCTGAGAAACAATAAGACCGCTATTCAGGGTGGAAGGCGAAAATTTAAACCTCGGTCCAATGACGAGGACTACATGTGTGTTGGCCGATCCCCCTTCAAATTCCACATCGTACTATTGGGAGAATTGGTGACCTCAACCAGTTTTAACGTGCCTCATCGTGATACACGGTGTATTTGTAGCGGCATTCGAGCTCGAACCCACGACTTGATGGAAAGAACACCGGTCGCTTGTCTATTTAGTCTAGCCATTTAGCTCTATTTTTACGTAAGAGTTCACTTAGGTTTAGTAACCGATGATGCAGTACTCTTGAATTTACATTTTGTAATATTATCTAAATGAGAACATTTGAAACCGGAAACACTTGGTAAGTACAGTAATGTAGTCGTTACGAAATTGGTAGTGTTTTGGTTCCTGTTCTACCGTCCAACTTCTTTATTGCATGACCACTGTATTTTAAATCTAACATGCTCAATGCCTTTGCGTCCGAATGGAATGGATTGAGAAATTAGGGCGCCAATTCTGTTGCTGCGCGCATCATCTGACCCCTAGTTTCCTGTTACAGAAGATTCTGACTGTGCTTAAAAAATTGCGATTCAGATAAAAAGAGTGAAGTGATGTGATTGTTTAATAACATCGCACTGAGATGCAACACGAGGGCCATTGATGACCAATTTCGTAATTTTGAGCCTCGCTCAAGTGACGAGGACGACATCTGGTCTTGCATTCCTATTTCCAAACTTCCACGCCACTCCTATGAGAGGACTTTGACGTTCAACAGATTTAACGTGTATCAGCACCGCGATAAGTGAGTGAGAGAGTGAATGGGAATGTTATTGGCTCAAGAGCCAGATGTGGCTGTACTGCGCCAAACAAGATGTAACTGAGGTCTAGATGTATGCAAAAAATTTGAAAAAAAATATATATACAAATAGTTGATAAAAAGGAGAGTGGAAAGGAGAAAATAATCGCTAGGGTTACCTGAGGGTGCGTCATCATGATTACTAGAGTATAGTGATTCCAATAGGGTAGGAATGAGTTCATTTACTACTTTTCGAATCTCAAAAAATGATAAATTCTGGATTATCTTAAAGTATTCTTCCACCGTGATAAAGCGATGGTATTGTCAAGAATAAATAGCGTTTCGCATTTTTTTTTTTTTTTGCAAGTCAGACGGATGAGCTGCGGTTTGTAGTCCCTTCTCTCGTGTCCTAAGAAAGAGCATCGAGCACAGGTATCTGAAACACTTCATGACTGTACCAAATGCTCAATGTTTAGTTCAGTTTAGTTTTTTCTTAACGTCGCACTGGAAACAACAAGAGGGCTTTTGGCGACGGACTTCACATTTTTGAGCCTCGGTCAAGTGACGAAGACGATACCTCAGCTGCCCCCCTCTCTTAACTTCCAATCCACGCCAATGGGGGGACTTTGGGCCCCGTCAGATTTAACGTACATCAGCCCCGGCTACACAGCAGGTCTTTGGTAGATAAGGATCGAACCTGCAACTGAGCGTTGAAGCAACTCATAGGATTTGTGATATAAAAACGAATTGTACAGTTAAAAAAGGCAATTTTAATGGATTTAGGGAATACTGCGCTATTGAGTGCAAGAATGACACGTTCGGAGGGTGTTATATTCCTATCGAAACGTTTAGTTAATCGACGAATGGCAGAAACATTGTATGATTTTGGAGAGTCTTTAGTATATAAAATTTTGTGCATCATTTATAACATCAACTTCAAGTGTTATGTACCCTCAGGGGTGAACTTATTTTGGTGAAAATGGACTTCGCAATCCCGAGGGACCTGTGTGGTCTTTTCTTTTCTATGGGGTTTACTGTCTAAGTAAGCATGAATGACGCGCCCGAAGAAACGCTTGCAATATTTCTCATTTTTCTATCCTCTTTCACTCCAAATTAGCATCTTTTTTCCATTTTTCCTCTTGGGAACTCATCTTTGGATGATTACAGTATTGCTGTTTCGTTCAAATTTAATTTTCAGATTTCCAATATAATTCTTTTTATTTATATTTGAGGTTGATTTTTTTGGTCATTTTATGTTCGGTACACTTTTGTTCATTGCTTTCTGTATTTGTATTTGTATTTTTTTAGTTGGGGATTTAAAAGTAAATATTTAATTTATTAATACTAAAGTGAATTTAATTTTTTGTTTAATCTGTTCTGGATTTTTGCTGTGTGTGTCGACCCTTGTCGGGTTAAAGTGGGGTCTGGGGATCCCTTTGCTTTCCCTTTGGTCCATGCCTTTCCGTAGACCGGTGGAAGGAATGAGCTCGCTCCTGTCAATCGGCTGGTGATTGCTAGTGAAGGGTTCTTTCCGAACCCTAATGATGTTTCTTTTGGGATTATTATTGCCTTTTGGATTATTATTGGATTATTAATAGGGGTGCCACGGGTGAACTGAGGAAACCTCATCCTGAAGTTGTAATTCTTTACTTCAGTGCCACCTCTGGAGTAAGTGCCTTGCATGGCATAGATCAATTGACCGGCTGGCTGCCTTCCCTTGTTGGACTCATAGGTGGGTGGAGGAGCTCTTAAGAGAAAAAGAAGCTTTTATAGATTCAAAATCCTTGTGCCTGTATGGAGGCCCATTTCCGTTGAACTTTTTTCCGGTAGTAGAGAAACAAGGGATTAACAATATTAGCGCTCTGTATTTCACTGAGCAGGAAAAAAAACTTTTTTCCCAATATTTCTAACTCTCTGATCCAGAAAGTCATAACGTTCAGTGTAGGTTCCTTGAAGACTATTTGTAAGATGCGCTTCTGCGATATATTCCAGAAAGTGTGGACTGCGAAACAAGCTTCCGCTCTCATGAATATGTGATAGTTGGCTCATTTTGAAGTATCCGTCGCACCTCACTGCAGTCATAATTTTTCCCGGAAGGGGTACTTTGAATTGCAGATTAGCTGAAATTTTCTAACGAGAACAGTTTTGACAATATTAAAGAACAACAAGCCTGTGCACGTTGGGCACATTACATTTCATGGGGTTGGAAAAGTTCTTTCTACCAAGCACCTCAGCCTGACGGTTTGTATGGCTGAACTTTCGCAATTTGTGAAAGTTTTAATGTTATATTAGAATGTATACACCAAATGCACTTCACTACTTTCGGTATGAGCGTTACGGACAAACGTAAGCAATCTGTCGTGGTCAAGGAACGTGCACTCGCTATGCACAAGCTGGAGACAATAGCACAGACTGTGAATTGAAGGAGCGATATGTCGAATTCAATGGAAATCTTCCCTGTTATTCTCGATCGTGTCCAACCTGGAATTTGGAAAAAGAAGTCACAGCAGGTAAGATTAAAAATAGTGTATTCTACCCAGGGAACAGACGTATTGTGTCACAACTTACGCCTTTCCCTTGAGTTTCCTATTCTACCAAGATAAAAAAAAACACTTTTAAATAATGCGCCTTTCAAACTGAGTCTGGTCTATATCAATCCTTTACTGCGTCACTGCCATCATAAGAAACTGATAAGAAACGGAAAAGGTACCCGATAATAATAATTAAATACCCGAGGAAGGACGAAGACGACCAGCGCCGAGAGTCAAAGAGTTATGAAGTCTAATGAATTTAATGTGATAGTGATACTTTTGACTTGTACAAACATATCACAACGTGATTTGAGGCTATTAATAATGTTGTAAACTGCATTTTGGTGGTGGTGGGGGGTTAAACTCCATTTCTTAAGAAATGCAGGTTACAGAGTAGTTGTATCTGAAGAAGGGAGGCAGCTAAACGCAATATATTTTTCATGGTGATGGATGGAATAAACTACCCAAACTTCCGAAAGCATTGGATTAACATCCCTAAACTGAGAATTACACTACTTTTGTTGACGGGCAGTCACGTGAAACGACTTCCATTGCGATTGCTTAATGGCTTTTTTAGCTTCCTGGAACTGCCGAGGTTTAAGACTCAGACTAGAGGATCTCAAATCCATAATATCCTCGCACCAACTTGCCAGTATTGCACATCCGGAGACTTTTTTGAAGAGAGCCATGACAACCCGAATACCATGACTACTTTGTTGATTCATTTTATACATATATTTTTCGTAGAATATTTTACGACTGAATAATAAAATTATTCTTTGTTAACATAATTGTAAAAACATTGTACTAGAAAATACAAATAAAATACTTCATCTCACACATACTTTGTTGCAGAATGTGAAGTATATTTATTATGAAGAAATACAGTATGAAAATTAATAAATCTAAAACTCTAAAAATCAAATTAAAAAGTCTTCTGCATCTTAAATACTCTATTAAAACAAATCTCGAACTAATGTTTATCAGAAGATATCCAAAGTTTAAATTATTAAAGTATTACTATGAAATAATCGAGATATCTAGTTAATATTTATTATGTAAATTACGAGTATCGTACGAAAAGTTGAGTTTAATTAAATCTTAAATTTTAAGGATCACATACCTCATGACGTTTATGCAATTATTTGACAGTGACTAAAATGTTTGAATGTTTATTAAAAAAAGAATTATGTTCACTGTATAGGAAACAGTATTATACCATAATGTGGAAAATATGAGCTCCAAGAATGGAGTATATTTTTACGATGGTGTACCAGATTCCTAAAAACCATTTTGAGTAATAAACAAATATTGATAGATATCTCTATGACATCACATATTTGTCCATAATTTTAAAATTCTATGTTACAAGAATTTGTATTGTAAATTTTCTTCAGACATGCATCGACAGATTTGGCTAAACAACCTATTTTTTTAACAGCAAAATCACAAATTTCGAAGTATTTTAACTCTTCAGTTACCGCAATTTAAACTTAGAAAAATTATTTTGAAATTCAACAGGAAGATAGCCGAGTCTTAGTAATTACTCTAATTTTATTTGTCTGAATTGCTTATAAAAATAATTACCACACCAATTTTGAAAGAAGTGGATAACGTGTCTTCTATGTACATTTGAAGTCTATCACCCTCTCTCTGTAAGATATTTTTATTTTCCTTTTTTTCTGAAAAGTTAATGTAGTTACACATGAATAGTGCATTTAGTTGTATTATTTAAGTGCGTTTATTTAGTTATATTTATTAAATCTGTGGATTTTCATACCGATTTAAACCTAAATGCTTTTCAACATTTCTACAGAGTTGTTTCCCTTTGATCAATGATTGGTTCTATATATATCTTCGTAGGAATGGCGAAGGATGCAGTGAAGTTTATATTGTAATATGATCACAAAGAACAGAAACCGTGTGAATTATTATGCGTTTCGAAGGGATTTTTGGTATTTTCGTAATCTGGATTTATCGGTAGATTATTTATCGTTATCATTCTAATAAGCAAACTGAAGGCTATTTGTAATCAAGGAACTAGAAATATAGAAAAATCAATGCATTATAGTATTTACTCTCACACACACAAAAGAATAATGTTAAATACTTATTTTTAATAATCTTGTACAGTGTTTATTGATTCAACAATGACGCATTTTGGGAAAATATTACAAATACTCTAACAGAGAGTCCTAATTTGATTTTGAAGCTAATGAATACACTCGAAGAATATCCTACATTGAAGAGCAAAGAATGAATCGAAATAAAAATCAAAATTTTGAAGAACAATCTGTATCATCCTTATTATATTATATAACGGCAGACATTACATAATGACTTCATTGTACTTAATAAAATTACAAATTAATCAAGTTTACTACTTCAGAACGATAAAACAATATGTATCTCATTATATTTATACATAAAATGGAATCTGTCTTATTGTAGTCTCAATATACGTTTATTATTTTTTGCTAGTATACTGATAAATGCTTTTGAGTTTATATTGGGGGTTGAACTATAAAAAGTAATCTAATAATATACGAGAAATATGTAAGAGTCTATGAACTAAACAGTGCCTAAAGGGGTAACACATAACACGTCTTATTGATGTGAGAAAAAATTTTGAAACAAGGCAGCGAGACTAACAAACAATCACGTTGTTGTCATGGTAATATATTAAATATACGAAATTGCTAAGAAAGAAATATGTAAAACACACAAATGTAACACTACAATTACTAATTATAACTAAAGTACATTTTGTATGAATAATAAATTTTCTTTTATTATTAAATCATTAAAACTTAAACAAAAAATTATACTGGGGATGCTCCAGAAATTGAAAGACAAAAGCGTGACCCACAACGAATTTCTTCGAAAGCCAGCAAGCATATCCACATGTACGAAGAATGTAATCGTTTGATGCGAAGCACCTAAAAAGGAAGTTGGGAGTTTTAATTGTGAAATGCTTAAGTCACTCATTTTAATATAAGGAGGTCCATCTTGTAAGCTTAATTTCCCTGAAAAATTTCAAACAGAAATATGATGAATAATGGAAGTTACGCGAATTGTATGTTGCGAAATCACATACGCTAACGAAATCTACTTGAATAACTAGAAAGCGCTGTTTCAGAAGATTAATTGAGCATTATCAATTGAAAATCCAGTACATTTTTAAATTTTCAACATAATTAATTGACGATTTTCCGTAAGAAAACAAATCTACTTTAGTTTATCATTGAACTGCATTTTCAACAAACAGTTTTATTTGAATCGCTTTATCTTTAAAAATTGTAATTTTCTATGCGGCATAGAATACCCGGCGCAAAATGACATTTGTTGTTATTCATACATAGAAAACCGTATAATTCCTACGTATTCAAAATCAAAATCTATCCATATAATTATTTTTAAAAGTACTGCTCCAATTATTTATTATTGCAGCGATATATGATCATATTTTGGTATAAAGGATGAAAATAATAAGATTGGACTCAAGAAAATTTATATAAAAAAAGGAAGTCCATTATATTTTTTCCGATGAAAAGAATCCCTCAATATCGCTGTGTATGTACTTAAATTTTAAAACTTTTGGGAAATGGAACATTTAACAACAATAAAAAATGTGGTTCTATTAAATATGTATAAAAATAAAATCATTGACCATTTTTATCTTCTCCATTAATGGATCACATTTAATATATTAAAAGTTTTATTGTTTTTCTATTTTCTCAAAATTTGATGGATTTCGTGAAATAGCAATCAATCAAATTACCATTAAATTTCTTCCCTCGTGCAGAAAAGATATGTATACAATACCCCGTGAATCCCAAAAACAATAGTAAATGCCATTCCGGTAGAAAGTCCATTTTTTTCTCTTGTTGCAACAGTTTCATTTTTTGTGCAGAGTTACTCAGTGGACAGATTTGTTTCAACGGTCTAGTGATTAAATAAATGACCGCTATTAAACCTATGAGCTACCTTCGAATGTAGTATTCATTTTGTAACATGTTTTACATATTTTCGTGAAGGTAATTGCTTTTTGAGCCCCGATTTCAATCGAAGAAAAATTCATGAAAATTGTTAAAATTATTATTCCAGTTCGTGTCGTTGGGGAGGGAGGTATTATTCGCATTTTTCTCTTCAGTAACCTCGGGGATTTTATAATAATTCGAATTAATTATTTTCTAAACAAAACGAAACGAGATTAGGTTAATTAAATGATCATAGAAGTGAAGTGAATAAGGGATAATGATATGTAAATGATATGGAACTGAAGAATATAAAGAAAGATAGAGGATAACGACTTATTGATAGACATTTATACTTTGGATTGAAGCATCTTAATAAGTTTTGAGCATTGAAACAAATTCCAGAAAAAGTATTCAGATAAAAATCGATTGTTTTTGTGGAGTGAATGAATCAGAATGGTGATTTGGTAAGTTAAGATTTCATATTAAAATTACAATCTAGTATTATTGAGTTAATTGCGATTCGAGAGAGAACGAGTTTATCTGTTTCCACTGTTAAAACATCTTAATTTGTTCTCACGTGTCTTCGATTGTAGTGCAATGGTTACTGACTAATATGATTGAGATATGGAGCAAGATTTGAACAATGAAGGACAGTTGTTGCAAGTTCATTTGAGGAAAAGTTTTCTTCCGTCCATGACCTCAAACAATGATCGAGTGATTGCTACTCATACTGCATTACGTACAGATTTAACAACACGACAATAATGAAATGTGTGTATTATGGGGAGAAATCATACTTTTCTTTCTAATGCGTTTTTTTAAACTCATTTTTTTGTTAAAAAAAAAGTCCTTCTCTTTGCGAAAACATGAGTTATATATAAATTTCATCTTTAATTTATTCTGCCATAACTTATTCGAAAGTTTTGCGAAAACGGTGTGAGGTAATTTTGTTCGTAGTTACACTTATTTTGATTAAAACTTACTCCTTAATTAACAGATAAATTATATTGGTTTTTTGTTCCATTTTTCAATATTAATCCATTATTAAAAATTCTTCTATAAATTTTACACAGATTTTCCTTAAAACAAACTTTTTTCTTCTCTTTTCATGGTATTCAAATATTCATTTTATAAACATTTACTCCTGAAAAATGTCCTCTGGAAACTTAAATTTCTATTTGAAAGTCTCCTGAATGATTTCACTTCCTCAATTCGCATTTTAAATTTGCAATTAATGATTACGAACTCGTGTTCCTAGACAATTAGTGTTAAGTTAATTATCAGTTCGTTTGAATTGAACTCTTAAAACAATTGATGATTTCAGAAAGAAGGAAATGATCCGCTTTGTGTTATTAAATGCAGTGCAGAAGTCAATATAACCGAAGAATAAATTGATCATATAAAAAAATGAATTCAAAGTATCATTAGTGAAATTGAATCTTGGTCGCGATTCACCAAGTACACTAAGGATTAAAGTTAAGATCCAGTTAATAACAAATGCTTTTGACAATAATTGCCAGGTCTTAACGGAAAAGAAAAACGATATATCACAATAAAAGTCAGTAATTAAAATTTAATCCTAATGAATAACTTTAATGTCTATGTTTCGTCATTTAATTTTGGTACGAGTTTTAATTGTCTCCTCCTATGGTGTAGTACGTATATACTTTTCCCATTTAGACACGGAAACAGAATTGTCGAAACGAATGTTATACATATGCCTACGTTAATATATTGTTAGTAATTCGTAACGGTTTTTAATGGTTGCTAATGCTTCAAAAAATATGCCTTCAATGGAAAATAAACAAGTATAGGAAATCTAATATAAATAAGATCCTCGGATGAATAGAATACCATGTTTTGGTTGAGGTTTCTACGAAACACTCGACAGTTGGGCTCGTAAATTCGCAGGTTTATAATGAATGCATATCTCAGAGATATTTGAGCCGCTCAGAAGCCAATGCGGTTAAGTACATTTTTTGATATTTTCTGATTTTTGGAAATTTTGATGAAATAAATAATAATCTTCTTAGTTATTAAAGGATTTACTCGTTGGTTACTTTTTTCTAGGTTAGACAGCCCTTTTTTAATAGCTTCTGAATATATTGTTTAATAATTTCAGAAGCCATTATGAATAAGTCCACCTGTTATCAATATTTTTTTACATAAACTTTGAAATAAAAATTAAATTATTCTTCTTCTTTCGATATTTATTGGTAACACTGAAAAACAAGAAATTCATAGAAACTGTTATTTTATTATTTTTACATAAATTTCTTATTTTTTTCAGCTGACAAAAGGTATAAGTCCTAAAATTTTTAAGATGTTGTCATTATTTCAATAAATACTTACGTTTTTATTTACACATCCTGTAATTATCTTGTTTTTTTTTGCAGAGTTTACACCTCGAAAAAAAGATTTTATACACTTTTCTAATTAAATTAATAAACAAAGAATTTTAAAAACTAATGTATCAAAAAACATTAATTTTCTCAATTTTTGTGTTTCGGACTTAACCGCATTGGCTTCTGAGCGGCTCATATAATTCCGAGAAGGTCAGACAGAGTGTTAAGTTTGAGATCTGTATGATCGAGTCCCTAAGTCGCTTAATATGTTTAATTAGCACTTTCATCGTGCGTTGTTCCGTGAATAGTTCCAAATTCCTGTTGTTTCGTCGAAAATATATCCTTGATTTGTCAAGAAAACATTCATTATTTTAGTTCACTCTAAAGGAACCCGGGAGCTTGTATCTGTAACTCATTGCCATAAAAAATTGCGCACCAAGAAAGAGTTGTCAGAAAAAAAAAAGAATTTTACATACGTAAATACAACTTTGATGTAAGAAAGTGATTACAAAATCAAAGGAAAATGATTATTTATTGTAGGAAAATTTACAAATGAATGGAGATTCTAGAACCCTGTTGGGCCACCTCTAGCATGAATTCATGTGATACGGTCGGGCACTGAGGCATGCACGCCCTTTATGATGTCCTGCTACATCTTGCTCTACAGTTGCTGTAAACGCGCCTTTAATTCGAACAAACACGTAGGCTGTGCAAATATCCGTCCTAAATGGTCCCGCATATGCTTGATTTGAGACAAATCTGGAGATTAAGCAATCGAGCAGAGGTGTGGAAATGTAGGCAGGTCGGAGTCCAATGAAACCCTAGCTGTGTGTGGGCGAGCATTGTCTTGTTGAAAAATGGCTCTTGGAAACCATGCCATGAGTGGCAACACATGTGAATGAAGAATATCAAGAACACACCTCTCGGCTTCCATGGTGTTGTGGATCAATATTAGGGGTTACCGTGTGTCATGTGCGAAGGCAACCCATACCATCACACCAGTTGTGGGAGTAATGTGTATCAGTGGAGCAAAGGCAGGATTGAGACGTTAACCAAGGGGCTTCTGCAAACGTAAACGAATGTAACGCTGCAAATTGAATTTGGATTCGTCTGTAAAGACGATCTGATTCCACTCGATTGCAGTCCAATCCCTTCAAGCGCGTCACCACTCCAAATGGAGGGAACGGTGAGTGGGTGTCAAGGGCAATACCTGTAAGGGGCGCCGTGATAGCAATTGTACTACAGCCAAGATACTTGCGGTGGAATAGGATGACACAGAGGCCCGTAGTGAAGATTCTGCTTATGTATGGATGGTAAACAATGACAAAATCGACCACCGATTTCCATCATCCTTATGATTCTTCATGTCTCGAACTCGGACAGACGCTCTCATTGTCTTTGGAGGCGGCGTGATGGCCTAATTAGTTAAAAACCGACAAAATAGAAAGTAAAAACCGAAAAAGACTAAATAAGCGAATTTAGTTAAAAGCAAAACAGTCTAAATACATGGAAACAGACTCTGCTTACATTACTTATAATCAAAGGAGAACAAAGCTCAACGCTTTCTTGTGACATTGCGCAATGCGCAATCAAGCTGCATTTCTAATCGTTTACACATCTCTCTGACACGTAACTTCATGCAAAGTTTTAAAGAAATCTCACTCTTACTTCTTACTGCGCAAATTTTTATGGTAATGAGTGTAATTTGATACATTTACATCAAAATTAAAATAAGTTTTGTTAAGTAAACTAAATAAAAATAACTTGTCATCTATATAATATTTCGGAGAAACGCTTTTCTAATTGCAGTTTAGATATGGTAAATAATAATTTGTGAATGATCCCACCTATCCTCAGTAAATTATCACCTTCTTTTAAATCCGTATTTAGAAATAGAAATTTAAATGTATTTTAGAGAAAGAAAATATAATGGAAGGTCTGTAGAACTTTCATGTAGAAGACGTGAGAATCTTAGAAGTTTACTTGAATTTTGTTATTTTTATGGAATTTATTCAACATTTCCTAAGCTTCAGTACTTATTTTTTAACCAAGAATCTCGACTCACAATTCGATCAACTTAGAATGAAACTAGTAACTGTTATTTTTTTTATATTTTTGAGAAAATACTTAATAGTTGTGTTGGAATAAATCTAGCACTCATAGAATACTCTAATAATATATTTTATTTTAAAGTTCAGTAAAATAATGACTTAAATACAAAAATGAGTTTGGAATAATCTTGAAAATTTGCGGAATATTTTCATAAACGCATAATTTTGTAATAGAGTATCGAAAATTAATCCTCGTACATCAAAAATTAGAAAATATCCACTTTACATAAAATATTTCCACGAAAATAAATGAAATTATAAAACCCGTAAGAAATGGGAGTGAAATAACAAAATCTATTTTACACTTAAAATTTCTGTAATATCTTGGGGAACACTTTTATAAAGTAGCTGTGGGTAATGTAGCCCATTCTTCTTGAAACTGAAACTGTGAAAGTTATGATGAAATTAAAAAAACGGAAAACACGAGTTTCTTAGTATTCTCTTGTTTCCTTTGAATTTTTTTAAGGGAATTCGATTATTTCTTTTTGAAAATAAAATTTTTCAAATAAAGTTTTTTGCGGGATATCCGGTTAGCGAAGTTAACTTTCCTCAATTTCCTTGGTAAATTTATGCAGGAATCCAAGAGAGATCTCCGCTGATTTGGGTGGGGTACGTTTAAGACGTAAATGGCTTATATCTAGGGGAGATTACGTGATAGTTTCAATTTACTTACTAAATCCAGGAATAAGACTCCAGGTAGAACTAATACTTTTATTATGTAAGAATGAAGGGAAAATTTACAAGGGGAAACTATTTACAAGGATAGATACAAATTACTTTTAAATAATTTCATCTTTTATAGATAGAAGGACAATGTTTACCCTGCTCGTGACTGACGTCTCGAACATTGATGGACGTTATCATGCTCGTCTTCTCAAAGTAGAAGAGTTATCTGTTGGTTAACTTCGAAACGTCGATAATGGTATTAGGATTTAAAAGAGTTATTTGTAGAAAACATTAAAAAACCGAATTTAAATATTTTGATTTTTCTCAAGAATTGAAACAAAATCTGTTTTTGAAAACTTAGTTTATAAATTCTCAGAAATAAAAAAGTACAGAATAAATAGGAAAAATAATGGACATATATATATATATAGTTTTAGAAGAAACACCCGTCATAGAGGGTGTTGCCTCTGCTACTGAAGGGAGCACGCTCTAGAAGGAGAGTCGAATGGAGTCATCGAAATGAGGAAGACACCCTTGTTGATGTCTCGTAGCCATAAAGACAATTTGTGATTTCAGACGATAATCATTTTTGCCTTTAAATGTTATTGTGAAATGTCTCATCCAGAGTGCGCAATAAATGTTAATGTGAAACATCCATATTAAATGTGCTAATATTCCAAGTTTTATTCCTTAATTAGAATAATTAGTAACATCGACCATCCCGCATATATATGATTATAACTATAATAATACCATGTTTGGATATTTTTCTAAAATAAGACTTAAGAAATTCAATACTATATCAGGTCCCCTATAGAATTTGATATAACTTAAAGCCCCTCGGAAATTACTAGAAATTAATACGAAAAAAAATTATAGACTTTTATTTAGTTTAAAAAGTTTTACACAATGTAAGAATTGAATTTCAATCAAGAATATTGAATTATTGAAAATGCTTCAAATAATGATGCTATGAGTATTTTCTTATACAAAATTTTAAACGATTTTTCTGGTGCAATTGCAACAAATTTCAGAATTGAGATATTAAATATCGTGCTGTTAAAACTCATAGTAATAGTTCTTAATTAGATTTTAACTTTTTGTTTTTATACACTGTTTGGCTTTTTTTTCGTTCTAATATTTACAGTTTTATAGAGCGAGAATTTATCTTTGTACATACACAAAATTTTACATATATATTTTCCTCCGAAGTCAAGTTTCTTCCCCAAAGAAATATTTAAGGATAGTTAAAAATTACCTGCAATTTTAATGTTTGACACATTTGCTGCCCAATTATAATTAGATTGATGCCGCAATGAGTTATCGTCGTCAAAGAGATCTGGATTGATCACAATATCCTAAAAATTAAGCACCAAACAATACAATGGGTTATTTCCAATAAATCTTCTCCAAAATAGGCGAAGATGGTCTCAACGGATGGAAAATGTGTGGTCAAGAATTTTTATGAAACAAAGGATGCCACGTACTTGCAATCCTGATTTTCTTACAAATATCAAAATATTTCATTCACCAACATTTCACAGAGCTATTTCATTTTCATTTCCAATTCTTAATGCGGGTAAATTTTGAGCCACCATCGTACGAAGGAGCACAGTTATTTTTTTTAATTGTGAAAATAAATAACCAAGATATATGGATCAAATTAATTCTGAATATTAATAGATTTTTATTCATTAAATGTTGTAAATTACAGCTAATCACATATTGATTTGTTTGATTTCAGGAAATAGCAAACCGAAGCAACCCACAGTATCGTAATTTTTTTTAATTATCCAGGAATGTAGTACAACTTTAATTAATAGTAAAATAATTGCGATACAACCTTAATTTTTATTGATTATTCTGAATACTTTTCTACGCAGTCACTAACCAGAATTATGCATTTCTTCCAGTGTTTCTTGATCTTTAGTAGATTGTTTTTGTGGAACTTTTAATTTAAAATGCAATCAAATGTAATAATATTAGAAAAATACATTATAATTGAATATAGAAGAATAAATATATTCAAAAAGGAATGAAATAAGATGGAAAGTTTATTCTTTATTCCAACATTTAAAAATGGATTTCCATGTTAACAACAACACATAATGCTCACAAGATTAGTTTTCTAAAAGTAATATCCGAAGAGATTTGACAAAATATATTCACAGCTGTGACATATTTGATTATAGGAATGTTATTATTCTTTATTTAAATTCTACATTTTCATATGTTCTATTTCCCATATTTCTTGGAAATGGCGTATATGTTCTTCATATTGTGCTGGAGATTTTAAAAGAAACAGTCTGTTTATAGTTTTATTTTCCTCTACAAACCAGCACTTATTCACGGAATTTTAAATACATAAATTCTAAGCAGTATAAAAGATTGTATTTCATTAAATTTATACAATGTAAAGAAACACTTTTAACAGTAATCGATTAAGGAAGTTCTCACAGCGAGAAAATATGCATAGTTGTTGGAGACCTTAATTCAAAAGAAATAAACACATTATCTCAATTCATAGCAAAATCAAGCTCGAAACGTCATGTACAATTTTACCTAAAAATAAAACAATTTCTTTACCTTTTCAATCTTTTTAATCTAAAGGATCTTCATCTAAAAAACCATGTCGCAAAATATATGCCATCCATCACTCTAAAATGCAATCCATACCCTCAAGATCGGAATGTCTTCTGAGTTAAACAAGGTAATTATACATCATTTCTTCTTACAATTTGCTTCTTCACTATTTGACAAAAGTGAAATGACTATTTTGCTCCGTATCTGTGACCTGGAATATGATCCCATTGACAAAACTCAATAATAATTCTAGACATCCGGGAAGTGAATTCTTTCACATCAATAAACCAATCAAGTAAACTTCAAATCACACAACTGTAGTTAGTTACATAACTTTTTTAACCTTCATGATTAAAAAATAATATCCAAAACTTAAAAACATTTGTTATGCTCTCATTAAAGTATAACTCTAAGGAATTCGTTCCGAAATAAAGATTGACATGATAAATATTTCTAAGAACGAGTTTTTGAGAAAACATTTCGAAAACTATTTCCAAGAGGATTTATCAAATTTTAAACCAAACATCTAAAATTTACAGCCATTGCTGTTTAGGAGTACAAGAATCATGAAACATTTGTTCATTATTTTGGGAACATTTTATCGCTGAGAACATATCCATACGACAGTCAAAAATAAATAAAGTAGAAAACAGAGGGCGCTCGCAGGAACATGTCCTCCGCATCCACCAATGATCTTCCATAGTTCAGAATTCTATGAAGAGATATTTATGGCAGATGTCTTCCAGGATATTTTCAAAGCATTTGGCATGAGGCCGAATGAAAAAGATCATGGTCTACTAACAAACCTAAGTATCCTTTTTAATTATGTCAAATACTCATTCTTAATTGTCGCAACGTTGTATATTTAAATTCAAAATCATGTCTGTAATTGGAAGAGCCAGATATGTAGGGCAAAGGAACTGTATAGGAAAAGTCCTTTCTATGCAATACCTGAACAAGCGACATCCCAACAGGTCTATCAGATTAATTTGGCTTTTGGTAAACCACTTGGCAACAACAGTGTAAGACAATATTCCAATCAATGTTCGATGATGACTTCGGAATTCGTTGAAAATCTAAACGAGGTCCTGAGATCCAACTTTTAACCACGTAAAATTGTCTACAAAGAACAAGAATGAGAACGAAGCCAAGCCATCACTTTCATTCAACTGAATTTCTCGTTTTTAGAAATTACGTTCGTGCCACTTTCCTGTCTTCTTTGAAATCCAACTTCAATACTTTCAAATTTCTCTTTCACTACTTTCTTCTCCAATCTCCATCATTTTACATCTCCGCTCCTCTTGTATGAAGAAGGCTTAAATCTATTGATCATCTTTTCAAGTTGCAATTCAGATGAGGATTGAAACTGTAAATTACATTTGTAATTGAATGCTAAATAAATGGCGAAATACGGATTGAAGAGCTCTCAACAGAGGTCCAAGGAAGGCATCTGATGTGAACTATAAATAGATGAACTGCAAATGATATACTTATTGTCTGAAGAGTGCAGCACTGAAAGGAAATGAAAATTTCGTATTTTCTCCTCCTGAAGATTACAGAAAAAAATTAAAAAAAAAATCATATTAATGACATTTTTATGAAACATTTTGTTTCAGCACCTGCACGTGTGTAAATTAAATAATGGATTTAATCAATATGATGAGAAAAAATTCCAGTAATATATATTATTTATAAATTTAAAGGAAATCATGAAAATATTATGTTCCTTAAAATTCTGTACAAATATTTTGCTCTTTAATAAGAAATGTAGTTATACGGTGGAATGTATGCAAGGATTTAGAAAAATTTAAAGCACATAACGTTTAGCGATGGTTCCCTCTTGGAAAGGAGAACCTTATCCAGCAAATGAACAGTTACTTACATAAACTAGATAGGAATCATTGAAGTGCAGTGAATAAGATTTGAAGAAAGCATTTATAAGAAGCGAAGAATTTAATGAGAAAGAAGATAGGCTAAGTGATTCGATGGTTTAACTGTTGAATAGAGTCAAGTGATCAGTGATTATGATTATTTAATAACGCTAAATTGAGAAAAAACATGAAGGCCATTGGTGATGAATCTAACAATTGTTGTACTTACACATTCTATGGAATATTGTTGTTTGCTCATAATGATAAGAGTGAGAGTTAAATGGAAGAAGGTGATAAATCGTTCGTCGCCGTCTAATGTTTCTCTTCGTTTTAGTGGTACATTAGGATGTGAGACCGCAGCCCCTTTGCAGAAGAGCTCTCAAAGAGGCAGTTGCGGCACTTGCACTGTAAAAAAAAAAATTAAATGTAAGATGAATTTTTGAAAAACTCGTTTTTCTTGCGAAAAGAAAGAAAAGTGATTAGAAATAAATGCAAACTTAATTGAACGAATAGTAACAAAAGTCTACACTAAAAAGAAACACCGCTATGAATCTAATCGTAAGCATTCATTTCTGTTAAACTTTGTGAGTGTTGCACGAGATGATAATAAAATTAGGCTAATATTAAATCGTAATAATATGTATGAATTTCAGTATTTTACTACGAGTTTTTTTAGTGTCTTTTGTCTTTTTTACAGATATTGAGATTGTAGAATTATTCAAATTTATTTGATTTCAAAATTTTGAATATTACTATTTAATTCAATTTCACAACAATCGAAGTCAAGTTTAATTTTAATTATTTATTTTATTGTAGAAGGGAAGGCATTTCCACACTGCGGGAGACACAACTCCTTCGTTGGATAAACAGTAAAAAAGTCAGGAGAGAGAATTTTTTCTTCTTTGCTATTTTATAGAGGGACTTTTATACTACACCACGTGTGATGTATGGAGAGACTTCGGGGATTTTAGGTGAAGGAATAAAGTCTAGTGGGGATCATCACTGCAGATTTGAAGACGTGTGAACTGCATTATCAGCGAATTTTAAAAAAGCGTGATTGCATGAATTAAGTTAAAAAGAAATGTTATCAGGAAATAGGTATGAACGCTTTATTTTTAAATGAGAGAAAGGGAAAATTAGGAAATTAAATTATTGTTATAATATATATATATATATATATATATTATGATATATATAATGATTTAACTTTATTTTACATTAGTTTCTCAAAATAATAACTTAATTTCCTAATTTTCTTATTCTCTTTTTTAAAAGTAATGCGTCCACTCTCTTATTTCCTGATACCATTCCTTTTTAACTTAATAATTCATACAATCTCGCGTTCTTAAGAATTCGGGGAAAATGCAGTTCATATATATATAGTCTTCAGTTATCTAGATGTATAGCATATCGATGTATGGCCTTTGTGACATGAAAGGCCGCTA
>BMAW01028983.1:0-10427 GCA_019974015.1 Nephila pilipes | reverse complement strand
TCCCTTGTGGGGCGTAGGCCCCACATTGAGAAACACTGCCTTAAAAGATTTATATTTTCGTACTTATGTTCATGTTTATGAATGTTTATTTGTATATTGTAAATATTGGTAAAATATTGATAATTTAGAAAAGAAATGATCAAAACATTTATTTTCTACCTGATACAAGCAACAGAAAAATGTTTAATTGTCTGAAAAACATTCTATTAGTAAATGTTAATATTCATATTATTAGGCAAAGAGTATCTCAAGGAATATTTTCACGTACATTTTAAGTATTTGTTTGTTCATTAAAGCGAGGGAGAATTATATTCCAAGTTTTCTTATGATAATTTAATGTACAAAAGACTCGTTATATTCTACAAATAATATTATTAGATATAAATGAATGTAGAAATATTAATATGATATAGATTTAACACTATATAATTAATTCTAAGATAATGATATAAATTTTAGGACATTTCATTATTCAATAAAATTTGTAAGGATAATATTTTTTTAAATTTTATAGTCTTTAATAGTGACCAACTTTTTAATTGATTGCCAAATTAATTTAAATTATGGATACAGAATCTTGTAAAAGTGTGCACCATTTTATTATGCATGAAGAATTTAATCTTCATACTCGTTTGAAAAATTACGTTTTGCCTGTATGTGTTCCTGTTTCGGACTATTAGATAGTGCTGCCTATATTTATTCTAAACCATAAAAATGTTTTATATAGTTTTATTTCATTTATTTTTGCATTTATACTGATATAGATAACAAACTTTGTACCTTTTGTAATACACCACTCTTTTTTTCTTGTGTCCCTCCTTCTATCCCACATCTCTATTATTCGTATAAACGGTTTTTTAGTTAATATTTAAAAACATGCAAAGTAATTGAAGCATTTTAATTATAAATCTGTGACGTTGGGCTATTCGCGGCTTTCTCTTCAATAACTTTGGGGACATTTAATTAAGACTGATTGCTATAAATAAGCAACTTCTTCGCAACTAAAAATGAGACATGAGTATTTAAATTAGGAGCAAGTAGAAATAAAATGAAGTGAGGTAGATTGACTCTAAAGTTTAACAGTTGTTCTATAGTCGAAGACGGGGTAGAGAATTGCTACAAATTATCGGTAGCATAGTGGAGCCTAGAAGTCGAGACAGTCCATCTCCGCTCCGTTGGTAAGATTCCGTTAGTTTGATATTAGTGGAACAATATCAAATTTGGGGAGAGTCGGTATACATTTATCGTTATAGTAATAAATTGTGAAATGAATACAGTGTGTGAAATCTGTGTAACGTCTCTTTGACTGACTTATTGACTAATGGTGTTAGTATGTTTAGTTTAGCTATGGCACAAGAGGCGAATAGGAATATAATTTCGTCACAAATTTAGTATACTCTACATTCATTATTCTTCAAACAAATATTTATGACAGGTAAAATTTACAGTGCACATTTACATGCTCTTTGCAGCAAAAAGCTAATTCTGAAATCGCTTACGTTTTTCTATTTCTCTTTAGATCACATATCTTTTAGATGCTCTAATGTTTTATGATTTCAAACTCTTTAAAATACTATAGAGTTCTTTTTTATTGCTTATTTTTTTGTGTAATTGTCAACTGTTATTCAATTTCTTTAGAAAATATGTCTTTTGTACTACTTGTTTTGATTGTAAAAAGGATTTGTATGCACAATTACAACTAAAGCATTCATTGAAGTAAAGTCATTTATATTCTTGAATAAACACTCAGGCCATCAACAAGTCTATCCTTTTCATGTATACTCTGCAGCTAATTTATCAGCAACACCTAATCTACCTTTAGTTCCTTTTATAATATAAAATTACATCTGGTTTCTTTTCTTTCACATCTGAAAATTTGACCACTTGGTTCGTAGTTGAAACGAGAATTTTACTGATTATTTCCGTGTGACCCATGAAAAACGAAAATCGTATCTGGTGGAAAACTTTATCATTGTTGAATAGTTTCTATTACGCGGAACCTATCTAGAATTATTTGAGATGCAGGCCATTCCAAAAAGCTAAATTTATTTTTATATGTATTTTTATGCATATTGGACACATGGGCCGAATATATTCAGTCTAGTAAAATGGCTTTGTTTTCTCTTTTTTCTTCTTTTTAGTTGAGAATTTTTTTTCTTTTACAAATTGGAAAAAGTTACGAATTATAAAAATTTATCTGCTTGTTGAACGTAAAAAATAATATGTGTTAATTAAAACCACAGCGATCTGTAATAAATTAAATTATGGATTAATAGATTGATAAGACTCATTCACGGTAGAAAGGGTAAACCTAAACTAATAAAAATGTAAAGTTTTTACAATAAATATGCGTTTTCTAAAATTCATATTGATTTTCATTTATTGAAACATTTATTTTTCTGTATAAAATAATTGCACTGCTGATTACAATAAGATCCCTGATAATCGTTTTAATTTTGATGACAGTTTATTATTTTATGTTATATGTATCTGTATATATGTTATATAATTCTTAAGGTAGTTTTTAATATCATGCTATACCTACACTCAAAACCTATAGTTCAATATTCATTTTTTAAAATTTTTAAAGAAATTCTCATCTCAACGTAGAAAAACGTGTATATAATAGGCAAATCTGTGATTGAATAACATATAACTTCTAGCATGTGTCTGAAGGAGTTACTTTAATTTAAATTAGTAGGAATATCACTTCTTTTTAACTTTAATTGTTAATTTTGTATGATGAAACAAATATAACTGACACAATTTGTATTCTTTTCATCAGTTCGTTTGATATTAATTTACTTTTAAAAGATTTTATTAAATAATTTTTAACTTAAAATTCAATTGTGTTTAAAAATTTGATTTTAAAACTCACGTAATTGTAAACTGCTTCAATTGTTTTGTGTAATTAATTTCACTGACTTTTACTACTAATAGTATTTTTTGACGATACTAAATCAGCTATATTTTTTTCGAGCTTTTCTGCGAAGTAAAAATAAACTGGTCCTTAAATGTTACTCTCAATATAATATTTTATTACTGAAATTATTCTATAATTAATATAAAACTAAATTTTATAAATAATGCTTTTTATCTTTATTATCGTTAACGAACATTCTTATAGGATAAAATTTCAAAATATTTACTAAGCATCTGTAAAAATGGTGATTAATTTTGATTTGTTAATTTTGAGTTATTAATTAATTTTGATATTATTAATTTTGAGTTCAAATCAACAAGAAACAAAATTAAATTCAATCTTTGCCAAATTATGCGCACCATACGAAAAGAAACTTTTGTGTGAAGTAGATTTACCACTGACCATCTCATTTTCATTTTGTTGTAGAAATTATGATTCAAACCTGCTACTATTATATTTACCTAAAAGGGAGAGATTATGGTATGAGGTATAGAGACATTCTATTAATATAATTCAAATATTAAGGTCTTATTAATAGGAAAATTTATGATGGAGATCAGGAGGAGTTTCAACTCGACAATGAATCCTTTTTAAACTAAGGTTTAAGCTATATTAATCAACGAATTAAAGAACGATTTTTTCAGCGTGAGAGAAAAAGGACCTAGTTTTTTTTTGTTTTATTACACAATTTACTCTTTTTATAGTTATTTGAATTCAAAAAACATGAAAAAAACAACGCATTCATTTTTGACCTTTGAGAAATTTATAGAATTTTTAATGAATTGATTTCATACATTCCGGGTATACCGATTCTTCAGATTTCACAGAAATTGATGCAAATGATAAAACAAAAATTGAAAAGTGATCTGGTACCTCAAAAGTGATTCATCTAAAACAACAGCCCTTTAGGTGGCTAATAATAGTAAATCAATATTAAAATCATTTGACCCCAAAATATTTCAAGAAAGGAGCCAAACTAAAAAGACGTAGTTCAAAATTCTTGAGGCTTAAAAGAAAAAGGGCTGCCTCAGAGTTTAAAGTTCTGAATAATGTTATTTATTTTCATTCATGTCTTAATTCCAGTTTACATATGATTTAAGGTAATACATAAATCGAAAAGTATACAAATACTTATTTTTTATATTTATTTCACTTCAATCCAATAAGAAATTTGGAAAAATTTATTACCGCATATTTTTAAATGAAAATTGAGCTCATTTAAGGTGAAAGAAGTTGTTAGACATACATTGCATATATTTTTTTTCAATCCAATATAAAAATTTAGGAGAAATTTATGATGTTTATTATTTTTCGAAATTAAGTTCGTTACTAGTGAAAGAAGACATCAAAAATATACGCAGAAGCAAGATAAATTTTTGAAAAGTGATAAGGTACGACATTTATTGGGTCAAGAAAACGATATCCTCTTGGATGGCAAATAAAAATTAAGTATTTCATTTACTTATCGATTTATATATTACCTTGAATCATATATAAACTGGAATCAAGATATGACTGAAAATAAATAACTTTATGCAGATTTTTAAGACAGCTTTGAGGAAGCCATTTTCTTATCTACCTAACGGGCTATTGTTTTAGGAAGATAATTTTTGATGCACCAGATCACTTTCCCATTTTTTATCGTTAGCTTCAATTTTAATTACTTTTAGCTTAAATATATTCAATTTAATAATTTATCTTTTGCTTTAGTTTCAATTACATTTCGCTTAAATGTATTCAATTTAATTATTTATCATTTGTTTTAATTTTAATTACATTTATCTTAATTATAATCAATTTAATAATTTATTGTTTCCTTTAATTTTAATTTTGGAAAAGTTTACTATTGATCATTTCTCGATATTTCATCGTTTATTTTAATTCTTATATTTAATAGAGTAATTTAATAATAACTATAAATGTAAAAGCACTCCTTGGGTGGCTAAATCTGTTCTGTTGAAAAATTTGACCAGAACATTTTAAAATTTTTATAATTATTAATTTTATTTTTCATTTTTATTGGCCAAATTTATTCTAGAGATAATTCCTGCTAAGCCACACTTTCTCTTTCAGTTGGAATTGAAATATATTATTTGCAATTTTTCGTGAATTGTATTGGCTCAAATAATCATATATTCTCTTTGAATTTTAAGTGGAAGTGTTTATTTGACAGTTATAGTTGATTTGTTAATGTTAGTGAATCGTAATGCCTCAGACACTCATCCTTTCAATTCTAACGTACTTAATTTGTATTGCCTAAATATATTAAACTTTTTTTTTCAGTTCTAAGCTGCTAGTTGAATTTGTTTTTGCTAATTACTTTAATTTACTGTAATATAAATAATTTATTTCTTATTAGTTCTTAATGAGTTGAAATGCAGTTTGCCTCAACACTTGGCTTGATTTTAAAAATCCCCAAAGTATCAATTTTTTAGGTTAGACGTGCGTACGTCGATGTGTCAATTGTAACTTCTACATTTAGCGAAATATCAAAATTAAGTGTAAGGGAATATGCACGTATTAATTACCATATTGGTTATGCTAATTATTTAGTAAGACAAAAACATGAAAATTAGGTACTGTTTGGTTAAATGGGCACTTGACAAAAATCGCTAAGTATAAAAGTTGACTCAGTGATTGTAAAGTCTTAGCTATTACAGCTTGGTGCTTCGCATAAAATTATAATTAAAATTTGATCCTCATTAGAAAAAAACTTTTTCCTTGCGTTTGTATTCTTCCATTTTTCAATTTAACCGTGCGAAAAACGTGTGTACAAAATAGAATTCAATAAAACTCAAACTGCTTCTCACGTCATTTGCTACTGAAGCTTTTATTATTTTATTTATATTGATATTAATTAATGTTATATTGATTATTTTTTGATATTTTGATTGATAACGCTTTTAGCATCCATAAATATTTACATTTAAGGTGAAACATGATTTCCAAATGTTTACAAAATAAATAATGAGAAAATTACGATTTTTTTTGTAAATATACATACTCTTTTCCTTTTTTAACGACCTGTGATATTTTCAACAAAAGACCATTGAAGTAACGAAGCAGCCTGATTTGTCGTGGTCGGATCATTGTACCGCAAAACCTGCAGAGTTGCAAGGTTAAATGCAAAATAAGCACAGTGCAGCATTATTCCGTGAAATTGTGGTTAACCTCTCACAAATTAAAAATATTTTCAAGAATAAGTAATCCGAATATCAATAAAGATCACCAGTTTTTATTTGTTATCAAATACACTGCTTAACATTAAAATTGCATCAATAGCAAGGTATAATCTGATGAACGTCAAAATCTCGTGAAAGGAAAAAGAGGTTAGTTAAGCAAATAGTTAGTATTTCAGCGCATTTAGACGACGCATGAGGGAGAATAGACATATGAAGCTCTGCATAAAAGAAAAGTTGGGTAGTGCATTTCCAATTCGGAAATTGCTTTGTATGGTCGCAGTATGCTTAGAATATCGTATTATGTCTCGAATAATAAGAAGAAATGTTTTCCAGCAACTGTCGGAATTTCGATAAAGACAGGGTTATTGCCTATCGAGAGTGTGGATAATCGTTTCGTGACATCACCTGTCGCAATGATTGAAATCCAACCACTGTCATAAGAGTATGGAATCAATGGGTTGCTGAGAGTCATGCTGAATGGCTCTCCCATGATTAACGTCCTAGAAGACAGACATATGATGAGATCGGCCCTGCAGAATCTAACATCCACATCACTGACCATTAGTCAGAAAATACGCATGTTTGCAGCACACCCAGTATCCACTCGTATGGTGCGGCAACGTTAGCAGCATCGTAGATCCGTCAGCACGGTGACCATTACTTCGACTTCCCTTGACAATACCTTGAGAGACTTTGATTCTGGTGCACCGAATGACAAAGCTGGATACAGGAGTGGTCCAATGTCGTCTTTTCAGACGAGTCCTGGTTCTTCGTCCAGTATTCTAATGGTCGTTTACGGAAATGAATAATGAATTACAGCGGATGTCACAGAACATATCCTGCAATATTTGTTTTGATGTGTTTGAAACGACTCAGAAATATATCTCAGAAAGTATTGAAAAATATTCTTTTTTACCCCACCATCATAATATCAAATTGAAAATACAAACGAAGACAGCGAAAACTTGAATCAATAAACAAATCTTTATTCTTGAATAACATTCGTTTCAATCACACATCTCAAAGGTTGTGACAGGGGATTTGCATTAAAATGTATAAGCAAATTATTAAAGTGCGGTGCGATATCGCCATATCGTATCGATCTATTGTAAAATGCGATCATCATGCGGATAGAAATCGATAGTGGATAGAAATAGATCCAGTGGATAGAAAGCTTTTTTTTATTATTTCTTTTTAATCCTTGTCATGTTGTCAAGTGTCTGAAGCCCTGGTCTGCAGTGAGTTGAGCCCTGATGTTTTAAATAATGACTTTTTCGTAAAGATTGATTCAAAAAATTCAAAACCCGTTTTGCAATTCATAGTATAAGAACTCGAGGAGATTTTACGTCGGTTTATCATGATGTTCCTGGACATAAAAACTTTGAAGATTTCTTAAGAGACATGATCCTTAGTAAAATATTTAATATTTATATGTATAATCACATGTTTTTGTTCATCTCGTTAAGATTTCCATAATAGAGATTAAAAAACTTCACTATTGGCAAATATGTAGTTTAAGCTCGTATAAAATAAAACCAAACTAACTTTCTACTTAAAGCGATCATTTTCTGATCTTATATGTTTATATTTTAATTTCACTCCAACTAAGTAATATTTATTCTATATTAGATACCTCGATAAAAACATACTATGTAAAAGATTATACTCATAGCCATAACATTTATAACTATTTTTCTTTTTTATTAATATTTACATTTTGGATGATACCGCTTTTGACTTAATATTATGCAAATTATCTAACATTGTTATAAAGTAAAATAAATAAATGCAGGTTTTTCCACCTAATTATTAAAGAATTAATTTTATTTTCCAATGTTTTGTAAACCCAGTTCCTCAGATACTCGATAGATGGCACCACAAATCAGCTTCATGTGATAGATCATGCAGCGCCACCTATACCAGAACAAAACTGAGCGAACTTTCGTTCTCGTTCCTTTTTTCCCCTACACTTTCCGCTTCTCATCTCCTTCGCATTACCCTCGTCGGAAGTAAACTCCGAATGCCAGAGCGCGTTCCAGCGTCCTTCGCCGATATAGGTTAAATGAGGCAGCCAACTATTTTGCTCCGATGAACTGGTCAGTTCGTCGTCTGCTGGTGTATATATTTTCATTCTTCATCTCTCCATTTAATAAACTTAAGTAAAACTACTGCAAGCATCGACATTTAATTTCTACAAAAACAAAATAGAATCAGATAATGGAATTACCCCTCTAGACAATCATCCCTTTGTGTAAGAGCAAACTATTGAAGATTCGGGAAGTACAATCTCATCACCTCACCGTCTACATAAATTATCTGTTTTTAAAGGTTAGGGAGCGTCAGTTTCACACATTCGTATGCTTCGCTTAATATTCAAGACAAAAAAGTTTCATATGTTTTTATATCTTACACAAAATGTTTTTGTAAAATTTTCATAGCATTTTTAGCTGTTAAAATATTTTACTATATCTCATATAGGTTTTAAATGCTTCTTCTGGCTTAAAATTGGAAAAAAATAATGTATTCAGAAAATTTCTACTCATAGATACAAATATAACTGAAAAATGATTTAAAGATTTTGTACTGAAACGTTAACAAAAAACAAAAAAGGAAATGGGAGTGATGCAATTGCTTCCTTTAAAATACCCCAATACAGTTAAAGTAATCATTTTCTGATTAAAAGCTACTAAAATAATAAAAATCCCCATATGATTTATTTTTCTTTTTTAACCCTAGAGAAAAAACTTTTATCTTTAAGAAAAATTTTTGTTTTCATATTACTTATGTAACTTTTCTTATTTTATCAACTATAGAGAAATTATTGTCAGAGAAGATTTGCTAAACATTTTTAAATAAGAAATAACTTTAACATAGAATCACCGAAATGCTTACAGATATTTACAATGTATCCTATATAAATAATCCTATATAAACAATGTATCCTATAAAAATTTCTTTTTAATGAATCGATCACAAGTGAGAGGAAGGACGAAATTCTCGAACAAAATACGTATGTACATTGAATATACTGTTTCTTTATTCTGTATATTCAATGTATTGAATATACTGTATTGAATATACTGTTTTACTTTTACTGTTTATCATTTA
Source organism: Nephila pilipes (assembly GCA_019974015.1). Lineage (NCBI taxonomy): Eukaryota > Metazoa > Arthropoda > Arachnida > Araneae > Nephilidae > Nephila > Nephila pilipes. The sequence goes on along the minus strand of BMAW01028983.1, from coordinate 1,214 downwards.
TTTTACAATAAGAGGATTCATAAGCAAATCTATTTGAAGAATTTGCTTTACACCAGACTTAATTTTATTTTCATGCTGAAAAAAGTCATACCTATACTCATATAAAAATGTATGAATCTATCATTCTGATATAAGTATTCAAATGTCAAAAAAGTTCTATGCAGAGTTTTGCAAAGAACAGATTTAGCCACCAAGGTGCGCTTTTTTTTTATAATTGTTATAAAATTGCTCAACTAAATATAAAAATTAAAGTAAACGATGAAATGTCGAGAAATAGACAATAGTAAACTTTTCCGATATTACAATTAAAGAAATCAATAAGATATTAAATTGAATATGTTTAAGTTGAATGTAATTAAAATTAAAGCAAATGATAAAAAATTGAAAAGTGATCTACTACGTCAAAAGTAATCCAACTAAAACAGTAATCGCTTAAAAACTTACCACAGGAAAGAAAAATTAATGTATTTGAAAGTGTAATGCTATTTTGTGTTCTTTCTAAGAATAAAATCCAATTTCCATTTTCGGTTTGAAATATACCCACATTTTAATACCATATTCATATTTCACTGTCCTGTACGGAATATCATAATTTATTAGAATACTTGTTTCTGTGTAAATCAATCCATCATTTGTATAAAATGTGTTCCGCGTTTTTCATCTGGCATTTTCATACTAATTGTTAAAAATGTACATGTTAAAGTGAAAAGTGAATCATCTACAGAATATTTCCAAATTTTGCGATGAGATGAATAGATATATCTCTGTGAGAGAGTAATGTAATTGTCTTATTACTTTATTCTTACATTAATTTAATTTTATTCAATTCTAAAACCAAACCAGAAAACAAATTTTATTCCAGCCAATATCTGCCCGTATTAATTGCAAGTTCAACTCGTAAAACCTTTTGAAACCTTCGACATGTTCGACATTAGTAAGCAAAACTTGCATTTCCTTTGTCAGTGGGAATTTGCTATCTTTGTTAGTTACCACCTTGTGACGACTTTAACTGCTTCTATGTTTCAATTTTCATAATAATCTATCTTCATTCAGGTAATTAATAAAACCCAGTGATGAAAAAAATATCCATTTCTACCTACACAAATTAATTAAAAATTAAAAGAACTCACTCTCTCAGAAATATGTACACACACACACACACACACACACACAAAAAGACAGACACACATAGACATACATAAAAAGAGAGAAAT
>BMAW01028982.1:0-12868 GCA_019974015.1 Nephila pilipes | reverse complement strand
AATGATTGATTGCGTTAATAAATAAATTCATCTGCATATAATGAATCGAAATTTCACTTTTTGTCTTAATTATTTACAAAAAAGTATTTCTTTTTCATTTTAAAATTAACATTAAATTTTTCATGAGATACGCTGTAATTCTTTTGTCTTTAAGCGGTGAAAATACACAGTGGAGAGGAGAAAGTATTCGTTTTAATTTCAGAAAGTAAGACACGTGGTTTGCTAAAGTTTTCTGGAAAGGTTTTGATTAGACTGAAATCGAATATATTGGTCAATAGGAAGAGAATTTTAGATTCGTCTTTGAGAGGTGTTTCGGAATCCGAGAACTAATTGTATGTTCGCATGACTGTAGTAATATTAAATTCTCAAATACGCTTTGAAAAGCGAGATAAACAATTTTAAATTTGGTACCATATCATTTCGTGAAACATTTGCCGTAAATTGTTCTGGTGTTCCTTGGATGTTTGTATTTCTCTATTTACTTCAAATATATGAATAATCCGATGTTATAAATCGTCATTGTTGAACTCAGCTGCATATTTTCATTTTCCTTCACTCTGGGTAACTGTAATCTACAGTCTTTTGCAATATATATAATAAACAATGTATAGGTAGAAGTATGAGTTTATGTGTAAAGTAATTTTTATACTCATATTTCTTTAATATTTCAGTACTTATTCATCCTTTATATACCCCCTGTTTAAAGTGAAACAAAAACTGTTTATAAGGGTTTGATTAATTTTATATTAATGGCACTCTTAGGAGCAACATGACATTGGTGACAGACATAGGTGACACATTGGTGACAGACATCGCAATATTTAATCTTGACCAAGTGATAAAGAAAAGATCTGAACTGACACCTCATCCAAACTTTAACACTACTGCATGGGAGTACTTAGAAACTTGATAGAATAAATGGGCAAAAATATACCGCTTCAGAGCGAATTCTTATTTAAATCGGTACACATAGCCGCAGTTTTATGGACAGAATGCTATCCGAGTTCCCAAATATAAATGCTCTGTTATTGCGATCAATCATTACCTTTTAAAGCACTTTTGTATATTAATTGACGGAAATTTATAAAACCATTTTAGATAAGTTTAAGGTACAGTTTATTATAAATTAAATCTCACTACCTCGTAGATTTGTTTTATTCTGATCGGATGATATGATGAATGAATAAAAGCTGTAATAATAAGAAAATCTAATAATTTCATTTATAAATATTATGACATCATTATTTGTTCCAATTGAAGCTTTCACTCATAGAAACAGACAAGGAAAGTATGGAAAATTATAGAAAACTTTATTGGTTTTAACTTTCAATACTGATATTTTTATCAAAATTTACATCTTAGTATTAGTCAACAAATGGTTTGAATCGTTTTCCAATTCTTCAAAATTAAATGCTCAGAGTTAAAAAGGTACGATATTTACTTAGGAAAAAAAATGGATCAAAACCTGTTAAGAGAAATCAAGTTACGGAGAAAAATAGAATTAGATTAAAATACATTAATAATTTAGAGAATGAAATAGATTAAAAGTTTTGAGAAGTATGTTTACATAAATAAGAAATAGCGATTATTAAAATAGAGAAAACTAAAAAATAACATAGTTTGATTTTTAAGTGGCAAGAGAACTAAGTCGACGTATAAGACAGTACTCAACGCTCCAACCACCACACTACCCCAAGGTGAGAACACGTTCGATTTCAACACATTTAATGAGTATGATACTCAACTGAAATCTCTTCAAAAAATAAGGATCAATTCTCTAATAGTTTCATTTTGAGAATTAATTCGAACACAAAATCAGAAAGAAGAAAGAAGTTTCCGAAATTTTTAAACATACTTTGGAACAGCGGACTGAATGTGTAAAGCTTTCAATCTGGATGATTTAGAATATTACACGCAAAGAAGTCACTTTTTCAGGATGAGACAGTCTTCATTTTACCGATATTTAAAAGTGGGTGCTTATCAAGAAGAATACCTTTTTGATGATCGGTAACTCAAGAGCCAGCTAAATAGACAAATCTGCATCCATTTGCAATCTTGCAAAACATTCAAAAATTGGAATCAAATCCAGAAATCTCACACAACTCTACTCAGTAATCTATAAGGAATCTCACTTTTCCTTAGAAACGTGTCGAATGTAACTTTCGTTCTGTCAATCTCAAATTTTCAGCTTCCATCAGAAATTCCAACAATCTATGAAAATTAAATTATATGTCCAGTGTTATAACTTTAAAAATAGTATTTCTAAGTTGTTAGGAACCGAATCAAAGCGCTGCAAATTAAGACATTTCGTCCCAATTAGCATTTGTTAAATCATACAATTTATAAGTTATTAATAATTTCGAATTTCAAACAAGCATCTAAAGTAAAATCTCCAGTTTCCAATTTAACTACCTATGAATATAAATTTACATCTAATTGTAAGTAAAGAAGATGAAATGTCTTCCAATGATTGCAAGATTGTTAATCAAATTGAACCGAAAATAAATTTCAAGAATTTGACACAATTTCTTTGCCATATACAAATGTCTTTGAAATTCTTGAGACTGATTTCCAAAGAACAGCAGATGATCGAATGGTGTTATATCCTTCTAGTAACGTTGCATTCAGAGACAGCTCGTCAACAGAAGGGAGTAATACTGAACATTTCTATTTTGATATAAGCGACTTCTTTTGCCACATAGCCCAGGCTCTTTTTATACTAAAAACACTAATTTTTATTAAGTGCTAGGATTATATGGAAGAAAATACCGAATATCAGTTAAAGAATCTACAAGAAGAATCAGTCAGACTTCCGGGTTTTGGAGATATCTACGAACTGCGTTTGATATTGTATTGGAATAGATCGCTGTAATACTGATAATATTTTAGGAAGCATCTATTCTCAGTTTAACGGTTTAATTTCATCAGAATTTAATTTTCTTCCTTCGCATGAGAAGAATCACTTCTAAAAGTGGAACAGTTGGATTGGAGTGGCGAGAACAGGAATGAAAGTAAATGTGATAAACGGGAAATAGAAAATAATCTGTTCAAACTTGTTTACATTCTCTCACGTTTGCTATGGATTAGTCTGAAACATTCATAGACGATTGCAATTTTAGTATTCGTATAAAATAATATATATAATATGTTAATAAAAGTTTTCAGAAAGAGATATTCTCTGCATCATCGTACACAGACAAGAGAGAAGCTGTTCCAGTGTGATAATGTCAACGACTGTTTCCTCAAAAAAGCTGTCTTTCTTGTTATATACGTATATACTACTAGAGAGAAGCCCTTCTAGTGTAATATATGTCGAAGAATGTTTAAACGTAAGGATTATCTTCAAACACATATACATATAAATACTGGACAAGTCTTTTGCAGTTTAAATTGTGTTCTCTAAAGTTTCTTCAGAAAAAAGGTCTAACTCTAAACATCACTGTACTCATACTGAAAGAAACTATTTCCTATGTACTGCATGGTAACGAAATTTTGCTGTTAAAAAGTACCATATTGATAATATACGAGCACACATTGGAGAGAAGCCTTATAAATTTGAGGTGTGTCTGTGAGTGCTTATAACTAAACAAAATTTGTTATGCATTCACATACTAGAGAGAAATCGTTCCAATGTGAAACTAAAGCTATCTGGCATAGATATGTTAAATGACCATAACGTACACATATGGAATAGAAAACGTTTAGCCATAAAACCGTTTCTAAAAACGAAAGTCGTGTTAATAATAAATGCAGTTAAAATGCAGTTGTTGTTAGAACGTGTGTCTGGTCTTCTTGTGCGAAGTTTAAATACTTTTCGATTAGGAATCCGTTGGGTACGCAAGCCCCATATCGAACAAAACATTTTCCTATTCTGAAAGCCTTTCCTATTCTGAACCTTTCTTGATTTTAGAATTTTATAGGATATAGAACAATAAGAGCTATAATTCATTCTGAAATTCCTTTAACTGAATAGGTATAAAATAGATTCAGAACCTTTAAGAAAGCTCTGAATGCTCATTTATTATTTAATGCATAGTCCAAAAGTATGATCGTGTAAAAACGAGTACTTTGTGAAAAAACACAAAAGATTCTTACACAAAAATTATATTTTAGTTTTTCAATCAATTTGCAAACGAACAGATACATCATTGAGAATTTATGTACTCAAGGCATGCTAATTTATTTGAATTTAAGGGGTCAAGTGTCTTGCGTAACTCGCACAAAATTGTTCTCTCTCTCCTTCTACTCTTTTGAAGCTGATGGTGGAAAGTCTTCGTAATAGTGCAATTTATCCATCGATCTATAATTAAAATGTCAGACACAAGTCGATTGAAAAACACACGAATTCGTTCTTTTTCATTTGTGGCTCTTCCTTTCTCTTCCGCTGATTTTTTTTAAATTTATATCTCAATTTCTTAATTTGAATTTGCAGAGAGGCTGTAGTCAAATTATCTGCAGAATCCCCATTACGATGATTTTTTTCTGTCCCTTCGGATAGCAAATGAAAAGAATTAAAATTAATCTGCAAGGTTCGGAAGAGTCTTTTTAAATTGTTATTGGAGATTTATCATTTGAGACATATCATCCATCCAAGAGTACCGTTGAATTAACGAGGGCCACTTGTGATCTTTTTCTTCCCCATGGTTTTACTTTCATTGGTAAACGTGGATGACGAGCAATCAAAATACACTGGCAATCCTTCTCTATTTTCGACCCTCCTTCTTCTCAACCAACTTTTTTCTGTTTTCAATTTTTCCAAACCCCGGATCATAGCTTTATAATTTATAAGCTTTAAGATTTACTAGCCAACTGGGATATATTATTGACACCAAAATACTTTACTAATTAAATATTGAATTCCCTTGATGTTTGAATATTTATCATAAATTAGGTTATTTTATTTATGTCTATTTTACCAGAATTATTTCGGCACCTGGAGTTTGCGCAATATCTGTATGAATTTGTTGGACAAAGATATTCCATTTTATTTCTTGCCAGAGACATCAGGTGTTAATATTAGTCTTATTTATGGTATATCTTTTCTGTCCAATCTAATCGTATATTTGAAGGGAAAATTTAATACGATATAATCTGTGTGTAGATAATTTTTCCTAAAATAATCAAATATCTGCTTGTGAAATTTTATGGATATATAACCAAAATGATTTGGTTTAATGTAATTCGACAAATTTAAAAAAGAAATCTAATTTTGATTTGATTTGATTGTTTTTCAAGGTCACACTTTGAATCAACACAAGGGCGATGTATGACGGACCAAAATTTTTCAAATCTCGATTGAGTGACAATGTTTATTTCTGGGGTAATACGTCACTCACAACGCCTAAGGGAGAACATGAACCTCTACCACATTTAACACGCATCATCCCCTATTACACGCTGTTTTTTAGTGCGATCAAGACTCGAACCCACGACTGGATAAAAACAACACCTACCGTGAGTTTGTGTCCTTGATTACTTAGCAACCGCGACAAAACACACACACACAAAATCATAAATGGATGTAGATAATTAAAATTTCACATTTATATCTAAACCTAGAGGGAATAGCGAAAATTGCAGATAAGAGCATAAAAGATATAAGCAGACGACTTTATAATCAGAATAAATTAAATTGATGAGTAGAACGCAAACACAATTAAAGAAATTTTGTACATTTCTATCCCTTTTTCAACCACTAGATTTAAATTTATTAATTCACATGAAAAGACTTTCTCAGCAAAATTTTTGTTACAATTTAAGCACTGGTTTACGATTCATTCCCTTAAACAACTTTCATTTGAAGTGCAATATCTGATAAGATAGAATTTAAATCATTTAGGTTGCTATCAACTTTGAAAATGAAGTTAATTTTAAAGCAATTAGAATGCTTTAATGATTATAGATGTCGTTTCTGGAAAGGTTTTCAGCAATAGGGTTAATTTCCAAATATGTCCGAGTTCTTACGGAACACTTCTTCTCAAATATTTTTACGTTATTTGGATCTTTTAACTCAAGGGTTAAATCGCCTAGAGCAGTGCTCCGCAACCTTTTCTCACCTACGACGCACCAAATTCTTTTTAGAATTCCGCGGCACACCAAAAGCTGAAGTATATAGGTATTAATTGATACACAAATTTTACAATAAGTGTTTGTTTTTTATTTGAAAAGTATACATACATAAAACCATAACATATTTATTTCTACGCAATCATAATAATTATTAATGTGATACCTGCGCTTGTTTCAATGAACACAAAAGTTTTATATTCGGCTCAATATTTGACAACGCAACCCGAAGTTCTTGGTCAAGATCTTTTAAGCATGACCGCTTATCATTTTTAATTAATACAAGAGTTGAAAAACTTTGCTCACATAAATATGTCTTCGAAAATGGAAGTAATGTTAAGATTGTTTTGTAAGAAATGTGAGGATATTCTTTTTTAACGTAAATCCAGAAAACATCTAATGGAACTTCGGAGAAGTATAATTTTAAAGTCATGTCATTATTTAAATCTGTAAATTCCTCTCGAATTTGTAGAGGCAGTACTTCCGTAGAATTTATTGCACTGGTTGCAAAAGGATTTCGAATCCAATCGTATTGTTCCGTATTAATGGAATAAAAATATTGATCAAATTTCTGCTGAAGCATGTACCGACTTCCTTCTACAGCAGCGCCACTGGTTAAAAGGCCTTACTCAACCAGCCCGAAGAGATATCTTTTCGGCCTGATTGGTAGGCCCGTCGCCTTCGGATCCCTTGGTCCAGGGTTTGAATCTGCGCTGCCGTTTCGCGACCGCCACAAGCATACTTAAATGTTGTTGGGCCAGATCCACAATTAATTGGTTGTTTTCAATTGTAATATGATTGGTCCTTTGGTACATTTCCAAACATCCTTTTTGCAACTCTTTCTGCCAAAGTTCGAGTTTTTTAAAAAATCCTTGTAATTTGTCGTAGTACGTCAAAATATTCTCATTTCGACCTTGCATTTTTTTATTAAGTTCATTCAAATGCTCGAATATATCAGCCATGTATGCAAGTTTGGCTATCCAGTAATCATCATCGAGGTGCTGGCATATTTCGAGCATATTCTGTGTTAAAAGAAATTCACGCACCTCGTGACGAAGCTCAAATAACCTAGCCAAAACTTTGCCTCGGGATAGCCAACGAATTTCTGTATAAAATAATAAGGATTCATATTCGGCTCCCCTTTCTGCACAAAGTAATCCAAAAATTCGCGAATTTATGGCTCTTGATTTAATTAAGTTTATGATTTTAATGCATTCATTTATCGTGTTCAAAAGTTCTTCCGGCAAATTCTTGACCATCAATGCTTCTCGATGTATGCACCAGTGTGTAAATTGTACCGTCGGATTTTTTTGTTTTACACAAGAGACAAAACTTTTTTTAAAACCCGTCATTGCCGCAGCGCCATCCGTGCAAACAGCAATGCAGTTGCTCCATTGAATATTACATATTTTGAAGAAATCATCGGTTACTCGAAAAATTTATTCACCGGTAGTTCACTCTGGAACCTCCTTACAAAATAAATAATGTTCTTTAATAAAGTCCTCGTCAACGAAACGTACAATAGCTATCAGCTGTGCTTTATTTTTAATATCAGTTGTTTCATCGATCTGAAGCGCAAATTTTTCAGCCGCTAACAGTTTTTTAATCAGTGTTTCTAAAATATCGCTTGACATATCGTGAATACGTCTTTTAACAGTATCAGCAGACAACGAAACTTTATTCACTTCCTTAACTTCATTGGGCCCAAGCATAAGTCTAACAATTTCCATGCATGCTGGTTTAATAAGTGTTTCGTCAACAGTATGTGGCTTCTTCTGACGTGCAATTAATTTTGCAACATGATAGCTAGCTTCTAATGCCTTTTCAGAAACTGTTACGGCCGATTTCATAAATTTCTTCTGTTTTTTATTTTGATCTGAGCACCTCTTAAAATATTGTTTGTCTTTGTTGGCGCAGCTAGGCTGGCTTGAATATAGATGCCGCTTTAATTTACTGGGTACCATTGACTCGTTTGATAGCTGATAGCCGCAAATGATGCACTGTGGTCTTGGTGCCGTTTCGTCACCACACCACGAGAATCCATATTTAATGTAGTCTTCGTCGTACTTTCTTTTCACTACCTTCTTTAGGTTTTTTGTAACACTTGTGCTGGGTTCTTCATCATCTGTACGTGAAGACGAATCTTTCCGACGTAAAAATTTATCCATATTTAAAGGGGTATAAAACTTAAAAATTTTTATACGAAGAACGTTAACCATACATAATTCAGTAAGATAATTAATAATAATTATCGTTAGTGGTAGGAACGTGTTTATTTAACTTTGTGTTATAAAATAGTGACAACAATGACATACGAGTGAACGTGATGTACCATGCGCAAATGCAAATAACACATGCGCATGAGTCTTCAACGACGCGCATAACGGTCATTTTGCTTTATCTATGATTAATTTGGTGGGTCTTGGTGTTTACACAACACACTGTGCAGATTTCAACTGCTCTCACCAGGGGACCATTGAATAATTATTTAGTTATAATAATTATTCTATAGTATATTTAGAAAAATAGACATTATTATGAAAAAAAATTGTCAATGTGTATTAAGTACATGATGAAAAATTGTAAAATGTCAAATACAATGTATTTGACTTCGGCATACCTGTATCTGGCTCATGACACACCAGTGTGCCGCGGCACACTGGTTGCGGAGCACTGGCCTAGAGACACACTAGGAGGAGTTTTGTAGAAGTGTCGGGTTGAATGAATGATTGGTTCTTTTAGAGTTGCACTAAAACAACACGAGGGCTCATCTCAAAATTTTGAATTTCGGTCAAACAACGAAAACAACAGCTCACCAACGGGACTAAACTCACCTTAAACTGACACTCTACCAACAAGAAGACTTGGAGCCTCGACATATTTAATGTGCGCCAGTCTCGGCTAGAAGGCTTGTTTTTAACGGCGTCAAGGTTCATAATCACAACTCAACGAGATCTACCGGTTGCTAGACCATGACCATGACCACTAGTCCAACTTCGCCGAGTAGAATTCGGGACATTTTCCCTTCACTCACAGGTAAGTGTAATAAATACAACACATATACGTAAAAGTGAAAAAAACTGTGTATTTATATTTTGAATAATAATTTATTATAGTATCCCTTTGAAGCCACGCGAGTACTTTTGACGATGGAATTCGCAATTCTAATATCGGTCAAAAGACGAGGACTAAGCTTATGCTTCCATTTTACTCCCCAAACATTCATCCCTCCCCTTTAGGACTTCGAGATTCGAAAGTTATAATGGGCGTCATAATCCGCTACTTAGAGGGTGATTAGTGAAAACAACATTTGATCCCAAGAATCGGAACACGGCCTAATCATATTTTTAAGAAATTCTATCATTCAAAGGAATTTAATTCGCGTTAATCGGTAGGAAACAAAAATGAAGTTTGAGAAATTTAGAGATATGTTTTTACGTTGAGAACAAATAGCGATAACTAATTATGAAAAAGAACATTGTGTGATGTAAGTGAACAGTAAACTAGGTCCGAGAGAGCATTCCACTCTCCACCTCCACCTCCACACTACACCAACGAGAAAACAAATTTGACACATTTAATTCCAACACATTTTATGTGAATCGTCTTCCTAAGTCATCCTCTCCGTAGAATAATAATTAAGTTTGTAAAACGTTTTTTATTTTCAAAAAAGGTAAATGGTGTATAAAATTAGAAAGAAGAAATTAGTTTTCTAGTTATTTAACGTGCTTAGGGACATCACACAGCATCTGAAATCATTTCATTCTAAATGATTAAGAACTGTTCGAACAAAGAAGCTTTTGTTTTAGGATGTGACAATATGGGGAAGGGAAGTTGATAATACCTTCTGTTCCCCATTGAAAAGCTTTCGGAAGGTGTAGTTTAAATAAACTACCGTAAAAGACTAAAAGACACGAGATACAAAGAACTAACAATTTATTTGAAACTTAACAATCATAACTTTAAAGGTTAAAACTTTAAAATAATAACTTTAAAACTCGACCTTCACAGGTATGGAATCTGCGAAGCAAGTGTGCCAAGAAAACATCGCTCCCTGCTTTTCTTCAAATCTGATTGCAGCTCCGCAGACAAAAATGATATCAAAAGATGACATAGGCAGCCGCCACAACAATAATCACTTTACTGATGAACAGAAACAGGGCTCTTCCCATGAATGTTACCTTTTTGAACAAGGGTGAGGAGATGTAACTGCTTATCATGGTTCCATTGAAAAGCAACATTAAAGCTATTGGGTCGGACCCGGTCAAATGACGAGGACGACATTTGATCTAGCGAATCTCCTTTTAAAACTACCACACTATACCAAAAAAATGATTTAGATATTAAAATATACTTAATGTGCAAATACTCCGTTATGCAGGTAGTCTTGAATGAAAACGAGGTTAGAACTTATGTCTCCAAAAAAAAAAAAAAAAAAAAAAAAAACTTTTCGATAGCCTTAAGTTGTCGACCATAACCACAAACCTGCCAAAGCCTCATGATCAAGAAATATTCTTATGCCACGTAATTAGACAAATCTGCGTCCATTTCCTTTCTTGCGAGAACAGAATATAACTCAGAAGTTTCAAACAACACAACTCAATAGGCTACGAAGGTTCTCACTTCTCATACGGAGATGATATCAAAAACTTGGTTATCTTTCAGAAATATTTAATTTCCAATAGAAAATCTGTCTCTTACTCAAATTGTATATTCAGTGCGATAACTTGAAAGGTATATCTAAGATATCAGTAACAAAATGAAGGGATAGAGAATTGAAAAGCTTCCTCGCAACACGAATTCCTTGATAGTTATTATAACTACGAAAATCCGAATTTAGAACAATCGTCTAAAAAATCGAAGTAAATTAGACCATTTTAACACTTACAATTTCAAAACAATATGGAAGATCAAATGTCATCTATTGATTCAAAACGTGTCTTTCAAACTGATCTGAAAGGAAATATCGAACATTTCGATACAACGTCTTTGCGATGTGCAAATGCATTTGAAAAGTTTGAAAATGAGTACCAGTCTATGGCAGATGATCGAATGTCGGAATACCAGGTGCATCAATTATCACTTAACTATAGTTCGTCAATAGAAGACAGTGAAACGGAAGTACTAGAAATGGATACAAGAAATGATTTTCCGCTTTCCCAGGGTTTTATTTCTGAGGAAATACCTAATTTGCATGTTAAAGGCTGTGATTCTAGTGAAGAAAGTTGTGATCGTAAACGAGAGAATCTACATGAAGAATTAGTTACTCTTTCGGCTGTTGGACGATGTATACGAAATGCTTGTGATATTCTAATTGGAATGGATCCTTGTAATACTGATCATCTTTTAATAACCACCAATTCCCCATTTATGGATTTAATTTCATCTGATTCGAAACAACAAGCATCCTTTTCGGAAATCGAATTGCTGGACGGGAATGGGGAGAACAAGAGTGAAATTACAAGCGAAAAGGCGGAATCGGAAAAATACCAGTTCAAACAGGATTCCAGTCCATCCCGTGCGCTGCGCAACAATTCATCTGAAATCTCTACTGAAGAAGGTAATTTTAATCCTCGCATAAATAAGTATGGAATGTATGAGCAAAAGGTTTTACAAAATGATTATCAGCCAAGTTTTACGGGAAAGAAAGCGTTCCAATGCGAGGTATGTCAGCGAACATTCACTCGTAGAGGTAATTTTAATCGGCATTTACTTACGCATTCTGAAGAGAAACTGTTCCATTGCGATGTATGTCAACGAACATTTACTCGTAGAGGTGATCTTAATCGGCATTTGCTTACTCATTCTGAAGAGAAACCGTTTGAATGCGATATATGTCAACGAAAATTTGCTCGTAAAGATAGTCTTAATGAGCATTTGCTTACTCATACTGAAGAAAAACCATTTCAGTGTGATGTATGTCAGAGTTGGTTTAAACAAAAAAAAAGTCTTTATCGTCATATGCGTGCTCAACATGGGGATAATACTTTTCATTGTGAAGTATGTCAGCAATCATTTTCACGTGCAGATTCTCTTAATAGACATAAAAGAATGCATAATGAAGAGAAGCATTCTTAGAACGTCGTTTAAGTTATCAAACCTTTCTTGAACCGAAACACTTTTGTTAATGGTTAACAAACCACTGAAAAAATTTCCTACTCTAATTTATATGTTTCTGCGACTTATAGGAAGGGAATGATGTAATTTATTAAAATTAAAAACTATTTTTTAGTTTTTAATAACGCATTGTTACCAGAAGTGTACTGTGAATATATTGAATATTAAATAAAGTGTTTGTTTATGCTCTTTAAGTTCTTGAAATAGCGTATAATAGTTTTATATAACGTTATACTTCTATGGTATACTTCCTATACAGAGAAAGGAACTTCAGAAATATAATTTTAATAAAAATGTCCAATAATTTTAATGAAATTGATAGCTAATTTAAAGAGAGCGAATAAAAGTAATAAATAATATTAATATTTATTATTAATGGTAGGAAAATAATATTTTGAATTTTGTAAATATTTTGAGTTAAAAACTAGCACTTCAGGAAAAAAGAACAGCATTTGTTTTTGTTGACGGAAATTTCATTTCAATTTGAACTAGCATTAATTGTTTGAACATTTTCAATATTTCTCAAAATTTAACTTTGATAAAATTGTCCTTCAACGGTTTCAAAAGACGTTGCTATTTAGTTACTTCGATTTTATAATTTTAATTGTGCAAGATTCTTTATTAATGAATTTTCTAAAATAAATATTTCAAAATGTAAAAAGTGGATTTAGCATTATTTTTAAAC
>BMAW01028977.1:880-14781 GCA_019974015.1 Nephila pilipes | reverse complement strand
TTTCTTATAAAATCACTCTAAAATATAAAATTTTTTCTATAATCTTTTACTGCATAATTCTAAAATAAGCACATGGAATATTCCGTTATATCAAAATATTTAAATAAATCCTTTTAATGAAACCATACTGAATTTAAAAGACCCGCATAAACGATGAAAATATGAATGTTTACTTGCTTAATTTCTCAAGTGTTACATTGAAAGCAATTTTTCCTTAATTTTATTAAATAAATTAAGAAATATAAGCATTAAGGAAAAAATAATGAGTTATTTATAAAATATAATTAAAAGCTTTGAAACGGATTTAGTAAATAGCTTATATAGGTCGGCATCCTGCACATATTTGTCCTGATAAAGGTTTCCGAGTAGTGCACCAAGAATTAAATGATAAATAATTTAATTATAAATCATTCTTTATCAGTTTACGGAAACATCGGTGATTTTACACTGTTAATCTTTTTACATTCAATTTTTGGTCGAAAATGTTTAATTAAAAGATAAATGTAACGTATTTTAGAAACCAAATACTTAGTGAATTATTTTTATACTTCCTGTTCAGAAATCCGTTGGATTTTTCCTAATATTTCAGTACTTTGCTCCCTCGTTTCGTAACGTCGTTAAGGATTCATCCTCAATAAATCATGTCGAAACCAACGAATTTCTTTTTTTTCCCTTTGATTTTTTTTTATTTTATTCTAAAATCGCTTTACCGATTTGTATTTAAATACATCTCTTCTCTTAAATCGATAGGATGTACAACTGATAATTATTTTTATAAAGGTATTTTCATTTAATTACCTCGTATTACATTGTGTATACCCAAGATTGGTAAACTACTTCTATTTAATCTGGCCAGGTTAATAGTATTTTATACAATAGAATTAAAAATAAATTGAAAAGTATTGCAACAACTGATGCACATATAAAGAAAAAAAAAAAAAAAAAAAAAAAAACCTTTACAGCTGTGTTTTAGATCTGGGGCACTTTAAAAATTTCCCATTTTTCATTAGGGATGTACACCAAAGAGCTTGTATTTGTGGTAGCATTTATCTATGTGAATGGACATTTCCAAAATAAAATATGTAATCGCAATACGCATCATCACATTAGATGACCAATTGCAAAAAAAAAATTCTTACTAATATAGAAATATCTATTTTGTGGTGGAAATATCTCAGATAAAACAGTTTCATTCATCGTTAATACCAAACTCAACCCCCTGCCTCTTTTGTTTATTAATAAAAGGAAATATTTTATTCTTTTCAGCATGAGTATAGAAACATCAAACATGAATGCGAAAGTTATATATGTAACATCACACCAATGACTTTTTTTTCTTTTTGAACCTATTTTTCTGTTGTTTTGAATAGGAATTGGTCTTGTAAATACTTTTCATATTGCTTTATCTCGCACAAGCCTAGAAATTTTACAAAAAAAGATTTACCGACTTAATCTTTTGCCTGAGAAAGGTTAACACTTTAGGGAAGCTTCTGGGCCCGGCTTATAATTATATCTGATGCTAAATATGGCACACGTACTTATCATTTTGCCACAAATACTGATATTAATTATTAACAGAATTTTTTTTTTTTCTTTCAGAGTGATCTGTGACAAAGATAAGAAGTTTATATGGATATGAAAACAGTTCTTTTGCATGCACATTTTTAATCCTGGAACTGCTTTCTACGGAAGGAAAGGAAGGATACTTTCAAATAATGAAGAAAATTAAATTATTTCCAAGGTTAAATTTTTTTTTGTAAGTGTAGTTTGAACCGAAAATATCATTCTTTTTTTTACATTTTCCAGTTTACACACCTTCAAATTTCAAGAATTATATTGATTTCTGTTTGCTGATCTTCCAATGTCCATCATATTCGTAATTTGTTTTAATTTTTCATTATTATATAAATAACAATGCTATAAAACTTGGACAATTAGTTATAACACAAACCAAATATGTATAAAAACAGAATTATATATATTATAAAAAAATTATATGTATATAAAATATATAATTATATGTAATGAACTAATTAGAGCTAGAGAAATAGAATAGATATTAATATGTTTACAAAAAGTTATGTTCGAATAAATTGTAAAAAACAGTAACAAAAAACAAATGCTCAAAAAAAAATTTAAAAAAAAAAAAAAAAAAAAAAAAAAAAGTGAGTTAGATATTTATAAAAGTTAATTAGGCATCCGTAATTTGGTAATTTATGAAAAGTAATATCATGATTGGTTACTTTAAAGAAAACGTGTTTTGAATGCTCTCACGACTCATTATGTTGATCAATATTTTTTGTCATTACAATCCAAAAATAATCCTTCAGGGGCTTACCCTTCTTTGGGTGAGGGAAACTCAGTCTCTGAGTGATTCTTTTCCCGTCCGATGAGGTGGTCTTCACTGTCTTGTAAACACGGTGATGCGCCCCTCGGAATACCCAAGCAACTCTTCTTTTTATTTCAACCCTTCTCCATGTCAATTTTTTTTTCCCAAACGTCTAGATTGGTAGTTCCATCTTTGTTTTGCGTAGTATAGGCCACCTCTCTGGTTTTGCACCATGAACCTTTACCATCCCCACTTCACAAAAAAAAGTCAAAAAACGTTTACTTTTTCTAGTATATTAACCTGTTAACCATTCCAGCTTTTATTTGCTTTTGAGAGCAGAACTATTCAAATGCACTCCTCTTTCGGTTACTTGTTTTTTAGCCCATTGTTCAAAATGTTCTTTTTTTTCTTTATCTTTGAATGCCCTGTTTAAAATGCCATTTCTACAAATCAATGTACAAATATAGTTTTGTAATCGGGAATGATTATCTCTTCGATTCTTATATAATATTCTTCTAGCGAATTGTTCTTGTATTCTTCAAGAATCAATTTCCCATTTCTAAGTCTATTAAATATTTTCAAGATAAATAAGTTCCAAAAGCTTTTTTTTTTTTTTTTTTGCAGAAAATAAACTGGCTACCAATGTTGTCGACACGACAAAGATGTGCTTCCACAGCTTTTCTGTCAAAAAAGATCAGGTCTGTAATGAATCATTTCCTGGACACCTTAGCCTATAACAGCCATATCAACATATTCCGAGTTAAACCTGATAATATCTATGCCCATGTTTAAGAGGATGTTATAAATTAAAAGAGTATGAATAAAGGTTTAACAAATGCCTGTTTTAAGTTTAAAAATTAAATGTATTAGAAAGTAATAAGTTTTAAGAGTCTTGAAAATAAGCAACTAAGACTCAGGGTAGAATACAGGGTGCTTGTCCAACTGTGAAGCAGCTACTCATTACTGAAGTTGGAATCTGAGTTTTTGGCTTTGAATTCATGTGTCAGACCTGCAAGGGGAGAGTGGAGCTTTCCTATTATTGTTGAAGGCTGGTAAGGTCTATAGGATTACTAGTCTTAACTCGGCGACCCAAATTTTTTTTCGGTGTTTTATAAGTATTTATACAAAAAAAAAACGTGCTAATTAATCTTTGATAATGCATTCGTTAAGGAGAAAAAACTTGTGCATACTAGTTTTAAGTTATTTCAACTCATAGTTTGTGTGATTTTCTCAAAGGTCACATTTATTAACCAATCTAAAGGGCTATTGTTTTAGTTAATCCAAAATGTCGTACCTGACTACTTTTCAAAGATTTACTTTATTTTATGTATATTATGTGTTTATTTTCACCTGTAACGAACTTAATTTTGAAAAATGCGTCAAAATAAATTTTCTGAATTTTTTATTAGCTGAAATAAAATATACTATATGTCTGATACCTGTTCGACTAGTGAACTCAATTTTCAAAAAAATATGTCGTAATAAATTTCCTCAATTTTTTTATTGATTGAAGTCAAAATATAAAATTTAAGTATTTTACTACTTATTTTATGATTGTTTTAAATCGTATGTGAACTGAATCAAGATATGACTGAAAATAAACACATTATTCTTCAGAATTTTAAGCTGTGGTGCACCTCTTTTTTTTTTTTTTTTTTTTTTGTCATGAATTTCAAACTACGTCTTTTTAGTTTGGCTTTCTTTCTTGAAAGTTTTAGTCAAAATGATTTTACTATTGGTTACTATTATTAGCCATCTAAGGGTCTATTGTTTTAGGTGGATCACTTTAAACGTACCAGATCACTCTTTCAATTTTATTGTTTGTCGCCAATTTTAATTACATTTAGCTTAATTATATTCAATTTAATAATTTATCGTTTCCTTTAATTTGAACATCGGAAAAGTGTATTATTGTCCATTTCTCGATATTTCATCGTTTATTTTAATTCTTTTATTTTATTGAATAATTTAATAAATTTATAAGAAAAAAACGCACCTTGGGTGGCTAAATCTGTTCTTCGCAAAACTCTGTACAGAACTTTTAAAAATTTTATTATTATTTTCGTAACTTTTCTAGATCGATTTTTTTAAAAACTCTGATTATTACATTATTAATGATTATTTTAAAAAAACACTGATTATTGAATCCAATTGTTATATCAATCACCGAACTGAAACATGAATAATCTTCATCAACGTTATAGAAAGGAAAAACTGTTTTATTACCTGACGCGGTGGTGTACCAGCGGAGTAAAGGGACATAAACATCACCCCCAAAAAAAAAAAAAAAAAAAAAAAAAAAAATCTGAATTTCAAATATTTCAGAATAATGCTTTTATTATAATTATAATGGATGTTCTAGCTTTAAAAATAATTTTTTCTTCCTCCTACATACAAAATTTTTTTCATCACTAAGAGAAAAATGAAACGTGGTTAGGTAAATTAGAGGAATATAAGAAATGCAGTGAATTGAATAAAGAAATAGGATATATAAAATGAATAGAATTGAAAGGAAAATGAGGAGCAGAGGATAACGACATGGTAGTTATTAGTAACTGGAATTGAAATATCGCAATTAGTACTCTGGATTGAAGTTATTCTTTGCCGAAGTACTAAGGTTACTAAGCTACTGTTGGATTGGATTGGTTTTATTAACGTCATACTATATAAACGTGAGGGCTACTGGCGAAGGACCTCGCAAATTTGAACTTGCCAAGTGCCGAGTGGACGACACCTCATCTGGCACCCTTTCTCCTACCCACACCACCCAATGGAAGCTGACTTTGGGCCTCGACAAATTTAACGTACATCAGCCTCGGCTACACGGCGAATCTTTAGTGACATTTGCTCGAACCGCGACTCGACAAAAGCCGCCGGGAGAAAGAATTGTTAGAATCAAGATGAGTGATTTCGTAAGCTAGGACTTCTTTTTTTTAGACTATAATCAAGTGATTGTAGAGCAAGTGGGACTCTGAGCGATCGACCTTATCTATCATTCACGATAAAATATACAGGCTGCTCTTATGTACTATACTAATCGGAGCTCCACAATTATTGACTGTGTGCAATTATTAGATTGGAAATTAATTACTAAAATTGCATTGAACTATCGTACTAATATTTGATGGAAGTGATCTTTTGCCTAAGTACTAGATACAGCTACTGATAGCGAGAATTGTTAGAATCAGAACTAGTAATTTGGTAAGCTAAGACTGTATTCAAATCATAATCTAGGATTGACTTTGTTAAGTGCGATTCATGAGACAACGACCTACCTATTCTTCAGTGACAAATAAAATTATTTTGTAGTGCTATACATTTCAACTCGAGCTTAATAAGAAAATTTGAAGGGTATAATTATAAAGAAAGATGGCCCTAGAATTTGTTACTAGTAAAAAAGAAAGGGCGTCACAATTTCAGATTAAAAAAAGGAAAACTTTGGATCTGATTTATTAAGAAAATATTAATTGAGTTAGAAATAAGACAATGATTTTTGGAAAAATTACTTTATTCGATTGAAATTATTTTCAGATATATATATATATACTTCATTGATTTTAATTTAAAGGATTTTAATGATAAAATTAAAAAAATCGATGTAAAGATATATCTCGTGGAAACTTGATTCTTCGAATTTTAATTCCAGTAATAAATGTTTAGCACGAAAAAGACATGAAAAAAGGAAAACGGGGAAATTTCTTTCTGATTACCAAAAGGTTTTTTGGAATGGGAAAGGCTAAATATTACGATCGTAATACTTATGTGTATGTTAACTGAAAAGATGAATTTTTAGTTTTCTTGTTTTTTTTTATCTTCAAATTCTGATGAATTTATAGGTATAAATAAAAAGCATCCTGGTTCATTTTCATAACAGTTTATTGAACATCATTCTTATCAGTTCATATCACATCCTGATATGTTACATTGAACTCCTTTTAAAGGCAATTCATGCGAAACTCTTCCATTCATGATCTCCAACCAACCTTTATTTTGCTTAAAAATTTTTTAGCTGTCAAATATTTTAATGCATAATTTCATAGTTTGTCTCTGATTAGTGATTTAAAATTTTCATGCATTTTTTTCTTAACTCAGAGAGTAAAAAGGATACACCTTTAGATGCTGCATCGGGGGGGTGCTAGTCTCTAGTACGACGCCACTCTTAATCCAGTACAATTTGAATTTCTTAGATGTTATGAAAGAAAAGGTATATTATTAGAAAGCTTGAATATTATGCTATACTGCATAGGATGATTGCTATCTTTTATATATTTTTTGATACATTTTAACTCTTCAGTTTTTCAATATATTACATTGTTAGATTAATTTAACTAATTTGCAAATTACAACTCTGTGGGCGTGTGTTTCATTATGCCAAAATTACGCAGTCATTACTTGCAAAATTTCATGAGTTACCTTACATATAATGGATAAGAGCAAAAAAAATTGTATTAATCCAGAATTACTCATATAATGTGAGCTTTACAATAAGTAAAGCAAAAATTGGAAATAATTTTTAATTTTATTTGAATAAATGTAAATTATATAGTATATGAATCCGTTGGAGAGATGTATTTACTGATCAAAATCCTCAACATCACAGACGGGATAAGAACTCATACAAATTACTAGAGTTGAGTTCCAAACCTCAAGGGCTGGCCTTCTTTTGGTAGGTACGCGCATCATAACCCTGCGGCACCCAAGTGACCTTTTTCTTTCCCATGGTGTTGTCTTTGGTAAACATGACTGACGGCGCCCCTGGAATTATCCCGTCCTCTCTACTTTTCGACCCTCCATCTTGTCAACCATTTTCTATCTTTTTTCCCCCAATTTTTTACTCTAGATTAGCTTTAACATTCACTCACTTACTTTGTTTAGAACAGCATGCTCGCACCTGGTTTTTGTGCCGTTACAAATACTATCATTAGGTCTTTTTAAAAAAAGCGATTACTCATCAATATTACGTTCTTATATAATGCATCGGATTCTCGTTAACAAAAATTACCAGGATGCCATTGGTTTGTATCCTGTTTAAACTAAAAACAGAATCAAAATTTTACTACGAATTGATTGCTTACAAATCCTGAAATTTGCAAATCACTCTTTAATTAACTCCCTTAATTCAAAAGATAGACTTGATTTGATTTGAGCTTGGTGCTCTCTTATAGAAAAACTCTTAATTTAATTTTTTACCATGCTATTCATTTACTGAATCCCTTTTTAAAATTAGCTGTATAGCAGTTTTAAAGAAAGCATACTGCTCTTTTAAATTTTATTTTCATATAGTCAAAAATTGATAGACTCAAAATTAATCAAGTTTATCAGTTTAAGTAAGAAAAAAAAAGAGGTGAATTTCACTGTATCAGCGAATAAAATTATTTATATTCAGCATGAACCACACAGATATAGAACTCATTTCATACAGGAGCTTTTTTTTTTTTTTTTCCCATTAAACTTCCAAACGTCTATCATTACTTGACTCATAACGAGTAAGAGAAATCCCAGGTTTCTGTAAACTCAAAATAAATGTATTTCCAAGTTTTCATATATAATTATAATGATTAACATAAATAACTTCCCAGCGTTAAAATCTGGTAAATATTTTGTTAATCCCTTATTTTGTTAGAAAACAAGGCAGCAGAATAAAGATTAAATTTCTTCGTAAAACTCTAATCAAAATAGATTTTTTTAATCAAATGAAACTCATGAAATCTCAGAACTCTATCACGAATGAAAGACCTGATGTTGCATCAGAATGAATGCATTACAGAAGAATCATGACCGGAAACTCTGAAATGGGTTTCATAAGATGAGATGCTTTTTTCTCAAAAAAAAAAAAAAATTCAATATGTTCACAATAAAAAAAAAAAGATACTTAAAAGAAGAGAAGTATTTTAAAAAGTGTAGGGAGATATTGCGACTCTCGTAAACAAGTAATAGTGGAAAGTTATAGTTCCTTTTGGAGTACCAGTCTTCTAGGCTTGTGATGTGTCTGATGCGCGCGTACTTCGGCATTTCTGTTTTTTGCAAGTATCGCTGTGTCGTCTGCGTACATGCAGAGAATTGTGTTGTCATGTTTTGGGATCGCCCTGAATATTTCAAAAACGGACGCAGTCTTCTTTGCTAAATCACCCAGAACACATAAACCTAAAATTTTCATTGAAAACAAACAAATCCCCTGGTCTCAATCAGCAAAATATCTTGGAGTCATATTAGATAAAAGTTTCACGTTTCAACAACACATTTCACACATTCATGAAAAATTCCGACTTGCCGCGAGACAATTTATCCCCTTAATCTGTCGGAATTCAACATTATGTACTAAATATAAGTTGCTTATCTATACACAATTTCTGCGACCCATCCTGACTTATGCCTATCCAATCTGGAATCATGCTGCTCAGATACATCATAATAAAGTAGAAATACTCCAAAACAATATTATTAGAACAATAGCTAAAGCCAGATGGTATATAAGAAACGAAGATGTTAGAACTTCATTAAATATTATTAAACTCCAGGAATATACAAATTTCGTCAGTAATAAATTTAATATAACTTTTGATAATAACCCCAATCCATCTATTCAAGAAACAAAAAACTACAAACGAATCTCGTAACGCTCGCGCATACTTTTGAAAAATCAACTTCTTTTAACTTTCCAAAATTCCAACCAATAGGAAACCTTCCTCTACCCACTTAGATAGAGCAAGCACTTTCTCCGCGACAACCTCGTAATTTTAGCCGTTACCGTTGCCGACTTTCTCCGCGACAAAACTACTGAACTACACCCATCCTGAGTAGCCGCTTCCTGATTGGACAGCCAAAGTCACCCTGTACTCCCACTCCCCTCTGCACTGAAATAGCATTACTTCACATTGATTCAAGCCTTAACAGTAAATTTAATTTCTTTCATAGTAACTTTTTAATCTTTTATTTAATTTATTTTCATTTTAATTCTAATTAATTTCATATTTTATTATCATGGGCAAGTAAACATTTAATCAGGTTCAACTCAGATCGGAGTTAAAAGCTAGGTACTCCTTATAATCCATTCACTACGTTATAGTTCCATAATTATTTTAAAAGGGACTTTGAATAATACTGAAAAAATTGTAATTGATATTTTCTATGACAATGATGTAGAAGTTACGTTGAAAGATATTTAAAAAAAAGAGACTAGAAATAATCACACTGCTAAGCAAATCGTCTGAAGTCAAAAACAAAACTCAATTCCCCATAATTTTGCGAAATATGTAAAACTAAAAATTGTAATATAAGGATAATAATAATGATTTATCTATTTCCGAGACACAGGTGCTGATAGAATAGCAAAATGGATTACTTTTGCATGCATATAGCTTAAAAATATAAATTAAAAAACAAAACCATTCTTTTATCTTCTAATGCTTCTTAATGATGTTACAATATTTATTAATCCTACACAAAGGGAATTTTAGGCAACGAAGCCACTTTTATGCACTCTAGTAATGAAAAATAGTTTAGGGGGAAATGAGCGAAATTTCATAGTATTCCTATAAATAACGGGTGATATTAGTTCCATCTACATGGAGTTTTTAATTATTGATGAATTTACCCCTAGCCTTTTCTTTCATATTACAGCAGTAGCTGTAATATGGAAATGCTCCGCCCCTCATCATATACATGTTAGTAACACAATAATGTTTTCTAAAAAAATATTTAAGAAAATCAAAAATAAAATAGATAAGTTTTCAATTTGAAACTCTTTTTATTTAAACTTATTTCAGTAAAATCATTTTTCTGCTTAGCAAATATCCATCTTGAAATATCGGCAAGCAAAATTCCTAGATCTTTCAAATCACTTTTCTTGTCCAACCTGTTGTGGTTGGTTGGTTTTATTAACGCCGCACTAAAAGCTACATGAGGGCTAGTAGCGACAGACCTCATAATTTTGAACCTCGATCAAGTGACGAGAACGACACCTGAGCTGGCACTTCCCTTTCTTAACTTCCACACCACGCCAACGGGAGGTCACGACATCTACATTGATATTAGATATGTACTATAAGATATTAAAGATAAAATAAAGCCTCAATAAAATGCATTTTGTTCAAAAATATAAATCATTTCTGTTGATTTCTAAATTTGTTTGCAATTATGTGAGTAAATGCAAGCGTTAGAGTATATTAACATATGTAACAGGTATTTTTTTTATTTTTCATAAGTGGTGTCAAGAGGACTTTCTGAACAGCTATAATTTATCATATTTAATTTGATTATAAAATCAGAGGTCAAAAATAAAAGGCTATTAAGCAATTCCTTCCTACCAAAATTTTGAAAATCCTTTTTTAAACACATGCATTTGTATGAATGTATTTATAATCATTAAGAAACTAAAATTTACTCAAAATATATACCTGCATGCACTGGAAATCTTAGAATTTGGTTAATACTTTCATCCTTTTGAAAGTCCTTATTTTTCATCTTTTATCATTATTTTTCAATGAAGAGAAAATTTCAAAAAATAATAATAATTACTTAAACAAATATTAAATGTGAAAAACTGACAGATTACTAAAAACCAAATATTTATAACATAGTTTTTTTTTTCCCTGTAACACTTCATATAATTCAAAATATGTCAGCAATGCACATTGAATCAAAAGAGAACTTCTTACAAAATCAGGATTCCTTATAAACAAGTCATACAATTACATTATTTAGATTATTTTAATCCAAAAATTCCAACTCTTCATAATTTTTTAATTATTTGTAGCAGCCATTAAGTAAAGGGTTAAAACGTGTAGCAAAATTTTATTAAAGAAAAAAGCCTTTATCAAAAGTTTCCTGCCCTTAATCACTTTCTTTTTTTTAACTTTATTTTAGCTTCTCTTAAATGTACAATGAAGCCTACAATGGCAGAAAACAATTATTTTTCACATAAAACTATTTATAAAAATTATTTAGCTCATTTTAATCCAAAATTCCAACACTTCATAATTTTTTATTTATTTGTAATATCCATTAAGTAAATGGTCAAAAGGTGTAGTAAAATTTTATTGAAGAAAAAAGTCCTTTTATCGAAAGTTTCCTGAAGTTTCTTATTACCATTTGTCAAAATATGCAAGTCTATTTTTATAGCCTTTTCAACTTTTGATAACTTATGGTGAAGAGGAGTGATATCTATGCAATAATTTTGTTTCAGATCTGAAAGAATTCACTGAATTTTGTATTTTTGAATTTCTATATGTTACGTTAGAATTTTTTTTTTTTTTTTACAAATTACTCATTCTCACAAGATCTTTTATTCCTGATATCATACCATCTATATACTACCAAAGGTGGAAGATAAACTTTAGGATCCCTGGTCTAACATTACATGTAAGTCTACTCAATTAATCCAAGTTGCTTTTTTGCAATTTCTTCGACGAGAAAAATTATAGGGGATGCCATTAAAGAGCTTTTCTGATTCTCACTTGAACATACAAATTGTCATATATTGTTGTAAAAAAATGTTTTGTATGTATAGCAAACGCTGAGGATAATTAAAAATTAAAATATATTAAGTTTTATTTTCAGTCAGAAAAAAAATACATTTCCAAGTTAAAAGGATGATTATGGGAAAAAATTAAAGCTTACTTAATATGAATTTGATGTATTAAAGCCTTTAAACAGTAACACCTCTGCCTCTTATCATTGCACATTCTTTAATTGGATTATCACATTCTAATTATTTGGTTAAATCACAGTTCGTGGAAAGAATTGATGAGTAATTTAATCTCTCATTTAACATTGTTGTTCTACATCTGTTTTCTACGGGGACATCCTGGAAATGCTCCTTCTCATAACAGCAGAATTTTGATTAATTTATTATTTCTCAAACTTTTGAATTAAATTGTGTTTTTTAAATAATATTTTTGATAGCAAGAAGGAGGGTTTCTTTGAATGGGCTCTGGGACGCAGCCTTGAAGAGAACGTGCTTAAACATGGTCCTACATACTACCAATATGTTTTATACAAAAGTAAAAAGAAAAGAAGAAACATTTTAAGGTACTTGAATACGAGTATTACTACAACCAGGAGCTAAACTTTTCCTTACATGCCTAATTTAATTAAAACATACATTCACATTATAATTATTGTGAAAAAACTTAAGGATAACTCAAATCTATAAAGTTTTTGATTTTTACAAATGTACCCCCCTTACAACTAAATAGTGAAAATTTTAGATTAAGTCAGATAATTTAAAAAAATAGTTAAGAATTGAGAAAAAATACGATTTTAACTTGCAGTTAAATACAATAATAACTTTTTAACAAAATACAATAATAACTTTTTAACTTCATGTAATGAAAGGGATATCACTTCAAATGAATACGGTTCTTTTTCCATGTTAATTATACAATATATTTTTCAATAAAAAACTATATACATTGGAGAAGGTAAATCTTTTACTTTAATCATAAATTCGAAATACAGAAAAGTTAAGCACTTTTAAAAGTACAATAGGCATATAAAATACAATACAAAAGAACAATATGCATCACAAAAATATAATAGAAATATATGAACTATTCAAAAGTACAGTAGTTATCCAAAAAGCGTTATATGTATAAAAGCACCATTAAAAATAATAATATGCATCACAAAAGCATAATATGTATAATATATATTATGCAGCCTTAAAAATTATAGTATTTATCACAAAGATGTAACAAAAGATATAAATGTGCATCATTCAAAAGTACAGTAAGCATCACAAAAGCATATCCTTAAAAATTATAGTATTTATCACAAAGATGTAATAATACATATAAATGTGCATCATTCAAAAATACAGTAAGCATCACAAAAGCATAATATATATATAATATATATGCAGCCTTAAAAATTATAGTACTTATCACAAAGATGTAATAATAGATATAAATAAAACATTCTATTGTATGCATCAAAAAATTACAGTAAGCATCTCAAAAGTATAACATATATCATAGGCTCCATTCATAAGCGCAATATGCAAAAGCATATAAACAATTATATAAATCTTAATCTTTAATGTATTTTAGCTGTAAAAAATTTAATGAGAAATTAAAATTACTAGCAATCAAGGCTATTCGTGGAGATTTCTTTGAATAGCAATAGCAGATTTCGATCTTCTTTAGTTGATAAATTATTCACAATATTAAAATTTTGTTTGTAAAAGTTTAAGATTTGGATAACTTCTTACCTCTCAATTTTTTTTTAGGCTTAGCACCAGAATATGAATGGGGTAATTTTCTACCAGTTCCTTTATTCCTTCCCAGTTTCTTTTTTCTACCACTTGAAAGTGGTTTCTCTTCAGAACAATTTTCATCACCTCCAATCGCAATCGCTAAAAACCTAGGAGTAAAACACACGGGAAGAATTTCATCAGCTCCCATCAATGCTGAATACAGTGCTTTTATTCTGGCAGTATGTACCAAGGGTTGATGAACATCA
The DNA here is from genome assembly GCA_019974015.1 of Nephila pilipes. Classification (NCBI taxonomy): domain Eukaryota; kingdom Metazoa; phylum Arthropoda; class Arachnida; order Araneae; family Nephilidae; genus Nephila; species Nephila pilipes. The sequence continues at coordinate 992 of BMAW01028977.1, read as the reverse complement.
TCCCCTTTTTCATCAGCTCCCATAAATGCTGAATACAGTGCTTTTATTCTGGCAGCATGTACCAAGGGTTGATGAACATCATCCCCTTTTTCGAGGGGTTGATGAACATCAT
>BMAW01028964.1:204184-254798 GCA_019974015.1 Nephila pilipes | reverse complement strand
ATTTGGAAAAGCGTTGGAACGATTGTATCACCCTAAAAGGTGATTAACAAAAGGTGTTATGTTGATGAATAAAAAAAAAATTTGCAAAAAAAATGTTGTTTTCAATGTTAGACTCGGGAGTTATTGATCGATGTGTTATATATATATATATATGGTATGTGATCTTGTTTCTTAATTATCTGAGTGTGGTCTTAAAACATTTGGTTCATCACCAATAACGGGTTCTAGGGTAACATTAAAGAGTCGGTCGATTGATTTTCAAATGATAGAAGGAAAATATCTATAAATTATTATTTTTTTTCCTCAGACTTTTTTTCAACTCTGAAATACGAGAAGGAATTCTTCAATTTTCATTTCATTGTATAATATTCGCCATTTAACAGATATATTTTACTGGTATGCATATTTTCACTTGACTGTTATTTTATTTCTGAAACGTGCTAAAGCGCTATCATCCGAATTTTAATCTTTTTTTTTTTTAAACTATCAAAAAAATATTTAATTTCAAGTCAAAACAAAAAAAGAATTCTTTCTGTAGATAAGAGATTTGGCCGTAAAAGCCCCTTTCAAAAAGAAAAGAAAAGAAATACTGTGTGTAACAGTGTCAAACTGTAACTTGAATGCATTTAAATAAGATTATTTTACAGTATTTTACTTCCTTCCTCCCTTAACATGAAGTACGGACAAATTCTGATAATTCCACCTCCTTTTCTTGTTGCAGGACTTGAGTTTTAATGCTTTTAGAGAGATGAAAGTAATTTAACTTATTTCTTCACTCTGATAAGAGTTATAGTGGTTGAATTTTATCTTTGTTTTTCATTTTATATGTGTACATCTAAATCTAAAATAAAATCTTGTTCTCTCTATTTCATCTTTATTATTTATATCGCAGTATTTGAGAGTATGTTGTGAATTTCATGGCTCTGAAAAGAAATCTTTGATTGTGTGAAGGACTTTCATTTATTGGCGAGTTTTGTACCGAAGTGTGTGTATAGAACGCCGCTCTTCCGAACTAAGCTGTGAATGGCTGGCAGGATATTGATTTTCAGTCCCATCATCCATTGGTGCATCTCACTAGGCTACTTCAGTTTTCTGGTTTCTTTTCTGAAGTTTCAGACCTGCTCCCGGTCTGTCTTGCTCTCATTCTTGTTTAAAGGTGGAAATGCATGAGCTTCATTTAACTTTTTATCTTTCCTTCTAAAAGTGAATAAGTGCCTTTCAATTATGATTCAAATTTGTCATTTCTGTCCAAGAAGTCACATTTTCAGTAATTTCGTTGCTTCAAAGGATGGACGATAAAGAAACTTATCTTAATTTGTTTGGTGTTTGTTTCTGATTTGGAAGAACTTGGAAATCTGTGAAGTCACTTGTGATTCATTTTCTGGAAAATATAAACGGGGAAAATATTTTATTTTGGCAACAAAATGGAAAAGAAACCAGATCGCATTCCCCTTGCTTCTATGGAAGAACTGAATGTGGAAGGCTCTCCACAGCCACAAGTCAAATTTCAAGATTCTTCAAACGAAAAGGATTCCGATAGTTGTCCCACATGCGAGATGCAGCGAAGTACCGATACCACAAATACACCATTGCATTTACAACCTTCTGGCTTTAGACCGCTTCCGAGCAAGCCTCCCGTTTACGATAGGTACCAAAATGAATTTTACAAACTTTTTTTAAAAAAAAATTTTAGAGGAAAATTACCGTTACTTAAATTTTAAAATGGATTTAATTTATTTTTAATTTATTTAAAAATAAAATGCATATTCGTTTGGATTATTTTTGGAAGCTTGTTAATAAAATACACTAATCTTAATTGAAATTCCAGCTTCTGTTATATAATTGATTTTCATTAATGAAATGAATACATCTTTGTGAGGTATATTAAAATTATTAATTTACATTAAGTCTCAAGTTTTAAAGTAATATTTTTAGTTGCATTCTACATGTTGATTTTTAGCTTTGCAATTTAATAATATAAACTGACCTGTAAAAGAAGATGGTAATTAAAATGTTTTTATTGAAAGAAACTGAATGTAGTTTTTAATTTTCATGATTTTTTTTAAATAATTGCTTATTTATATTGAGTTTCCCCCTTCTTTGTGTTTTTCCCCCATTTAAAAATGTTTCTTTTTTTGAATTTGTGATAAAAACATTGGAAATATATTATCTGTATATGAATTTTTTGCATAGAATTGTTTAAAAATTATTCGCATTAATTTTCTACTTGCAAATTTTATTTTTTAAAGTAAAGCTCTAATCATTATAAAAATATTTTCAATGAATGAAATATTAATGTTAATATTTCATGCTACTCAATTGAAGGTTTTTTAAATAGTTTTTAATAATAAAAATAAAAAAAATTGTAAAGAAGTATTTTTAATATCTGGTTCCTGAATGCTTCAATTTCTTTATCAATATAAAGATTTGTACTGCTTAAGATTGTGTTATATATATATTTTTTCTTATGAATTTAAGAATTTATATGTATTATATTGTAGGTTGAATCTTGTGTTCTTGATTCTTATGTTGCATGGTGTTGGAACACTGATGCCTTGGAACATGTTCATTACAGCAAAGTCAGTAAGTAAATTTTTCTGACTTTGATTATATCACTGTTGTAAAGAATTTATTTTCCACACCTTTTAATAGCTTATAAATATGAATTTAAAAGATAGCATAATCACCATTAAAATAAACACAACTGACATGATTAGAAATCTTGTACAAGAATTTGTTTGCTTTAAAAACGATTTAGGTAAGCAATTTCCGTTTCAATATTGAGTATACTGAAAGTTTGGCTCATACTTATTTAAGGAAATATTACAAGGAAAAATGGGAGGAAAGGGACGTATCTTGCATCAAAGCATAAAGATTGCAGATTTTATAAATTAATGAACAAATTATTTTAATTATTTGTAAAACACTTATAAATATTTTATACATTTATCTGTGTAATTGTTTTACTTGAATACATATTCAGCTTTTAAAATGCTTTAACTAATTGTTGAACATGTATTGATCCATTATCTCATTGCTTTACATTTATAAATTATTTTTTTTTTCTTTTCATGTTTCTGTTAAAAAAATTTGAAGAATTTTGATAATTTTTGTTTTAAGCTTCCTTTTATTGAAAATTAATTATTGTAAGGGAATGGAATAATTTTAACTTTATAATTTACGTTACGCAACTATAAAAATTTTTAAATGGATTCACTCAACTCCAATTCATTATTTGTCTAAAATCTTAAGTCATTTTTAAATCTGCCTTTCTGTTTTAATAATTTTAGTTATGAAATAATTGGTAGATTTCTTACTAATCTGCTTAAAAAAGACATTTCAAGAGATATACAAATTATACCAGAGATAAACCTCCATTTTTTAAACTTAATATGTAAAAAAATTCTTAGATATCTATAGATTGTTGCTATATTTTTCCATAAGTTTTTATCTATAACCAAATTCATAATTTCATGAAAAAATTATATTCATAACTGGCATATAAGTTATGAAGTTTTTAAATATTTTGCTCATTTACATTTTATAAATGTTTTAATGTGCTTGCACGCATGTTAGAACTATCTGTAACATATGTTGTGTTGAGATGTATAATATATATTGTGTGTAGACTATATATAATCATGCAAAAATGCTCTAATTCAATGGTATAAATATGAAAATAATATATTAAAGAATTCGAAGAGACTTCATAGTTGCCTCATAATTGATTTTTTTATCTTTCTAAATAATTGTTTTACAGCATTGCAATTTCTTCCCTATATTATTTGTTTGAATTGAGTTAAGAGAATGAATATAAAAATATCTTGCTCTGTATATGTATGTTCTTATGTCCAAGATGTTACTGCGTAATTTAAAAAAAAAAAACTAACATATGTGTATTGTTGGATTGTAACATTAAAATTTTTTTTTTTAATTTAAAATCTGGCTACACAACTTTTTCTAAGCACATTTGATCTTTACTTAGGGGAACCGTGTTTTAGTATATTAGAATTTTCTATGCATTGCATTTTTTACAAAGATTATATATATATAATATTACAAGAATTATAAAACCCAAGAAAAAGAAGAGAACAGTCTTAATGATTTTGACTGTATTACAAACATTAAATCATATTTTGTAATTAGCTAAATAATTCTTTTATGTGTTATATTTCTATTATCAAAATGTTTTTGATTAAATACTTAGCAGATATAGAGTATGGATGTATTTACAATGAATTGTTGAAATTAAAAAACTGTAAATGCAAAAAAAAAAAAAAAAAGACTTAAAAGTTTTACAATCATTTAAAAACATTTTAAAATGTCATTTGAGTTTATAATCAGTATATTTTCATATTTTAGATTTTTAATTTTCTTTTAAGGAGTCTCTTCATTCATCCTTTTCCCTATCTTTGTAATGTTAAAAGTGACCAAGTTTAAGGTACATTTCTACAAAATTGACTGATTGCACAGTCGCTATTTTTTTAGTGTATTTATTTGTATTGTGTTTATTATTTTAATGGGAGCATGTTTTTTAAAATTTTGATTCGTTACTTTAACAAAAATTCATATTCCGAGGAACATGTTAAAAGTTTGAAAATGATAAGTCTTGGACATTTTAACACATAATTTTTTTTAAATAATTTTATTGTTGAATTTTCTCATTAAAATAAAAAGGCAATAAAGGCACAAAAAATGATTACTGTAACAAGCAGTCAATGTCTTAAGTGTTCCTTAAAATTTGTCATTTTTAACATAATGGGGACAGGTAAAAAATGCTGTGGTAAGTAACCCCCCTCCCTTTATACTACACATAGAAAAATCAGGCTAATAACCAGTATACAAAAGTATTTTTGAAAAGTTGTATAATAATCTGCAACCATATTGTTTCATTTATTTATCTAGGCAGTCAATTTGTTTCTGTATTTGCAGTACTCGTGTATTACATAGTTTCAAAACTAGAGGTCCAACTATTCATGTAATCATTTAAAAAATGTTTGTCTTTTCTTAAAATTTGTGCTTTAGAAAATATTTAAATATTTAGAATATTTTAACAGTATTTTGTAGATTACAAATTGCATGTCAATGATACTGAAGTGTCTACAGAAGAATACAGAGCACACTTTTTATCCTATTTGGGTGTTGCAGCTCAAGTCCCGAATGTCATATGTAATGCTCTAAACATTTTTGTTCAGTTTGGGTAAGTTTTTCATTTTTCACATTTCACTTTTGTGCAGTTTATGAAGTTTTAAATAAATTTAATTAAAAACTTATTATACTTTTTGAAGTATTTTAGTTTCATTGCTTACTAAAAACCATTTTAGATAATGTTCCAAAAAATAATGTTAGTTAAGCATTTAGGAAGCAGTCATATAATTTGGATGTACAAAAATCATGATCATATTAAAATAATTTTGATTTGTATTTGTTTTGCTAAATAAACATTCTTACTTTTTAATTTTCCTTTCTGATCAGTGGAGGAACATTGACATTCCGAATTATTGGCAGTGTTATAATTGAAATCATCATATTTATAATCACAGTTTTCTTAGCGATGGTGGATTCTTCAGCTTGTAAGTATTACGTTTGAACTGTGTTCATTAAAAATCTGTTTTTCATGCTTTACCTCATTTGCATGGAGATGTTTTACAGAAATGTAAATGAAAACTTGATTGAACTTTTACTTAATAGCAGAAGGTTTTCATATACATTTCTTTATGCATTTAAATAAAATTTTGTCTACTCATAATGTTTGCAATATCAATTTTTGTTTAGTTATAGACAATTTTTATTTCGCTATTTTAGTATGCGAAGGTATTGGAAAGATACTGATATTAGGGAAATAATTTTGCACTTTTGTTAAAACTTCTGGAATGAGACAAAAATTCTTTTTTTTATTCAAAAGTAATTATTTTTAAAAGGTATGCAACTAGCAATTATTTTACAATCTTTCTAGTTAACCACAGCAATCTTTAATTCTAAGTTGGCTAAAAAAAAATTTAAAAAAATTTATAAGTGTTTTTGCTCAGGGGCTACCAAACATTGGGAGCTTAGTTGGATTTCTTTGACCTTTTTGTTAATTTTCTTAATATCTGTCCATGATGAATGTTTCTTTATAAAGTATCTAGCATTTCTTTTTATATAATTTTAATTCTTTTAGTAGGTATAGTCTACTTTCTTCTTATAATATACTGATTACATGTTTTTTGAGTACAATTATTTCTCTTGCATCTGTATAAGGTTATATGTAACAAATTATATTCATTTATATATGCTTACAATGGCCTGAAAGTTTAAAAATGTCTTTTACGGCAATAAACTCTTAAAATCATTTCTCCATTAAAATCTAAAAATCGAGATTTTTTGGTAACTTGGAAACTTGGTATTATATTATAATAAGCTTGTTTATAAGTTAGTAAATGCATATCAGAAATAAAATGGCTTAGTAGCAGATGAGAAAATATACCCCCCCCCCTTCTCCTCCTTTTAGTAGATTAATAGACATGCTTCTTGCTGCACCAAATTACTGCATCAAGTAACATCATATTTTGCTATTGTTTTAAATGACTATTAAAGATTCGAAGGGTTTGGCATCCTTTCTTAAAAATTGTTTTCTACTTTATGTGAATGTAATTTTAATATAATTGGTAAAACTTTGCACCACAGACATTTGCGTTCTAAGTCGATTGGTATTTTAATTTGCATAATACCATAAGATGTTAAAATGTCCTAGAAATTAATCAAAATTATCATTCATATAAAATATTTAATTTCTTTTCAGTTTCTAAAAGGAGAGTTGATGCATATTTTTATACTCAAATAATTTATGCAGAGTTAAGAAATTTCTGCTGGGTTTTGAAGAGAATCTTTTGGCACAGGCTATCACTAGTATCCTGAACAAAATGCTAAAAATACATATAAAGTATTTTCAGGTTTTTGAAAGGTTCTGAAAGATTAGAAACATTTTCATTCAGTTCTAAATAACTTCAAATTGCAAATCTTTCAGAAGACAGAGCATTGCTCCACACATGTGGTAGATCTCTTTTTATAGACTAAACGCATATAAACTTTCTGACTTTTTGCCCTGATGACAAAATAATTGAGACTTAATAAACATATTATTAAATATTAGGTATCAGATTTTTTTTTTTTCTTAATTGGCATGGTATGATATTTAAAATAGGATATGCCTTTTGGTGAGTCAAACATGTAGTTGGTTGTAATTAAAAATTTAAAATAGGATATGCCTTTTGGTGAGTCAAACATGTAGTTGGTTGTAATTAAAAATTGCTGAATCAGTTGCCAGTAATTTATCTGCAGTATTGAATTCGAAAGATGTAAAATTTCTGATATAATTGTTTTTTTTTTAAAGTTATACTTGAACTAAAAGTTTCTTGGTAATTCAACTGTTCTTTTCTATTCATCAGTATTGTTTTAACAAGTATTCCTTTAAACTTTCAGTTTTCTCATTCTCTGCAATTTTGTCTTGTTCATCTTTGCAACTGAAATGGTAATCGTTTAAGCTAGTTTATTTGCCGCAAAAAATCTCGGATGAAGTATACAATTTAGACTATTTTTCAGATTTATAGATTTTTGATAGATTTTGTGCCTATCTAGTAGATAACCGATTTGTAAAATAAAAATGTCTTATTTCTTCAGAGTTCAATAAGGCATCAGGTTTGATTATTGATATGAACTATACATGGAATGTACTAAATAGCTTATTTGAATTATTAGAATGCATATAATGTGATGAGATGTGAACAATGTAAATTATGTCTATTCATTATCCAAACCGGCTGTTGCACCATTAAACTCCACAGTCACTCACTCATTATCCAAACCATTTTTAACAAGACTTTTTACTCCAAGTCTTAGGCTTATAAAAAAAAAAACTTACTGCTTGTAGACATGCTAGAAGAAACATGCCTTTTCAGTTTTATATTTTTAAAATAAAAATTGATTTTTCAATATGTAATGTATATTTAGTATAATACATGTACTGTTTGTGTATGAAGACTGCTATAAAAAATATTAAATTTTATACAAATTTTATCATTTGTTTTAAGAAGTTTGTAATAATTTTTAATTTTATTAACTATTTTTAACTTGTTTTTAAATTTATTTAATGTATGCATTGTATAATGTATAATAAAAATATTTGTAATGTAGGTAAATTTATCTATGTTTTTTGTGTGTATTTCATTTATTGAACAACTAGTGAAATACAAATGTTTAAGATATGCTTATATTTACAATATTATACCTGTAGGAAGACCATTGATTATTCAATTTTATAGTGAACTACTACATATCTCGTCATTTTTTGCTGCATGATTTTGTGTTGTGGTAAATCGGAATTTGAAGTGGAACCAACACTTATTTCTTTCTTGCTGTAGAGTTCCTCCTGTCTCCTCTTGAAATTTAAAATATAATCATTTTAAATGTTTCATTTTTGTAAAGTAAAATTTATTTTGTGGTTAGAAATCAAATGAACTTGTTGTACACAATAATAGAAGCTAAATTTCTTTTCAAGATGGAAAGGATTTTCTGTATTGATTAGATTGCCATTAAACAAGTTATGGTAACCTGGTTATTATTTAAATGAGCAAAAGGTATTTTATCATTATTGGAATTGAGTTTATTTGCGATCTGTATTAACTGTTCATTTTTATTCCAGGGCCTGGTATTTTCTTTTATGTTACCATGACATCTGTTGTTGTTATCAACAGTAAGTAAAAATTTTAATACCTTTCTTGAGTAATATATTTCAATGCTCTGCTTTAATTTTTCAAAGTATTTTAAAAATTTTATTCCACATAAAATTTCTATGAATGAAAAAATGAAAGCTTTACTGTATGCATCTTTTAGTAAGCAATTACATAGGAATTAATGTTTCTCATATCTGTAACTTAAAGTTTCATATTACAAATAGTGGTTATGATTTACATTCAATTGTATTACAATTATATAATGCAAGTAGGGGAATAGATTTTAAACTATAATACTAGAAAACATTCAATAGCATTCATTTTGAGTCCATAAATATTTTTTTGATTAGATCAAACCTTGATTACTCTTATTTTAGTCTGCTTAGTCAGTAAAGTGGCCTTAATGAGGTAGGTATAATTTAAATGGACTTATAGAAAGAAAAAAAAACTATAGAAACAGATTATATTTAATTTCTTGGTTTTAATAGGACTTGCATATGATTATAAATTTCTATCATTGTGGACAACAAATTTCCATTTCGATGTATACTTTGGATAATATCAATATTCTCATTCATGTATAAATGTGCTTAAAGTTAATTTGATAATCAAGTTTAAACTAATTTTAAATAGCTGTGCAAATTTTACTGTGGTGAATCTACTAAAATGTTTTTGCTTTAGTGCCCTAGAATTGGACTTTTGAAAAATTTATCATACACTGAAATAATTTTGACAGATAGTGACCAAAGCGAGATCTTGAAAGAATATTTTAGATGGGGCGTCTGGGTTGGTGGTCCATTTTATATAATTATTCAAAGGTGGGCTGAATTCGTGCATGTTGTGAATAATTTCTAAATGAATCAAGATTAAATTATTAATGTGAGTGAGAAAGTATATCTAATAAAGAATTTAAATTAGTTCACAAATTTCCACTCTCTACTGATTAAAAATAGAAGTTGGTATTTTTGCTAATCCTATGTATAGCTGAGATTCTTTTCCTCTGTATTCATAATGAGTTAATAAATACAAATTGCTGGAACTTTTAATGCTGTATGAGTTAAAAAATATTTTTTGATTTGTAGCTATCCAAAAATGTACATACATGCTTTGAAATTAATTATTCTAATATGTGGTTATCATTAGTAACCGGGAGGATTTTTACTGATTATAACTATAGTTATTAACTAAAATTGCAAACATAATTTGCTTAGTGGTGTAAGGTAATGAATGTAAGTTATTAGCATTAGTTGTTGTTTCTTTCTCTTTAATAGTAAATTCTGAAAATCTTGAATAGTTCTTGAATTACTTTTTGCCAAACAGTAATGAATTTATAAATCAAGAGTAAAGGATCTGTCATAATCAACATGCAATCCATGCAAGCAACATCCCCAGGTTACCTAGCGATCCTTATCTATTTTCGACCCTCCTTGTCAACCAATTTTTGTCTCCCCAAAAAACATTTTCACGTTAAGACCACATTTAAATCTTGTTTGTCAGAGCTACATTTGGCTCTAGTGCCAATAACCTTTACATTCACTCACTCCATGATAAATGATTTGTGGATGATTAGTAAATGAGGTACCCTCTAATTTATTATTCTATGTTTTTAATCATTAAAAATTATTGAAATGGTTATTTAAATTCGACCCTCGAATTTAAATAACCATTTAGTTCAGAACAACATTAACTGAAGCAAACAGGTGTTTATAAGAGTCATTTCTAATTATTTGATTATGTTATACCTTTATGTTTCAATATCATAATTTATGCAAGCATCGAAATGAATGTTATATTATATGAAAATGAAACTTATACTGTGCTAAAATTAATAACAAGCCTTTTATTGAAAACATTTTTTTTTATTACAAAATGTAAAATTTTCTATTACAGTGGCTAATGGCATTTACCAAAACAGTATTTATGGACTTGCTGCTAAACTTCCTATGAAATATTCTATGGCTATAGTCTTAGGAGCTGTAAGTTATGTATATAGTTCTTTTTCATATTACAATGCTTTCTCTGTAATCCACTAATATCCAACCAGAGCATTGTTGAATTACTGAAAATGCCAGATTACTGGAAAATCACCATTAATTCATTTAAACTAGAACTATTTATGTAATTAAATGAAACTTAATGCAGGGCATATAAATTTAAAGGGGCAAACACAGGAAAAACTTAAAACTGCATCAAATATATACTGTTTTGTATTCATAGCTTGCATTATTCCATTGATGTTGAAGGCTATTAATTTTCTCTTTTTAATTAAATTTTTAAAGGTAATAATTCTCCATTGTAAAACCGCTTCATTACTTGCAGGGAGAGAAAGTTGTAAAGCCAGTTATTAAAAGAGGGAGTTACTCAACATTTTGCAATAGAATTTTAATAAAGAAAATTTTTTGAAATTAAATTTATATTTTTGCACCCATATGTTAAATGCATTAGGTGAAATTTCTATAAGTCTCATGAAGCATATACTTCAAAAGTTCTAATTTAGATGCTAACTGATAAGTAACTTGACAAAAGTTCATTTTCTGTTATAGAATTTTTGACTGTAATGTCTGTATTTGACACAATGGCCTGATCTGAATGCTTAATTACCTTGAAAATGTACTGTTAGCATATAATTTATATTGAGCTTTATTTTTAATAAAACCATTAATTCTCATTAAGATGTGTTTAGCCATATTATTGAACTGAATTTATGTAGTTAATATGAGTTGTGATCTCTTTATAATGAACCTCATAATTATGATCAAAACATGTTTTAATCATAAAGAGATCACATAGTTTGATGCTTTCTTGCTACATATACAGTGGTGACCAAAATTGTGGACACTTATGGGGAAATTTTTATATTTTTTAAATGTGTATGCTTATAGTAAATGTTATGCGTCACAAAATGCAAAGTTGTATATATCATTTTAAAGACAATTTAATATTAAACTTAATACAAAAAACAAAATTCAAATAATTACAATATAAAAAAAAAATTATATGTACTTAAATCTAAAAAACAATCATGGTTATGATGTGGTTTGCAATGTTTAACTTTCTTGGCCAATCACTGTTCCTATTTTGGGAACCAATCAAATATAACTGGAAACCAGTCACTATCAGCAGTAGCTGACATCATGTTTACAGTTTGAACAATCTGTTATTGTGCTTTATTCTGTAGAAGGATGATTGTTTCTTATGCAATCAAATTATAAGTAAAAATTGTCGTAAATTTTTTTAAATATTTAGTCAAGAAGCAATTACATCAATTAAAAGAATAGATTGGGCACCTATAAAGTTATGCAAGTTTATTCTGTTACGAAGAAGTGATCTTTTTTGTGCTGAAATTGCAATACAGTTGGGGGATGGTTCAGTGACTATATCTGAAGTCCAAAAGTTTGTTAGCGATATCAGTAGACAAATTCAATAAAAATTAAATTGGGAAAAGGCTGAAAAGTTGCTCCACATCTGTTAATGACAGAAGAATAGAAATGCTACTTTTTCAAGATAGAATGCCATCAGAAGTTATCTGAATGATACTGGTGTTTCTGTCAGTTCAAGAACAATCAGGAGAAGATTAACTGATGTTGAATTAGAGGTATAATTCCACAAAAAATGCCTTATCTCAATTTACAACGGTGTAAAAAAAGACTGCATTGGGCAAAAGAACACATTAATTGCTCCAATGATCAGTGGTTACAAGTTATATGGAGCAATGAAACGAAGATATCGTTATTCGGTAGTCACATGCAAAAATATGCTAGATGTAAGAATAGGAGAAGAGCTGCACTCTCACTGCATTCAGGCATCTGTAAAGAACCCACTTAATTTATGATTATGGGCATGCATGTCAGTAGATGGTATTGGTCACCTTCATATCATCAATGGGACATTGAATGCCAGAAAATACATTGTCACTATTCTAGAACCAAAACTTCTACCGATCTCTTACGCAACAATGTTTCATTTATTTTTCAGCAGGATTCTGCTTCCTTCCACTCAGTAAAATTATCAAAAGAAAGGTTTCTTGCAAAGAGCATTGAAATGTCCAGGCCAGGAAACAGCCCTGACCTCAACCCTATCGAAAATTTGTAGCATCGTTTGAAAACTCTTGTTCGAAAGAGGTGCCCATCAAATTAAAGGGAACTAATTTAGGCTATAATTGTTTCCTGGCATCATCTAACTATGAAGGAAGAGCTTAAAACTATCATCAGCTCAATGAAACATCGATATGAAGCTGAAGTAAAAAATAAAGTCTATCTTATTAAGTACTGATAACTCATTGAAGTCATCAGTATCCGGTGTATATAAATAATTATTGCAGCTTAACTTTTTTTGTAAGGCAAATATTTGAATTTTGTTTTGTGTATTGAAATCAGCATTGAATTCTCTTTAAAATGATATATACAACATTGCATTTTGGGGAAAGATAACATTTTCTATTAAGCACACAAAGTTAAAAAACATAAATTTCCAAAAGTGTCCACAATTTTGACCCCCACTGTATATCTACAACATATGAAAATGTTTATTGTATGAACAAGTAAGATTATTTAATTATGATTATATGTGTTCATTTATAAAACTAATAATATCGATGCTTTATGTATCAATATATGTAGTTATCATTAAGAGAATAATTGGACAGTTAATTTGTTACAGTTATCTTAGGGTGGGTGTGATTTTTTTTTTTTAAATATATATATATATTGGATTCACATGAATCATGATAAATTAATTTATTTAAAGTTATATCTTTAACTATGAATTTTTAAAGCAGATTTGAATTGCTGATATGTATCAATCTTTGAAAAAATGGACTTAATTCTAGTTTAACTAATAAATGTTTTGTCATCTTTTTTTAGAATACAAGTGGAACATTTACATCCCTGATATTAATTTTATCAATAGCAGGTAAGCAACATATTTTCTCTTCCTTAAAAGTAACAATAAGTCTCTAAATATCTTCAGTTTGTTTATTTATTACAAAAACGATTGCTCTCTTTTTAATGTTAGTGCATGTATACATTAGAAAACATGCATTAATATTTATATTCGTAGTATTCAATGGTGTTACTAGATTATTCCTCGGAGTTGAATTATATTGCTTGCAACTTAAAATGTGTTCCTATTCGAGATATTTGTAAATTCATCCTCTCAATTGCATTTTTTCTATCAAATGTTTCATAAACAGTCTCCATATATTAAAGTGTATTTATAATACGACTTTTTTCACTGATTATATACACAAAAAATTAAATTAAGAAAGGAGTTAATTTATAATTTATAAATGTTTCTTAATTGTTTAAAATGGAAGTTTGCATTGAATGAGAGTCTCTAGCCATTGCTTGAAATGTATTAATATGATTTAATATAATTCACAGCCTCACCAAACCTGAGAACAGCAGCTATTTATTACTTCATCACAGCATTATTTGTGCTCCTAGCTTGTGTTGATACATACTTTGCTTTGCCTCTTATAGTAAGTGTCATTATTTTCATTGCTGATGTGCATTTATTGACAATATTTTCATAAATCCTATTTAGTATTAATAATTTTTGTTTTTGTATAAGTTTACGCTAGTCTTTGGATATAAATTTATATACGATTATTTTCTGAAATGTTGTTTTTAAAAAAAAATTGGTTTGAAATCATAACTGTCACCATCAAAGCCATTGATAATTGTGGATTGATGCAACAGTTTTTCTCTTTAAAACTGTACTTACTGAATGTCGTATTTAGAATTTTACATTTTCTTAAAATGTACTATGTACTGACTGTGTAAAAATATTTGTTTTAAAAGATTTAATTAAATTTTAAGGTTTTTTTCATGTGTAAATCTTATATGAAGTATAATATTTACTTGTTCACATTATATATTCACATTTGATGTATACAAATTACCAAATGTTAGTAAAAAATTTTATTTAAAATATAGCGTTTCTATCGATATTATGATCGAGTAACTCAGAAAGCTATAACTGATAACCGAGCAGCATCTACTAGACCACCTTACTGCAAAATATTTTGGAAGGTAAATCAGTTTTTTTGATATTTGTACTTAAATTTTTTCATAGTCTTTGATAGTCTTAGTCCTTTTTATAATCATTTTCTTACAGAGTGTATTGTTTAAAGTATAGTTTAATTAAACTATTACTTATTATTATTATAAGAATTTCATGACCTGTTGAAGTATTTTTGACATGAATGAGATATTGAGCATGCAATCTTCAATTATATGTTCTGAGCTTGGTTTGAGTTCATTAATCTCTTCATAAATTTAAGAACATTAGTAAAGTTCAAGCATTATAAAATTTTTCTAAATGTAATTGTACTCGTTTGGAGATAACTTAAATTTTAGATGAAGCAAATTATTTGACTATTGGTTTTAAGAGTTTTAAAGGGTCTAAATTCATAACCTTTTTAAAAAATTATAAATCCAAATTAAAATGAATATTTATTATAATTTTAAGGAGAAAAATGTTAAGAGTTTGTAGAATTTTTGTCTATTCTAATGTTTTGTAACAGCACTTGCATTTTTTTAGACATGGGTTCAATGCTTCAATGTTTTCTTTGTGTTTTTTGTGACACTGACAATTTTTCCTGCATTCCATGCTGATATTGAACCTGTAGATAAAAACTTTATTATACCAGGTAAGTCCTAATGTCAAAAAAGTATTTTAAAATGTAGTATTATCTTTGTGAATAAATTAAAGCAGAGCTTCTACAAATCATTTACTTTTCATCAGAAGTAATGGATTCATGGACATGTCTTTCCTTTTTAATTAGATGTATAATTTTAAAATTTATGTGTGGTGAAATCTTATTCTTTTGAATAAAGGTGTGAAAAACATTTTTAATTGAATCTGATTTCAAAAAGATATACGAAGTGTCTACAAATATATTCGAAAATGGAATTTAAAACTTTTTTTGTGTGCTGTAAATGTAGTGAGTTATTTCTGTATTTGCTGGAAATACTAAGTGCTATTTTTTTAATTCAATTTTTTAGTGTTGTATTTAAAAGTATTTTTCATTAAAAAATTTTTGAATCTCATCCAATGCTGTTATCAAATTGTTTAAATAAATGTTCATGAAAAGGATCTGATGCCTTGCACTGCAGGTTCTATAAGTTGGCTGTGCATATGGTTGTTTTAGCTTAACAACTTAGTGAATAATATAGCTTTGTGAATATATTAAAGAAAAGCTTTTGCTAATCATTTACTTTTTATTAGAAGTAATAGATTCATAAACACATATCTTCCTTCTTTAATCAGGGTTGTATTAGACTAATAAATTAAAATTTAGGGGGAGATTGTAGAATTTTGGGGGTTGTTAATTTTTTTGTATATTTTTGTGTCCAGAAACTGTGTGTTAGAGGTGCCTCATTATCCAAATGCTTAGAAATCTCTTAAGAATTGGCACAAAAAATCTTTGATCTAAATCTTAAATCTCTAATGTAACCCTAAGTTAGATATTTTACCCAAGAACCACACTTGGGATGTTATGTACATGACTAGGACACTTACTGGAATTATCAAAATGTGATATATATTTCTTGAGCCTACTTTTGGAAAAAAAAAAGCAAAGTAGTTTATATTTCCTACTTTAAAAAGATTTTTATTTGTGAAAACGTTGTATTGGATTCGCTGTTAATCAATTATTTAATGCATTTTTATTTAATATTTTTAGAGCTCGAAAATGAAGCTTTT
This sequence comes from Nephila pilipes, assembly GCA_019974015.1. Lineage (NCBI taxonomy): Eukaryota > Metazoa > Arthropoda > Arachnida > Araneae > Nephilidae > Nephila > Nephila pilipes. Next base: position 238,380 of record BMAW01028964.1, on the reverse strand, counting down.
ATTGTTTTCTCAAAGCATTTTCTCTTGAATTTGAAATTTAAAGACCAATGAAATGCATCACATAATAGTAATTAAATTATCATTATTATAATTTTAAAGCTTTTTTGATCTTACTCTCATTGTAATTATTTTTGTATGTGTAGAACTCAACATTCCAAAGTTTTTGTTGCAAAATGAAAAGAACAATGATCACTTTAAATAAATAGTTGAAACTTGTTTTATGATAAGTATTTGCTATTGAATGATCTTTTCAAATGCTGTAAGTTATCCAAAACAATTTTTAAATTGAAGCATTTTTTTTTTTTTTTTTCAGAAAAATATTTCACGCCTGTAACTTGCTACCTGTGCTTCAACTTTTTTGCAATGATGGGAAGTTTGATCCCTAATTGGATAAAATGGGTAATTTCATTTACTGCTCAAAGTATATTAATGAAAATGTCTGATTATCAGTGTATAACCACATTTCTCTAATGTTTTTATTACAGATGTGTTAAATGGGATAAGTACTGGAAAGATTGATTTTTTTTAAGATTAAACTCTATATGCATTATAATTGTATCTTCTAAAATTTTAGAAAATATGGATAGGTATGTGAAATATGAACAAATATTTGGGAAAATCTTGTATTTTATGTTTTAAAAAAATACAAACTAGATTATATATAAGTAAGTAATATATTTCTAAAAATAATTGCTTTTGTTTTCATGCTCGGCAATTGAACATTATTTAGTTTACAAATTATCAGTTAGGATATTCATTCTTCTGAATGCAGTAGTTTATGATGTGCTGACTGAATCCTCTGTCAGACTTGTAATTTCTAGCTTTTTATAACTTTATTTTCTCGAACTCTATTTCATGCTCATGTTTATCAGTTTCTGACTTTCTTCTCTTCAAAAATATTGTCAATAAGAATACACACAAACTTAGTATGTTTATTTACATCATTAGATTCGATTAAGTTTCTTAAACTGATTATTTTAGCAATGTCTAGAATTATTAAACTCATTTCTACCAAAATCTTAATTAGTTCATCCTTATTGTTCAATTTAACAGTCTTTATTGAATTTTTGCAATTCTAATACTATTTATAAGAATTATACTTGCACATAATGCTCTAAAAAAACTTCACAAATAATAACAAACTATTGACAGAAGCTCTTGCATAATGAATTAGAATACAATCAAAAGCAACTCTCCTTAGCTGGCAAAAGCAATTTTACAAGCCAACTATTCACCAGCAAAGCAATTAACATTGTAAACTGAAAGCATTTTTCATAATGAAAGCACTTGACAAATGGTTTCATTATGAGAAATGCTTATTCATTATGAGAAACCATTTGTCAAGTGCTTTCATTTTGTTAAAGTGGCCACGGTAGCCTAGTGGTCATGGTTTCGGATTTGTGACCTAGCACCATTAAAATCCACAGTCATTCACTTGGATTCGTGACTGGTGGTTTGCGTTCAATTGCGGGTTTGATCCTTGGCTGCCAAAGGCCTGCCGTGTAGATGGGGTTGATACACTTTAAATCTGTTGGGGCCCCAAAGTCCTCCTGTTGGTGTGGTGTGAAAGTTAGGAGAGGGGAGTGCCAGCTCAGGTATCGTCCTCGTCACTTAACCGAGGTTCAAAATTATGAGGTCCATCGTCAATAACCCTTGTGTTGCATCTAGTGCGATGTTCATGAAAACTAAACTTGTTAATTAAAGTTTTACTAAAGAAATTATAGTTAAAAGCAACAATTCTACTCACCAGAATAATATCTAAATAAATCTAGGAACAACTTAGTCACAACTTTCACAATTTCCCAAGCACTCTGAAGAACTTTTTATTTCCAAAGGTCACTGATTAAGCTCTTCATCTCAGTCATACTAAAAAATGGCTACACATACCACAGAATTAAAACTAAACAAGGCACATATTTAGCATTAGGGACCATACTGACTTTAATAAACAGGGAAAGTTACAAGGTTAAAGGAACCATGCCATCTTTGCTGAATTCAAAGTACAATAGATGAAAGGGTGTAAACTAGAGCAAATTCTGACTTTTTCACTATTTTCTGCCTTGTCAAACTCATTTTCAAATATTAATGTTATTTACTTTATTCTTTTAGCCTGGGCCTAGGTATTTGTGGATACCAGTTGTTCTGCGGATACTGATGATACCTTATTTCATGTTGTGCAACTACAAACCAGATAAAAGGCTAATACCTGTCTTAATAGACAATGACTGGGCTTACTTTGGAATGGCTGTTGCCTTGGGTCTGACAAGTGGATATTACAGTAGTCTTGCTATGATGTATGCTCCTGGGTTAGTAATTTGTCATTTTCAAATGAAAGTGGAATTTTGGTAATTTATGTAGCACTGTTATTTTACAATACTTTTTATGTATTAATTTATACTTCACTATAAACATGAAGTAAACATATATACATACGGTTTGTGTATATAACATACAACATATAATACCAAGTACCCCTCTTACCTCAGTCTCTTGCAACACGATTTCACTCTAATATGATAAGAAAATTGCGAAAACCTTTGTACACCACTGTATTTTTACAGTACTAGATAGCACATTTAAAAACTAAATTACCTTATATAAAATAATGGTCTGAAAGAATAATGAGCTACAATGGTTATCACTGGACGCATCCTGAGACATTTGTTTTAATATGTTTGACATGACTCAAATATATTAAAACATAACTCAAAAACAAAGTGTATTGAAATATTTTTATCCCATCATCTGAAACTGAAATTCAAAATGCAAATGAAGGTGGTGAAACACAAGTCAATAAATCTTTATTCTTGATTTACAGTTATTTTGGTTACACAACTGTGAATGGGTTTGCATAGAAATTTATAAACAATTTATCACAGAAAGTGTCATTTATGTCTGCAGCAAGGCTCAACCTGTGACTGAAGACTCCCCCACCCTTTTTTTTTACCTTTTTATCTCCATGGCATGGGCACAAAAGTTTCTCAAGGGGCTGGTAGGCAGTCTGCATCAAGACTAGATGTATTATAGAATGACTATTTTCATCTTTAAGATTAATTTTTGAAAAATTAGCTTTCAGCTCCAAGATGTGACTGATAATTTTTTTTTAAAAAAAAACGTTCAAGAAGAAATTTTTTTACTTTATTCTAAAAAAAATTCCTCTTAAATGTTGTAAATATTTGATCAACTTTTAAAAAGAAGCATCTTCCATTGGACAAGAGTCTTAATTTAAATGAAGCCATTGGATGGTAATATCATTACACAAAAAGCACTTTAAAAGAATGTGGGGAATCCTCTGTCAACTCAAATTTTGTGGCAAGTAAAGGTTGGTTCAAAAAATTTGAAAAGTATTTTGTAATTCATAGCATAAGAGTTCAAGGAGAATCTATATTAGTTGATCATGAAGCTGCCAGGACATAACCAGAAAAAAATTCGAAATGTTATTGAAGAGCAAGGATACAACAACAAATCAAGTTTTCGATGTCCATGAATTTGATGCTTGGTAGAACCTTTACATAAAAAAAGAAAAAACTACTCCTGGATTTAAGTTTTCTAAAGAACTTAAAGCATTACTTCTGCGCAGTATTGTGTTGGGGGACTTTATGACAAAACCTTTGTTAATTTATAGATCTTTAAAATCACTTTGCAATTAAAAAAGACTTAAATAAAAAAAAAACACCATATCGGTATAAATAAAAACACTTTATCTGTATTTTGGAAAGCAAACGAAGAGTTTGGGTAACTCTGGATATTTATTTAAGGGTTTATTTTCCATTTGTTTTGTGCCAAGCAATGAATATTATTAAAAGCGGAAAAATTTGAGCTTCAAGTTGCTATTACTATTAGATTAATCGTGTGGGTGGTATTGAGCATTAAGTCATCCCAACATCAAAATAGTGTTCCTACCTCCTAACATGACTTCTTTGCTGCAGCCATTAGATCAAGGTATTATTTATACCTTTACAACTTTTTACATAAGAAAGCATTACTGTAGATTTTAAACATAACTTATTTGAAATAAATTAATGTAATTGAAGCTTGAAAGATATTTTTGAGTAACCACTGCATTGACATCTTTGTCACAGAAAGAACTATAAACATCAATGTTAAATGCATGTTGGGAGAAGGTATGGGCCTCTTTATAGTTGAAATTTAAAATGTACTTGACTCGGCAGTGAGAGAAATTGGTTGCATATTTGAACTTGCTAAATCGTTTGGAAGTGATAGTTTTGTGGATATGGCTATTGAGGACATTCAAGATTTATTAGTAGAAGTTGATTTAGCAGATTTGATGGAAATGGCTTCTGAAGCTGTAAATCAAATTGATTCTGAGGACAATAGCACTGATGAAGATTGTGAAGTTAATAATTTAACCAAGGAAGCCTATTTAATTACCTAGAAGGCCTAAGCTTATCCAAAAATCTTGAATCTAGACCCTGCTGCTGAAAGGAACCAAAAATTTGAGAGCTGCAAAATTGTCTATCTGCATACCATGAAATCTACAATGACCTTGTAAGAATCAGCAAGCAAACCAAAATTACAGATTTTTGCGAGGATAGAAGGTGCAAAATGTTTTCATTTGACCATATTCAGCAGTGATGATGAAATTCATGAAATTTAAGGTTGCATTAAATGAGAATAATAGTTTTTATTTCTTTTTGTTTCGTGTTATGCATACAATTATACGTTTAATAAAATTAAGTTGTTTTTAAAAGGAAATTTTAAAAAAAAAAATGTTTTTAATACGTTTTCAGAACATACCTTCCAACTTGGTACTGGTTCTGAGTCTCATATTACACAGTTTTATACAACACAGCATTTCTTAGGAACTCATCTTTCGTGTTAGGATGGTAGCCTGTACATAAGTTACTGTCTTATGTTATTTTACTTATCCAATATTTTGACAAATTGAGCTAAGAAGGGGGGGGGTAAGTCTGCAAAAATGTCTTCCTTTTTTTCCCCCCCCCCCCCCATTGCCCACCTTATTTACAAGAACGGCAGAATTTTAGCCTTCAGTTTTGAAGAATATCAATTTTTCATAAATTTAAAATATGAAACTTTGGGAAAATGGGGAACAAATATCAATTGTGAAGGAGGAGGAGTTTGATGTTTAAATTCTTTTGATGAATAAATGTTACTTTTTTAATTAAATTTGTTAATCTATTTTAAATTGTTATACAAAATTTTTTTTGTAATAATCTGAAATTCATTTATTCCATTCTTGATATGTTGGAGTTACAAAACAATTTAGGTATTGGAAATAAATTATCTTTATTCTTTTCAAGTTCATCTCTATTTTTCCTTAACTTCATATTAAAATGTCTTTCTGAGAAACAGTACATTCTCAGCATTCAGAGTGCTTGTGTTCTCTGGAGTGATATTAACTTGCTCATATTTAATTTTGAAATTACATGACTTGTTGAACCAAACTTTGCAAAAAAAAAAAAAAAAAAAAAAAAAAAGATTGTACAGAGTAAGGAAAGTCTTAACATAAATCAAATTTGGCTTCAGAAGTATTTGATGTAATAGCTCTAATATTATTTTTGAAAGCTGAGCAGTGTTTAAAATCACTATATTCACACATTACCTGTAGCATGTTGTGTAAATCTAGTGTAACATTAATGCTAACAAATACACAAATGGAATATTTTGTGTTTAAATTACAAAAAAATTTACTCTTTTAAGGTTGTTAAAGTGTAATAAATATTTTTAATATTAATTTCTAGATTTTTTTATTGTGTTCTACATTTTGCTGTTTTATTTTCAGATGTGTTGAGACTGAGCATGCTCCAATAGCTGGTATGATGGCTGCTTTATTCTTAGTGCTGGGCATAGTGTGCGGTGTTAATTTTACATTTTTTATTTCTTGGCTAGTTGAGACAAAACTTTTTTGATTTTTCTTTTTTGTTCACTTCTATTGTATGAATGGGATCTGAATAATATTTTTCATCCTCATTAAACTTCCAGTGTTTCATGATTTGTTGTAAATAAGGCGACAATGAAATGTAAGAGTTTGAGATATTTCCTTTGTACAGACTGTTTACATTATCTGTAGAGGACTTTGTTACAAGTTGTACTTTTTACAGCAGACAGAAATTGCATTTGTTATACATAATCATGTATAGTTTATTGCTGTTTTCTATTGTAAAACCATAGATTTCTAATATCAGAGTATAGAAGGGGAAAATCATTGTTAACTCTCTTTTTATCTGTGAATATTTTTAGTTGTACTTAACTTTGTGATCCTACGTTTTGTAAATGCCGTATGTAATGTATACTTAGTTTTTTTTTTTCCCTTAAAATGAAATTTTTTTGGTATTTGTCAACCGTCCTAGATTGAATTTTATATGATTGTTCTTTTATATTTTTGGATCAAATCCTTGAACGTTTTGGATTAGTAATTATTTTCAAAATTTCTGTGGGCCAATTTAAAGAACAGACCAGCTATTGCTGAAAAAATCTGTGATTATTAACTGCACTTTGAAAATTTGTAAACATGGTTTGTAACTGTCATTTTTTCTGCTAGTATTTGACATTATTTCATTCATGAATGACATTCATGGTGGAAATCGGTGTAAGTTAAACATTTCACCATTTAATCCATTTTTTGATCAGCAAAATATTTCATATGCAAATATCTTATATTAAAGATGAGAATATATAAATCAATTTGTAATTGCATTGGTACAAAATTGTGTAATCTAAATAAATTTATCAACCAGTTGATTAATATATACACATTTATCTGTTAAATGGCTTTATATAACATTTATAATTAACTTTAATATAAATTTTTGTAGCAGTAATTTGCTGTTTGTTTAAATGTTTGGTATTTTCCATATTGTAGTTGAATTGCAATGAAAACTTTGTGTTGACTTGAAAATGTCTGTTAAATAGAGAAGACAAAAGCTGAAATTTTTTTAATGTATGTGATTCGTAAAATAGATCTGTGGTGTTCCATTCTGAATGTTTGTATCAGGATGTTGTAATAAAAAGATTCTTGATTGTGTCTGTTGTATTTATGCTTATTTACTTCAATTCTTTGTCCGTGGAGAAGCAATAAATATGTCAATATTTCATAAGTCTGCATAAATATGGATATGATCACATTTTACATGTTATATAAATTGCCAATATTTTAAAACTCATTTTTTCCCACATTTACTTCTTTAGTTAACTAATTTCCTCATTTTGATAACATGATTAAATTTAAGGATATGTTTTTCTAGTAATTCTAATTTCATGATTTCTATTGATATTTAAATTTTGTGATCCAGACAAATGTGTTATTAAATCTGATTTTCTTTCTGAAAACTTCTATCCTGTTGAAGTCAAATACATCAAAAATATTACGAACAAAATTCAGTCATAACAAACTTTGAACACAAATTGGCACTTGCTTGCCCTATGCTTAAAAATTGTGCTAATGAGTTAATTGAATTTTAGCAAGTGTGTTTGGGCTTTAGAAGGTTCTTTGAAGGTTTTACTACACTTCCCCCTTGCTCCTCTGTTAATGCTAACAATTTATATTCTGAAAGTATCTATAAAGTAATGAGATTCTACAAAATGTTTCATAAACATAACTTGGAATGATTTTTTTACCTTAAAAGATATTTTTAAGTGGTAAATATGCAAGATTAGAGTACATAGGCTGAAGGCTTATTATCTCCAACATGATTTAAATATTTTTAGAGCTAGGCTTATCCTTGGTGTAGTTTTAAAAACAGTATACTATTTATAGAATTCATTAAATGTTGCGAAATGATTATCGAGTTATTTTGGCCAATGATATCAAGATAAATGATAAAAATCTCTTAACCTTTTTGTCAAAAGGCTTACCAACAGGAAAACGTTGTGATGATAGAAGCCATTAGGTTTCTTAGTCATAATTTTTAGAAATAGATTTGGCTTTTGAGTTTATTGCATTGGGATACTGCAGTCTTTTTGCCTGTGTTAAATTCAACATTAACATCTTTTGGAGGGGGGAGGCAAAAGAATAGAGATCCAATCATCTCTGTGAACACTGAAGAAACCTAAAGTTTCCTTTCTCCTTAAAAAAATTAATTACAAAGGAGGATGGTATCATTTTAAGACTTTAAATATTAAAGCTGTAAATTTCATTTATTTTATAAGAAAAATATTTAAAATAGCAAAAAATTACAGTGAATAAAATTGTAAAATATAAAATTTTAAAATGTTTCAGAAATAAGGCATTAGTCAAAAGAAAGGTTGCCATAAATTATTTTGGAAGATGTCAATTTTAATTTATAAAAGCAATCAATATAATGCTTATTTTCTAGTTTTCATAAGTCACGTTTAATTCATTATAACAAGTCATTTAGTTAGTAATACTTTTGTAATAGAAAATTCTGCTGGATATATTAATTTAATGTTATTTAAATTGTGTGTATTACAATTTCATTCTTATCGAAATGGATGTATTACAATAGAACTATATATTTTATTAATTGTGACTGTACTATAAATTTGAGCTTAAAATTTATAAATAACTCAACATTCTGGGAATTCTATGCAGAAATAAAGTACGATGTTCGTTTTATTAACGTCGAGTTTAGAAGAAACAAATGAGCTTTTGGTGACGAACCTCATAATTTCTAACCTCTCCAAACTTCCACACCAATGGGTGAACGTGGAGTCTCGAGATTTAACATGCATCGAGACTCGATGGAAGCAACGCTGAATGAGAGTTCGCGACCATGACCTCTAGGTTACCGCGGGCACAGAAAAAATTTATAAATTTGAAAATAATTGTGGGTTTTTGAAAATTTTATTTGTAAATTTCTCCCACCATAAAAATGTTTAATAGGTGTTTTTAAATTCATAGCAGTTAGTTTTGGAAAATATATTGTAATGCATTTAGAAAAGAGTAGGTGTAGATTTTTTTTTTATCAAAAGCTAAAAATATTTCTTCCCGAATTTTATGAGCAACTCTTTCTAAGTTAGAGCACAGTCCTAACTTAGAAAGAGTTGCTAAATATATTTTTAAACATATGTTTTATTGATACCCGTTTCAAAAAAATAAGAAAGATAATGTAAATAAGAAATTGAGAATTTTATCTTCATTAATTAGGTAACAGGATTGTGTGGAGAGTTAATGAAATAAACATAAAAAACAAATGTATAAAATTTTTCATAAAAGTTGCAGAAAACTTTTATATAATGAATACCGTTACATTGCCAAGCAATATATTTCTGAATTCGGAGCATATAATCATATCAAATTAGGATTTTTTAGGAAGCTGTTGAAGATCAATTTTTTTTTTCCTCCAAAGTTTCATATAATCTACTACTTGCATGCTCTAATGCAGCGATTCTCAAACAGTGGTCGCGACAAGACTTTGAAAGTCTATATAACTTATTACAATTTTCAAAACTATGAAGTGGACTTCAAAATCTTTATTCTAGCCACTTGGTAGCAAAATGACAAAGAAAAAAAAAGCTCAATACTCACACAAACAACTCTTGTCGAATGACAAGAAATGAAACAAATGACTTTTTCAATGTGCAGACGACATATATAAAGAACAGACTTTTTGTACACGATGTATCTGTCACGTCGCCCGTTTTAACAATCCACCAGCTCGAATGCCATCTTCGTCACTTGTGATCAATGTTCAAAATTACAAGGTGCATCGCCAACATTTCAGCCATCGAGTAGTGTTGTCGTTTCACTTGCTCTGCTATTAATAAAATTTGCGATTTTCTCACCGGGGCCTCTGCTGAGGTTTCAAACTTTGATACTTCGAGCGTCTGTATGTTGTTTTTTGCGGCATTAACTTTAATTTCCTTTGCTATGGGCTCTATGGTTCTACAGAATTGTATCTGCTGGATTTATTCAGAAATCTTTTGAGTTTTCTCTCTGATTCTATAGGTGTGTTAGTATTGGCCATGTCACAATCAACAAAATTCCTGTGTTGTCGAATTAATTTGAACTTGATTTTGAACAATTCCTTTCATTATATTGAATAAAAAAAATTTTTAAATGTTTTCATACTGAATAATAGTGTTCTTATATATAAGCTGGTTAAATTGTCTTATTCAGCACCTGGCCAGTTAAGTTTAGTCTTTATTTTCCTTTCCAAGTTGCTTTCTACTATATTATAGATGAGTGATTATTAACTCATCCTTCTTTAGGGTTATTAGACATAAAATTGTTGTCAATGTCATTGGATTTATAAAGCTTAGATATGGAGAACATTCTGGACAGTTGTCCTAAAATCGGCAAGAACAAGCCCCAACTTTTTAGAGCTTGTTCCAAACCCGACTTTTGAGGAATATGAATTTTTGCTTGGAAAAGCTCTAAAAATTCCGGAACATTTGTGATTAAATGAAGAGGAAAAACTAATGGATGGGAAATATTTAGGTTGTTTTTGTTTTTTTCTTTAATGAATTAAATGAGATTGCGTAAAGATGGAAGAAATATATGCTTCAAATTCCGAGAAAGAAATCGTGACTCCAAGGTACCATAGTGGTCTTTTCTTTCCCGTGGGGTTTACTGTCTTTGGTAAACACGGGTGACGCACTCCCGGGATACCATAGCGATCCTTCTCTGTTTTCGACCCTCCTTGTCAACCAACTGCCTTTTTTTCAGTTTCTTCACGTCTAGACCACAGTTAAATCTTATTTGGTGCAGCATAGCCACATCTGGCTCTTGCGTCAATAACCTTTACATTCACTCACCGAGAAGGAAAATTACTAGAATTAATTTGAATAAATATTCTAATCAGATCTTAGACATTGAACAAAATGGATGTTTTTAGGAGCTCAAAGATGCTTCGACGTTCTTACTACTAACCTAAAAAAAACAAATTAAAGATAATATCCAAAGCCAACAGGAGACAAATATAAAACTTCATATTAATACACAAATTATTAAGAAAGCTTCTGAAACAGTGGTTACCTCTATCAAACCGACATATTTGCAGATCTTGGTGGCAACTCCTACATCCACTTCAGCGCTTTCTGGTCAACAACCTAGACCCCCGAAGAGTAGTGGTTGTCTGATCTCTAATTGATGAAAATTTTAATTCAGTTAAAATATAAAGAATGTCTCACTTATAACTTAATTTTGAATGAATCAGAATTAAATTATTTATAAGTGTCATGCAGTGTATGAATTGTGGGGGATTTGAACACACCAAAAACCTTTGTGCGAAGGATCCAAATTGCTACCGGTGTGGATCAACTAAGCCATATAATAGAACTATATGCACAGCCAGGTCCATAAACTTCTTTGCAAATAATCAGTATTTTTGTATTTAGCACGGGTGTAGGAACAAGATTTGTCCCACATTGAAAAATCAAAAATTCCTTATTTTTAATCATACGGACTGAGTCCTTGATATTTCCTCACTTGCTCCCGCATTGACTTCGGTCTTTAGCTCTTTAGCTTCTTTTCGTACTTCTGGCTGATCGGATCCATATTTTGAAACCGAATGCAAATCACACGCGGGCTTCTAGACCTTTGTGGGCGTTTCAGAACTCAGGTCCGACCTTCTGCTTCTGCCCCGGGGCAGCGGCAGCCTAGTGGTCATGGTTTCGGATTCGTGGCCGGAGATTTTCGTTCAGTCGCAGGTTTGATCCTTGTCCGCTAAAGACCCTCCGCGTAACCGGGGCTGATGTACGTTAAAACTGTCGGGGCCCAAAGTCCTTCCGTTGGCGTGGTGTAGAAGTTAGGAGAGGGAGTTCCAGCTCAGGTATCGTCCTCGTCGCTTGACCGAGGTTCAAAATTACGAGGTCCGTCTCCAATAGCCCTCTTGTTGCTTCTAGTGCGACGTTAATAAAAACTAAACTAAACCCTCCTCACTTTGATTTTGATACCATGTTAAAAGGAACTTTATGCCTACAAAATTTCGAATAAGTTGTCTCCTGACGAGGGTCTTCAATGGAAAGTCTCCCATCTGGGGTTATGACTTTATTGATACCCGGGGTGAATATTTCTTTGATTTCTAATAACATTCTTTATTTGGTGGATGGGAAGAAGGTTTTGGACCGGGAAACTTTCAGCTCATGCATGTCGCAAGAGGCAACTAAAATGGGTACCTAGTATCTGGGGGTATAGCTGTGCATCCTGCATTTGGGAAGTATATCAGGGGACCTCAGGAGCTTGTCTTTAGGTGGGTACGGGATTCATGACCCCCGAGGCTCCCTAGAGATCTTTTTCTTTCCTATGGGGTTTACTGTCTTTGGTAAATTCGGGTGAAGCTCCTCCGAGTTACCCTAGCAATCCTTTTCGCCTTAAATGAAAAGATACAACAAATTTGACCGGGGTTTTCTTTTTATGAACAAAGACGTCATTGACTTTTTTAAACTTTTTTATGACTATCATCCAAATTATCTAAACTTTGATGTATTCTTATTTCATCTAATTCAAGTAAATGTACAGTATGTTGAATATATTAGGCTATACAGTGTCTTGATATAACACATCAGCTTCGATGTTTGCTGTCTCCTTTAAGTATTTAACCTCATAATCAAACATATTTAATTTTAGAGACTAACGAAATAATCTCCCCCTTAAATGTTTGACATTTTTAAGCCACGCAAGTGTAGCATGATCAATATGTATAGTGATTTTTTTTACCATGCAAATAGTATTAAAATTTGTAGAGACTGCTTACAATTACCAAACATTCTCGTTCTGTAATACAATAATTTTTTCAGAATAACGTAAGTTCTTGAATAATATGATACATGATGTAGTTTACCAGATTTATCAGGTTGTTTGAGAATTTAATCCGATTGCTTTTTGAGAAGCATCACAAAAAACATGCAAAGGTATTTAGGATTATTTAATTAAAGTACAGGTTTTGTAATAAGTTTTTCTTTTAATAAATCAAAAGCATTCTGGCATTCTTCTGTCCAAGCCATTGTTTATCTTTTTAAGAAGTCGATTTAATAGTTCCCCAATTTTAGCGTATGAATTTATTATACACATTTACTGATCCAAGAAAAGCTTGAAGTTGTTTAACATTTTTTAAGGTTGTAATTTTTTAACTCTTTCAATATTATGATTATTTGGGGTAATACAACCTTCTTTCGGGCCGCGGTAGCCTAGTGGTCAAGGTCGTGGATAGCGGCTGGTGGTTTTCGTTCAGTCGCGGGTTCGATCCTTGGCCGCCAAAGACCCACCGTGTAGCCGGGGCTGATGCATGTTAAATCTGTTGAGGGCCTTAAGTCCTCCCGTTGGTGTGGTGTGGTGTGGATGTTAGGAGAGGGGGGTGCCAGCTCAGGTGTCGTCCTCGTCACTTGACCGTGGTTCAAAATTACGAAATCCGTCGCCAATAGCCCTCGTGTTGCTTCTAGTGCGACGTTAATAAAAAAAACTAAACTAAACAACTTTCTTTCACTTTATAACCAAGGAAGTTGATTTGATTTTTAGCAAAAACACATTTGGAAAATTTAAGTATAATATTTTCTTCCTGATACATTTTAAATATTTGTTCTAAATGAGCATAGTGTTCTTCTAATGAATTGGAAAAAAAATCATTATGTTATCGAAATAACGACAGGCAAAATTTGAAAATTAATGCTTACTTAAGAGTCATCGAATATTTCCGTTAAATTTTGCTGGAGCACTTTTGTATCCAAATGGTAACACTTGAAACTCGAACAAGTCGTCTGTAGAGATAAAGGTTAATTTCTTGTCTTTTTCATGCAAGGGAATGTGCCAGTACCCCGAAGCAAGATCAAGGGTGGAAAATATTTTAGATTTGTTCAATTTATGAGAAGAGAATCAATTCTGGTTAAGAGTTCATCATCAGATTTACTAAGGGCATTAATTTTGCGATAATCGATATATAATCTAGTTTATTATTATTATTCTCATGCCGTTTATAAGCCAATGTAACAGGAGAGGAGTAACAACTATTCGATTCCCTGATTAGAACTGCAGCGAATAAATTTTGAACTTGTTTATTAATTTCAAACTCCTCGGTGACTGGAGTTCTATAGGTTCTTTGGGAAAGTGGTAAATTGGATGTTAAAGTTATTCGAGAAGGTTCCATTCTTATTCTACCAACATCATATTTATCTTTTGAAAAAAACGTTAGAATATTTTGTTACAAAGTTTTGAATTGGAGGGGATAACAGTCAAGAGATATTAAATGTTTCTCTTGAGGTTTCAGACCTACCAACACTGGTATTAAGAACATTTTCTGTTATATGTAGAGAAGTTTCATTTTTATTTTGGGCATGTAAATTAATAACCTATTTTCCATTTTGATACAGACCCGTGTGGTGATCGGGAATGACAGAATAGCCCCACTGTAGCTCATGCATGTCGTAAGAGGCGACTAAAATGGGTACCCAGCATCTGGGGGTATATCCAGGCACCCTGTTCCTGGGGATTATATCAGGGGACCTCAGGGACTTGCCTTCTTCAGGTAAGTACGGGCTTCATGACTCCGAGGTACCTTAGTGATCTTTTTTCTTTCCCATGGGGTTTACTGTCTGTGGTAAACACGGGTGCCGCACTCCCGGGATACCCCAGCGATCCTTCTCTATTTTCGGTGACGCACTCCCGGGATACCCTAGCGATCATTCTCTATTTTCGACCCTCCTTCTTGTCAACCACTTTTTATCTTTTTTTCAACTTCACGTCTAGACCACTGTTTAATCTTGTTTGGCGCAGCATAGCCATATCTGACTCTTGCGCCAATAAACTTTACATTCACTCACTCACTCACTCCATTTTGATATAAATTTCGTTTTTGTCACAATCAATAATTTTATATTTACTGCAATCTGGCAGTCCCAAATTTAGATATGGTAAAGGAATATTAATGATACACAATGTCCCTTTTTATTTATTTCTCCGATTTTTAAAAATATATCACATTTCTGGGTTATTTGAAATTTGCCCTGGGTTTGGTTCACTGTGATAAGTTAAAATTGTTGACATTATCTGCAGATATAAGAGAAAGCGTTGACCCAGTATCAATAACAACATTTACACTAAGTTCAACACTTGGGTATATTACTCGAGTGTTGTAAATGCTTCAAATTAGGAGTGTATCTTAAAGTTGAATGTGTACAGACTTATTGGCGGCTCGTAGCTGAAATTAGTGGGGATGTTTGCTGCAAAAAAAAAAAAAAAAAAAAAATGCTTTGTTTTAAAATTGTGTAAAAGAAGACAAACACGCATAAAAATAAAATTTATTCAGAAACTTCATAAAATTCTAAAAAAAAAAAAGGATTTACTTTAACCTAACTTGCTACAGTTTAATCAATTTATTTAAAAATAAAATTCATTCTTCTTGTTTTAATTTGCGCGAAAATATCAATAATTTTTTTTTCTTTAATATCTGGATGACAAATGAGAAAATTATTCTCTATTAAAAGTACTGCAAGTACATTTAGTTTTTCTAAGCTCATAGTGTTTCTTAGAAAAGTTTTTATTCATTTCATTGTTGAAAAGCAGCGTTCTGCTCATATGTATTCATGGGAACTGTAAAAAGGATTGTTATCAACTTTGTAATATCATTATAAAAATCATCTTCAATATTTTCCCGAAATAAATTTTAACAGTTCAATTAATTTGCGATGCTCATGAATATCATACTTACAATAAAACAGTTAAGTTCAGTTTCAAACTTTTCTTTGTCAATCATGGGATAGGCTTCGGTGACTCATCTGTGGGATATTCGTTCCTAAAACTAAAGAAGCAGTTTTTGTTGAACAATTTAGCTGCTACAAAATGTTTTGTGAAATAATATCTGTCCATTGTACCAACACATATACACACTGTCACACATTTTCTTAGCTTCTGCCATGAGTACCTTTGAAGGATTTTTACAATACTTTGAGTTTCTCAATTCTAAAATAGTCTCTTTGAAATTTGTTACATAACCATTAAATTTAAACACACCCTTTTCTTCAGATTGTATTTGGTTGTACATTATTTCAACAAGAGGCATTATCTGATGAAAAAGCTCTAATCAAAACTTGAAATTATGATCATTCAGGTATTTTAAAATTCCTGTTACTTCTGCAATGGTTTGATCTGCATCTGATGTCGATTGAATTTCAGTACAGCTGTTTTTTAAAGGGAGCCAATTTTCATGAACTCAATTTATATTCCGTCTATTGCAGTTCCCCCTTGTACAAGATGGGCCTGCTTCTTGAGAATGGACACACGTTATGGTGATATTGAGAAGAATGTTGGAATAGCTATATAGAATGTCAAAGAAAAATAAATTTGCGTTTCATAAAATACTTGCTGCATTTCTCATAATTAATTAAGTTGATATGCATAACAGTGAATGAAATGTGCATTACTATAAACTTCTTTTATTTTTGCTTCGCTCCTGCTTTTTTTGCTTTCAGGACATTTGCACCATCAAATGTCTGAGCTATCAGTTTTTGTCAATTTCCTCGAAGGATTATTTACAATTGTTCTAAAATACGTTTTGATATTCCATCTGCTGTTTGATTTTCTGGAATAAGGAATCATCAAAAACACTCAAATATGTCTCCATTGAATTCCAATTCGTACCGTTAAACAAGGACCATTTGTTGTATCATCAGCCATGATAGGTTCAAAGGAAGCTTTCATACTTTCCGTCTTTATCTCCTCATGGTATATTTGTATTAATGAGTCAAGTATCTTATTCTGAATGATCATACAAACTGTTTTGAAGACTGCTCTAGTTTCAGTGATTTTTGAAATCTGAATCTAATTTAAATGCAAAATTTACGAATCCTACAAATACCCCTGGATGTATCGAATCGTCTTTTTCATCAAGTCCAGGTGGCCACGGTAGCCTCACGGTAGAGGTCATGGTTTCGGATTCGTGGCCAGAGATTTTCGTTCAGTCGCAGGTTTGATCCTTGTCCGCTAAAGACCCTCCGCGTAACCGGGGCTGATGTACGTTAAATCTGTCGGGGCCCAAAGTCCTTCCGTTGGCGTGGTGTAGAAGTTAGGAGAGGGAGTTCCAGCTCAGGTATCGTCCTCGTCGCTTGACCGAGGTTCAAAATTACGAGGTCCGTCGCCAATAGCCCTCGTGTTGCTTCTAGTGCGACGTTAATAGAAAACTAAACTAAATTTTCATCATCTCCGCGTAAGCTAGTTTCAAAGTTTCCACAAATGAAAATGTGGTCTATTATTTTAGACATAGTATTCCATGTTCTTTTTAATCTTTATGTCATGCTCATTGATTAAAAGTCTGTATACTTCACTACATTTCTTCTTAATACTTACGGTCCTAAAAGTGACAATGAAACTACATCGTCAACGTGCTTTTCTGTCTTCTCATGCTTTTCAATTTTTACTTTCATTTTGTTTATATTTTTGAAACCATCTTTTGTCCATGTTACATCACCTCTAAACAGCAAACACGGGAAGCAAAATAGTGCATTTTTTACTCCACAGCCGCAAATCCAACTTTTCTGTTGGTACCATTCAGAACTATAGTTACTAATATATTTCTTGTTGTTGCTTATACATGGCTAAGATAGTGAAATATCAGGAGCTAATCGCCCTTTTTTCTGGGCTGCAATTTTCTCATTGGGAGACATTAGTGAAAATTTTCGCTGTTGAAATTCTCTTAATGTCACAGAAATTCCTTGAAGATGTAAGGATATAGTTAAGGCTTTCTGTTAGAAGTAGGATAAAATAATCTCTAATCCTATGCTTTATCGAATTCTAGAATATTGGTACATGCTTTTTAAGCTCAACACACGCGAAGTAACATTTACAAAGCTACATTCCACTAGCACTCCCAGGGTCGGCACTGCGGAATGACAGTGCATCTCCCTTATAGCTTTTCGCGCATGCGCACAACAGTCAAACACCTTGCAACTGGAACTACGGAGTGCACAGATCCATACAAAGGCTTTTGTATCTTTTTTCATAAATTTGGAAATGGGTACTGGCATTAAGCTTCAGGATAATATATTGTAAAAGTTTAACGAAAGAATTAAGGAAAAAAAAAAGGACTCATTATACTAAATATTATCGATAATAAGAAGTGAATGTTGGTGGTCCTGCAGTTCTACAGTGTCTATACACGAACCGCCACTGCTCCGGACATTAGTAATTGTCAATGTATTAGGCCTTTGTCTTCAATGGAAGTAGATTTTCTCTCATTAGTAGAATTATCTCTACTAGTATTGTTTTGTGAACAACCAACAAAGTTTCCTGTGCACTGGGGAATCGAGTTAGTTGCAGGTAAGTCATAAGCTAAATTTTGTTGAAAAGGGAACACTTAGGCCCAATGGTATGCATTAGGTATACCTTGTCCAGTGCAAATTTTACATGGAGATGAGTTAAACCATGTGAAAGTAGGACTTATGTTGAGGTCTAAATCCTGGTTTCGCAAAATAGGAACAGTATCAGTATAATTTGTGAACTCGACCTTGAATAATTTTGAAAATTTTGTCTATACGAACTTTGTTGACGAGGTATAAATGAAGGGGTAGTCTAGGGATAAAAACGTGTCTTTGTCTCTTAAGGATTCATTATTCTGATTGTTTTGCTCCGGAGGTGTTTCTTGCAATTTTATTAAATTACTGGTTATAGTCAACCATTCTCTAGGTGAAGTTGGTGGATTTATTGTCATTAATTATTTAAAATGGGTAGGTAAACCTCTTCTGTCAAAGCTTCTAAAATTATGGGGGGGGGGGGAAAGCCTAATTGTCTACCACAATTTAGTTTTTTTATAAAAATATTGGGCCACATCATCACTTTTAGTTAAATGATGCTGAGAAAAATCTGCAAAGTTGATAACATGGATTTGCAAAAATTGTTCTGTAAGAACTGAACATAAATATTCAAAATATTGAATATTAAGGCAATGATTTACATATTAAGTTAATACATCTCCTCTTAAAAACTTTGAGATATTGTCTACTTTTCAGTTAAATTGCTTTGACTACAAGTAGTATTAAAATATTGTAACCATACAGTTTTCTATTTTCATACTATTCCCTGGTTCAAAAGGAATTATGTAGGGTTCAGTGGTATACACTTGATACTAATCTGACTATTCATCGTTGTGAACCACTGTGGTATTACTAGAGGTATCAACTAATTTTTTTCTTCTTCATTTTGCTTTTTAGAAGTATCATCACTGCTATTAGTTAATTTTTTCTCTTGACTTTGACTCATTTCAGTTACTTTACCTGTTCTGAGTTTCATATAAAAATTAATTAAAAATATAAATGACAACAAATATACCAACACTATTTGAAACTGGAAATATAAGAAATAAACATTTGCATGCTAATTTGTTTTTTAAGATTTGTAAGAAAAATATATTTAATACCCAATATGCATAAAAATTTTACTAAAATATAAAACACGTTTCATAAATTTCACTTTAATATATGTAGCTGTTTACTCAAAATGTAATTCAATTTAAATAATAATGAGCAATTTCATAACTTTTTAAATGAACTTTTATAAGCATATTTGTGATACCACAAAATACTTTTTAATATACTTTAAACAAGAAAAATAAACATTTCTATACTTGAATAAGATGAATCAATGAAACTCTATTAATAAATATTTCAATTACTAAAATTATTTAGGCACAGATTATTTCTTTAACGATTTTAAGCACTATTTTATTTGTTTTTTTCACGAACGTTGAATATCAATCATTGAACATTTTTTAATTGATGAAATATTTGAAGAGCGTCTAAAAAATCACTCATGAAGAACTTTATGTTCAGGCGATGACGAATAAGTCTTTATATTCCTTTTCGAGCACACACACACACAAAATTTTTGCCGTGGTCAACAGTTCGGACACTTTCACTGATCCAATTACAAATGGAGCACACTTAAAGAAATTAAAAACGCACACGCGTGTACAAAGATGAATGAAGTTGAAACACACAGCCATTATTTCTCCGAGACATGGAAGACGAGAGCTATTTGACGCTGCGATGAACATTGGGTGGGCGCCGTTAATTTGACTGAAAGTGTCATCGAAGCTCTGGCTGCATCATCACTGAGGTTGGCCGATATCTTCTGCAAGGTTTCAAGGAAGCGCTTCAAATTTGCCTCCCTCTCAATTTTCAGAACTTTTTTCATGGTTGAATGTAGAAAACCATTCTCCAGACTTTAATTTATGTAATATTTAAACTTGGTGTAGCATTCAGTGGCAAGTAGTAACGTTTTTTCATTAAAACGAATTGGTTTATTATCCACAGATAATTATTTTAAGCTGTTGAAAAAAGTAATAAAAAAATTGGGAGGGCGGAGATTTGAACATCTTGACCGCTCTGGGGGTGAGAACGGAATGACAGATATTATCCCCGAATACAGGCAATCAGAGATTTCGAAGTAGGGAAAATAGTTACATAACATGAACACTTAACATGGACAGTGTGAAGAGCTTGTTATTATTCTACATCGTGTTAGAGAGAAAAGAGAAACACGCGCTTCTAAAGGTCTTGAGAAGAATGTGAACTGAGTTCGAAAAATGCTAAGTTAGTGATTTTAAAGTAACTGGGGATTGAATAATTAAATTATTTAGGCTGCGAATATGGGAGAAAGTTTGGAAGCAGACAGAGAAAGAATTTAAAAGGAATAAAATTGTGTTATCATAAAAAGAATTAAAAATACGGTAAAATATTGAATATAAAAGGAAGTTTTACTTAAAATCATTACACACACACACACACACACACACACACACACACATATATATATATATATATAAAATGACTTTATAGTACGCGTAAACACAACACATTAGAATTCCATAGCTCTAATAATCGCAGAACCAATTCTGACTTAAGTCTATTTATTCTTCTTGATGAGAGAAAGGCCATTTTACATTTATTTTTAGAAGATGAACAGCTTAGTTTCACGGCCGAAGAGAGGAAGAGAACGCCAAAGACGTAGCTTCTCCGTCCTTGGTTACAGCAAAAGAGAGAGAATTTTACCTTGTATCGTATTTATATGGAGAGATTTCTTTGAATCACGTGTTACTCACGTGTTATTGAATGAAGGGATTCTGAGGAATTTTGCTGGAGACACACCGTTTATCAGAGAATCGTATCAGAAAATAGGAACGAATTCTTTACTTTTGAGCTAAAAAATGGGGAATTAGAAAGTTAAATTATTTTTACGTGAGATCATTACACACCCAACGGACCAGGCATTTTGTCCTTGAAGTAGAGGCGACTCTTACAAGAGTTACAACTGTATTTGTCTAATACTTTGTTTTTAGTTAATGAGTTTATGGGCGTATTTTGAACTATGCCATTTAGCCTATTATACGTCGCCTGTTATACATCCTATTTCTGTAAGAAAATTCGACTGTTAATTTTTTATCCTTGTCTCGTACATTTTCTGCTTGGTAAACACATTATAACTTCTTAACAATATATTAATCCTTATACTAACATATTATAACCTTTGTGTTGTGCAAGTATATAAGCCCTTATGCTATTTCTTCCAACAAGTACAGTTATATCCTATAGTATCGAATTAAAAGTTTTTTTTTCATAGTCAATAAACACTGAGTGCGGGGTGTTTGTCTCCCGGGAGACCGGGTTGTAGTCCTAGCGCCTTTTCGGTGAGCTCTGTCATGCTGGGCGTTCCACCAATAACCCTTTTGTTGCTTCTAAGGGCGACGTTAATAAATAATCAATCAAAAAAAATCTTATCAATTATTTTTCTTTTTCTTCCATCTTCCTGCACCCTTAAGGAGACCGGGGGCAAAAGAATAGTCCCAGCGCAGCTTATGCAAGTCGTAAAAGGCAACTAAAATAGGTACCTAGTGATGGGGTATAGCCGGACACCCTGCCTCTCAGGATTATATCAGGGGACTGGTCCTCCAATTTGGGGGACCTCAAGGTTTTGCCTTCTTTAGGCAGGTACGGGCATCATGATCCCGAGGCACTCTAGTAATCTTTTTCTTTCCCATGGAGTTTACTGTCTTTGGTAAACACGGCTGATGCTCCCCTGGGATATTCCAGCGATTCTTCTCCATTTTCGACCCTCCTTCTTGTCAACCAATTTTTTAAGAATTTTTTCTCATTTCTAGATCCCAACTTCACACTTTACTTGCTTTACACATGCTCACTTACTTTGTTTGGTGCAGCACTGCCACCTCTGGCACTTTAATCCCATTAAAATACTCTATCACTCACTCACATTCCATATTTCTGACGTCTAGATTACAGATGCACATCGTTTGAAGCTGCATAGTCAAATTTAGCTCTTGTGCCGTAAACAAATTTATTTTCACTCGCTCATGCACATTGCGTGATTAGATTCGCTGGGGTAAAGTTAGATATCGGAATTTGGCATGGAGAGAAAAAAAAATCTTATTGAGTCCAAATGTTTGTAAAATCCAGGATGTAAAGGAAAATTTTGAGGGAATTTAAAAGTGAAAACCCTACTGGCGTGCGACAGATTTGAGCGATCATACTCCCGAATTCTTGACAGCAGACAGGAGTGCTTAACTATCGAGATGATAAGGAACTGATACTTAGAGCACCGCACTGCTTGCTCTGGCATATGGGGTCTGAGTAAAAGTCTAAAGATAATACTGAGTTTGGGTAGCCTATCTCCTTTCAGTTTGAAAATTTTCGAACGAGTGTTCGTGAAGAAATCTTGAACGTGCTTTTTCGACCAGCTTCGTCGCACATAATAAATAGGCTGAATGCTCAGTAAGGCATTTGGATTCTGAGGAAGTTAAGAATTTAACAGATTGCCTTTTAATGTATGGTAAAATGGGTTATGACTTCACCCCTGATAGATTAAGGGGCGTTTTTAAGTTTTCAAAGATTTAAATACTACTAATTGTGTGCAGTTTCTTAGATACGACGTGGTCGCAACTCCCCATGTTAGCGAAGCGAAGGTCATGACACGTCGGATGATGGATTGTTTGAGAAGGACTTTGTGTCTGATAGCCATAATGCTTTCAATAGCAATGAGCTTGTAAAGCTGAAAATGAATAGTTTGCGATTTTTTGCAAACGTGTATGATATAAGTGGAAAAGGTTAATTTGTCATTCAAAATTAAGCTCAAGTATTTATATTGGCGTAACAAGGGGATGGATTGGTCAAAAATTGTGATAGATACACAAAAATTGTGATAGATACACAAAAATTGTGATAGATACACAAAAATTGTGATAGATACACAAAAATTGTGATAGAAACTTCTGGAGGCTTAGATCTCTTCGTGAACCCGAGGCAGGCACATTTAGATACGTTGACTTTTTCCTGTTTAATGTTCATATGCCAAAGCTCGAGCTGAAATACATAGAGCTGTAGATACGAGATCCCAACGGAAAATGTATTATTTCGGGCCAGGTTAGCTGCGTCATCTGAGAACAAGACCAATCAATTTAGTATTGAGATTTTCTGGTATGTCCTTTTCATAGATTTCATTCTATTAGGCCCCATCTTTTCTACCGAACAAGTCGAAGCCTAATAAACTTCCCTGTGGAATTCTCCTCCTGATCGGCCGGTGGTGAGGCTTCTGTTGAAGTGTTTTCCCCTCGAAAATTTCAGTTCAATAGGTAAAAAATAATTATTTTAATTAATTGCACTAACCAATTGCAACCTACATCTGTTTGTTGGGATTGTAAGGAATTTTATGATTATACTTTTGGAAGAAAATTTACACTCATAGTCATTAATAAACCCACGATGACCCTCCTGCATCCAGAAATGAAACTACCAGGTTTGTCAGCGACCAGAATGTTACGTTATGCTCACTTTCTCTCTAATTTTGAGTATACCATCGAGCATCGAAAATCAACAGATCATGCTAACGTGGACTGTTTTTCTCGATATTCTTTAACCTTTACTTAAAAATGAAGATCAAATGATTGATTATGCACATACCTTTTGCAAGAAATTATCATATGGTATATTTCTTTAGAAACAGTTTTTGCCAGTGATATACGTAAAGAAATACGACTCAGAAAAGAATTTTCCAGATTAAAAGAAAATGTTCTACATGGAATTGTACGTGATTCAGAAATAACACTTCAAGAAGGAATATTGATTAGAGACAAGTGTGTAATTATTCCAAAGAAACTGGTACCAGCTATTCTTCAAGAATTACACTCATGTCGGCATAGTCAAAATAAAAGAACTCGCTAGATATTATTGCTTCTGAAAAAAAATCGATTCCCACTTAAAAAAATTTAATTTATGGTTCAATGAATGTAGAGTACTTTACTCACTCTACACAATGCTGAGACTAAATTTTTCTTTCAGGGCATTCATAGGAGAAATAGGCTTTCGTCCCTTAAGACAGCCTGGACTTGGTTATCCTGATTTCTGGGATTGTTGGGTGCTTTAACTACCGTACAGTTTCTTTGTAGATGTCTTTTTCTATTACAATTCCAGAACCCAAGCTCAGACTGTTAACGCTTGAGGAGTGTTAAATCTTTTAATTGCTCTTTAATTTAACTAAATCTTCTTTCCTAGTTCTGGTGTAAGGAAAATTCTGTTGCTTCTTTTGAAGCGTCATCTTCCAAGACATCTGTTCTTATTCTTTTTTTCTTCGATGTGGATCTAGCCGCCTCAAACGTGATGATATACAAAAGAGCAGCTTTCAAACCCTTGGTTTCCATAAGCTTGGTGGCCTGCTGATTCTCCTTATCCTTAATGACATGGGTGATATATTCGGCCACTAAAGCCCCCCGTGCTTCTGTTGGACACTCAGGGAAAGCAGCTTGCATTAGCCTCTCAGATTCTATGCGTAGTTCCTGCAAACTTTCCCTGGATTTCTGTTAATGCTTTCAGTTTGACCCAGTAAAGCCCGTCAAATCTCGTTCACCAAAACAACATGTGAGTACCTTCTTGATGGAGTTTATTTATTTACCTGAGGAGACGGGATAGCTTTTAGCTCTTCACCACATGGAGAGCTACTCTTGCTCGGTTATCCCGACTATTATCTTAGGAACCGACATAGAAATGTTTCGAATACAATTCAGGAAGTGTGTGCGTCATTGGTAAAGTAGGTAAAGAGCTAAGTTATGGGAAGATATATAAGGCTGTGAAGAAGAATTTCTTCTACCCGACTCTTGTACCATAACTCAATCAAATACAACTAACTCTAAAAGTCAATAACCTGCGCAAGGATACAACAGTCAAGTCCAACACAACTATTTATTTATCAATTATTGTAATATAATGCCTAAGGGTTTTCGCTCCCTTTGGATTAATCTACCTATACAAATATTATTACGATAATACACTCTTACCAAAACCTTTCCAGTAGAGGTTGCTTTGTCTTACTAAATCTTCAGCGACAGTTACCATTAGCAACAACTCTTGATATCATCAATCTCTTGTGAGCAATATACTCAGCGTAAGTCCCACTCGTCCTCTATCCTCCGATTTTCCCTTTGCTTATATACAGCCATGTCTAATTCACTTCACTTTATCTCCTCCTACCTCTAATTAGCATAATCACGTTTCATTTTGGTTGGGAAGAAATTGTTATTTCATACAATGAATCTCAATTAAAGTCCCCAAGGTAAGTGAAGATAAAATCGCGAATAGCCTAACGTCACAACCCCTCCCCAGAAGTAACATTAGCTGGACGAGATTCGAAAAATTGTAAACGTTTCCTAAAGTCTCGGAGACTGTCATCTATTTCATCCTTTAATTTTTCTATCTTTTCTTCAATTTATTCAACATTTGTTTGGAGAATATTTTTCATTTCTTCTTGTCCAGCTTTAATATTTTACTTCATTTCTTCTTGACCTGACTCTAATCTCTTTTTTAATTCTTCCTGATCTGACTATTTTATTACTTAATTCTGCTTGCGAGGCTTTTATTTCCTCCTGTCTAGTCTTAATCATGTTTATCAACGCTCTGAATTGCTCCTCCATGACATTTTATTGAAGGAGAGTCATTGGCATCACTCTGAATTCCCATTTTTGACATCAAATATTACATGACTGATTGTCTTTCGAATGCAAGAAGGATCCGTGCAATTAAAAAGCAGACTCTTTCCGAGTAAATCCAAATCTATTCAGATAGTCTCTAGAAAATACACTATATTTCTTTTTAAAATGATACAATTAACACACACGCATATAAAAATATATGATAGCTCCAATTCAAAGCTCGCACAATCACTGAATACAACAATTATAATCACATTATCGCATTAGCACAAATAATCTACAAACATAAACATACTTGTACATTCAAACTGATACACACAGTGGTTGATATAAATACACTTAGAGAATATTTTTAAAGTCTCTAAGCGCTTCTCCTCTAATCTAGTAACATCTAGTTTTGTCGCCAAGGTCACCTTTACTTTTGCAACATTACTTACGTATATTAACATTGTTGACTTCCCTGCAGAGCGGCTACCACGTCGAGCTTTTTGCGTAGCAATATGAAGCAATGGTCAAATATCTGAAACTGAATTACGAAAGGAAAGAAACAAGTGTCAAAAGTTACAAAAACGTCTTCAAGAACATCTATCTGACCAAATTCGGTTAGTTTAGCTGATTCTTCATGCCTCCTTTTCTTTTGAGACACCTAAAGGTGGTTCTAATAACTTTAATCTTGATCATAAGATGAGTTCAAATTCACAAAACAGCCGATCATCACACAGCAGAAATACAGCAAAAAACCCAAGAAGACTCACCATCCTTCATTGGACCAACAAAGAAAAATAATTCGAGTGCCAAGAAAAAGTGATCATCAAATGAATTCCTATAATTCATCATTGTATTCTTCAGATCCTCTTAAAAAGACTCTTTCGACTTCACAATAAAAAAACAGGGAGTCAAGCTCAACTTCAGGTTTTCTATGATCACGAGTCTATTTTGCGGCAAACAACTGTTTTATAGTGACTTTTTACAAGAACACAATCACTACCTCATAAAAATCTTTTTGTGCAAAATAAAATAAAAAACACATAAATAAAAATTCAAAATTGTTATTTTACTATTCATTTACCAATCTGGAACCAAATATTGGTTGAGCACATGACGCTTGCAATGATTCACAGGTTCACCAAAGTCATTTATCCTCGAACGACGACGTGAAAGATTAGGACTTACTTAAATATCTCTTGGACAATCCTGTCACCAAAATGATCCTCCCTGGCCCAAAAATTACAGGCAGATATCTTTGTTCCCCATTTTCAACAAAATTGCTGAGAAAATTATTTTAAATAGACTAAATAATCATTTACGAAATCACGATATCACAAACATGACTAGCCCAGTTTCAAGCATGAATTATCCATATCATACCAAAGCAGGATTTTATAATAAAAAAAAATTCACAGCAGCGGTTTTCTTGGGCATGTAGAAAGCCTTTAACCGAGTTTGGTATGCCGTCCTCATCTATAAAATGATAAACTATAGCGTTCCTCCATATTTCATTAAATTAATTTGCTCCTAGCTGGAAAATAGAAAAAATTATAGTCTTGTAACACTGTAATTTACCACTACCTTCCATGTAACTATTAAACGGTAGCCAGAGGGCGCCACATGTTCTTTTTGGCGAGCAGGACGACTAGCGAGCGCAAGCGCAATCGAAGGCGAAAGACTTGGTAAGAAGAACGATGTAGTCATGTTCGTGAATCTGTGTTTTATTTATGTATTTGTATCCTGTCTTGTGTTGTGGAACGTATCGAGCATTAAATAATATTTGTTCCTGAAACCATCCTGGCTATTCATTATTTCGTCCTGAAATAATTTTCAACATTGGAAGGATTACATTGGCGCCCAACGTGGGGCATGACTCGTCCGACATTTTTTTTCCCCTTTGATCGGCTCACTACGTGTGTAGAAGTTCCTGTGTGTGTCGCCCCGACACTTAATTTGAAAGTGCTATGTGAAGTGCACTTTTGTTGAAGCCATCCTGGCTGGTTCATTATTTCGTCCTGAAATAATCGCGACAAAGGAAAAGGATTACAGTCTCTATTAAAAGGAACTCATTCCAACCCCAGAAATATTAAATCGGGTGCATTACAATGAAGTTTATTGGCTTCGACTGTTTTCAATATATTTTCATGAACAACATGCCCTTACACCACAACATAATTCTTTGCATGTACGCAGACGACTTAGTGGAGCTAGCAAGAAGCGATAACCCAAAAGCTATCGGCCATATCCTGAACAAACACCTCACAGAACTCAAGGACTGCTACTTGATTTGGAAAATAACCCTGAACGTTTCCAAGACAGAGACCGTTTTTTCCAGAAATCACAAAAAAATCGAACCTCTCTCTCTCTGACATCTATCTTGACAATAATATAATTCCCTAGTCCTGGAGCACTGAGTATCTTGGTGTGACGTTAGATAAAGAGTTTACTTTTAAGCAATATATCACACAGATTAGAAAACTAAACAAAAATGCATCCCATGAACTTTATCCCCTTATTCGCATAAACTACATTAAGTAGAAGTAATAAATTGCTACCTATACTCTGATAATTCAACCAGTTTCTGACCAAAACTTGTCCAGTCTGGTCCCATGCACCAGATACTACTCGAAAAATCACAAAATATCCGTCTATAAGAAACTTTAATAAAAAAAATTACTAGATTCCACAATAAAATAGAGAACTCCGCAAAAGAGTCGTACAAAATATAGAAAATTATATCTCGTGCTAGAAAAAAATCCACCCGTGAAAATTTACCCACTTGACTCTATAAATCTATTAAATTTTTAATATAATCTCCCAAATTTTTCTAAGTCCATAATACCGACAGGAGCCTTTCCCATCGGCTAAACAATTAAATCGGTCTCGGCCTAGCTGAGACAAGCAATTTCCCCCCCCCCTCCCAAATATCCTCCAAGACATCGCTAGATTACTCGAAATTCTGGTGGAAGTCTACTGCTCCCTGATTGGACAACTGAATCCGGTCCTTGCCAACCTCCACAAAGACAACGCCTGCGATAATTCTCTCTTAATTTAATTTATAAGAAAACCTTCTGATTTTATTTTAATTTAGCTTTTAACATTAATTTCCTCTTAAAAGTTTAATACAAATTGAGATTTTTCTCCGTTTTATTTTAAAGGAACACAATAGTGTTTGAGCTCAGTACAAAGCCAACAAAGTACTGAGCGATAAGAATTTCTCTCTTATGACAACAATTTTAAAGCTTTTGAATTGCAACCTTTTCAAGTAATTAATTTAATCTTTATACTGTGTTGCTTCGTCTTGAATTTCTAAGTATTTTTAAACACTCCTTGTGATCTTTTATTATTTCTGGGAAAGTGTAGATTCCAAAGTTAAGAGTAACAGTAATATTTTCCAGTCAGAAAGGGGCTATAAACCGGAAAGGGAATTACTTAACCTTTTTAGATACTCCCCCCATCTTTCCGCACCTCGTCTCACCCTACAGAACGCGAATAACATTTTTAGTCTTAAGCTTTTGAGGAAAAAGGGAAGCAGAAATGGTTTAATAGGATAATTTTATTTCTCAATAGGAGGTAATAAAACCAGTAAAAGAAGGAGATTTCCTCACCCATTACGATTTTTCGACGATAGCCTATTAGCATACAATAGTCTTAGCTATTCAGAGCAAATTGGTTGGATACTACACATCTTAGTTACTTTTTGAACTTTGAACAATTATAATTCTTTTTTGCAGGATTTTTTTTTTCCGATTCTGTTTTTTTTCTTCTTAAAATGCACAAATGAATTATTCACGAAATGATTTAGTCTCTAGTTTAAATATAAAATAGTGTAGCCTGATATTTTAGTTATAATATGGGGGGAAAACATTCCGATGAACAAAAGATCTGTTAAATGTTGTTACGATAATGCAGCGCTACAACATGTTTTATGTAAGAATGGTATATTTTCTATTAAATTCAACAACAATGGATATACTTTGGATTAAATATAATTCTAAACTTAATATGTGTAGAATATATTGCCCAATGAAACTATAGTATTTATTAAGTCAAAAACTTCAAGGATTGGCTACAAAATTGAAAATGACCCATTTAAATTTTCAGTAATAATGAAATAGCGACTGCGACTGCACATAAATTGTAAAATTGCTATATTAATTAATACTATAAAATAAATTGCATAATTTAGTTATCAATTAATATAGTTTCAATTTCATGTTATTTTTTTTTTTTTTTTTCTGTCCAACAGTTACATGAAAATGTTATATGAAGTTTTTTCCCCCCTGTTACTTATGTTACCTGTTACTTACCCTGTTATTTATGGTTCAGTTATATTTTTATTACAGTAGTTATCATTTACAGAAAAACAGTAAAAAAATGTGCATTTTTTGATTAGAATAGTGAATATAAAACTGTGATGCAAAATATAAACAAAACTTAATGAGAGTAGTAGTCAGACAAATTTGCAATGTGTTCAGAAGTGTTTCATTTTTCTGTAATTATCAGCTTATAGTATCAGTGATTCTGTTCAGAAAAGATAACTTTTAATAAACGCAGAAAGTATTTCCAAAAGAATAAAATCAGTTTCCTTTATGGAAATGTATAATAATTTTATAGATTGTGGGGAAAAAGGACTTGAATTTTTTTTATAAATATTAACTCATATACTATAATCTTTTATTAATATTGCTGTGTAAGCGATGGAGAGCAGATTGAATAGAAGACATAACAGATATCCGAATAATGTGGTTTATTTACAAACTAAGAGGAGCTATACTTAGCCGAGAGCTCCCACAGACTCGCCCGCAAGTTGCGCTTTCACCGAGCGGCCTTCAAGTTCAAGTCAGTGTTATACTTGAGGAAATGTGGCTTTGAATGGATTTTGAACGCTCTGTAGAGTAGTTGTAAGAGTAAAGATTACTATTGGTTGCTGAAGATGGAGGCTGCTTTCCCAATGGCTGTTGCGACTGGAGTAGAAGTAGATGAGAGCTGGTTTTCCTATTGATCGACTGACTATTAGCAACAGGTGTTATTTTGAAGGAGAGAAGTGGGTGGAGAGAAGTAATGGGGGTCAATGCGGCAATGTGAAAGAGAGAGAAATAACGAGTTTAAATTTATGAAAAATAATTACATTTTATGGAAAAATTAAGGAGGTTCAAAATAATTTAGAAGGTTTTCTTAGTCTTTTAGTTTTAATAGTGGAATATATTCATATATTCTTCTAAATGTAACATGTTAGAGTTTTCACTGTGAAGGAGTGAGTGGAAAAAAAATTATTGATAATCATTGAAAGTATTTTTTAAAAGAAGGAATTTTAAGTGCCTTAGAAATTTCTGAGTTTCTTATGTGCCATCTGCCTTTTTTTTTAAACCATTCTTACAGTCGAATTTTCTGAGATTTCAAGAAGTTTAATATTAGATTTTGCCACAAAAGCTCACACAGGGCTTGCATAAGTTTCCTTCAGATTGAAAATAAATGCCTTTATATATACCACAAAGGAATATCTCAAAACATCGCTCTAGAAATGTAAAGAATATTCTTCAAGGTTTTAGAAATTATAATAAAAAACAGAGAGAACAATCTAACAGACCTGTTATATAAACTCTCGACGTCGCGATCACTGGGTTTTGAACCTGGAAACTCATAATCGAGAGACGAATGTCTTACCTTGGCGCCTGAGGGTTTTTCTTGGCAATATATTCTGATTAGCAAAAATCAATTTCTATGTCTTTCAACACGTTATGCAATAATTTTAATGATGATTATATTCAGCTGACTGATTACGATGACAAATTAATGGTGATCAAATATTTCTACAAACATTTCATTGCAACGTATAGCTTCGGAGCTTGTTGCAAATATAATGTGAGTGTATATTTACTTATACATACACTTATTACAGGTACATTATTTATTACAGGCATAATGTATATTTGTAATAAGTGCTTAAATTTATTTAAGATGACAATACGCTTTCAAAATACAGTTTTTTGGTCAAAGTATCGACTTTTTTATTTTTGGTCTCATATTAAAATTCAAAAATTTATCTTTGAAAATTTGTTTGAATTTTGTTTCCATCTCATTTAGAAGCCGAGTTATAACTGTTTTAATATTACTTGATCTTGATTTTCTTCTTCTACTTACCGGAAGCGACCCGAGATGTTTGTTTACGTTTCGCTTTCTTGGTATTTAATATGAAATATTACACTTAACATACAAATAATTAATCAGAAATTAAAATAAAATATTTAAGAATAAAAATAAATGCATCTGGAACCACATTCCCCCCTTTCTTATGTGTAAAGCCTGGCAATAAGTTTGTTGTTATGGTTTACATGTGCGTCTGATTTTCATGCTGAAAGATTATACCGAGTAGAAAAATGTATTTTTTATTTTATTCTCGCTTTTTTACTTAAATACGGTTAAAAATATTACTAGATAGCGTAAACGTCAGTTTTATGGCAATAGATTTCAAAAAAATTTCGGGAAATAAAAGCACTTCAACACTTGTTTCAGTTTCTAGTGCCAGCTCCTCAAAGTTGAGTAGTGTCAGTTTATCAACACCAGAAAAAATGTCAGGTCCAGTGATGGGAACTAGAAATTTGAATTTGAGCTTATTTCTAAAGCTTTTGCTCAATTTTACTGACTAACATGTTTTGCTGAGAAGGTGGAAATATTCGACGATTCAAGGTATGGATTGTGCTCTCATTTTACACTAAAATGTAGATGCTGTGACTTTTTCTTTGGATTTGCTTCTTCAAAGAAAATTGTAAATGTCCCTGCAATAAACATAAGATTAGTATATAGTAAAAGTTTTTGCAGGTGCTTTTAAATTATGCTCAACATTAAATTTGCCTAGACTGACCAAATCTGCATACAAAAATCAGGAAGCAAAGCTTTTGAAAGTGGTTTCAGAAGTAGCTGAGGAATCCATGAAGAGGGTTGTAACTGAAATAGTGGAAGAAAAACAAATTCTTCCATCTGACATTGTAAAATATGGTGTTTCTGTTGATGATACATAGCAGCGTAGAGGCTATAAGTCTATGAATGGGTGGTTTGCTGTGATATCAGTCGATTGCGGGAAAAACCTGTCCAACATGTGAGAAACTTTAGAAAATGTAAAAAAATATTGAATACGATTCTTTGAAAGCTGATCACATATGTCAATGTAACTTCACGGGATCTTCTTAAAAGATGGAAATTGTCGAGGCTTCTCGAATATTTCTTCGGTCAGAAAGAACCCGGGAAATTCAATATAACAAATATTACGGAGACTGTGACTCTAAAGGTTACATAAGTGTGAAAGACACCTGTCGAACAAACAGTGTTGTAGAATATGAATGCATTGGTCATGTACAAAAGAGAGTGGGCTCCCGTCTGAGAAAATTAAAATCAAAAACTAAAGGCCTGTCAGGAAAAGGAAAATTAACTGATAATTTTATTGACAGATTTCAAAATTATTATGGAATTGCTGAACGCTGCAATGTTGGTAATTTAAATGCAATGCAACAAAATATAATTGCTGCTTAATATCACTGCGCGTCAAATAATAAGAAACCAATGCATGGTCAAGGTCCAGTAAGGAAATAAAGCTTGAGCTATTTTCAGTGTGAGTGAATGTAAAGTTTATTGGCGCAAGAGCCAGGTATGGCTATACTGCGCCAAACAAGATTTAACTGTGGTCTAGACGAGAAGAAATTGAAGAAAAGACAAATTGGTTGACAAGAAGGAGGGTCGAAACTAGAGAAGGATCGCTAGGGAAACCCGGGGGTGCGTCACCAGTGCTTACCAAAGGCAGTAAACCCCATGGGAAAGAAAAAAGATCTCGAGGGTGCCTCGGGGTAATGATGCCCGTACTTACCTAAAGTAGGCAAGTCCCTGAGGTCCCCTTATGTAATCCCCAGGAGCAGGATGCCCGCCTATACCCCCAGACGCTAGGTACCCATTTAGTCGCCTCTTACGACATGCATGAGCTACAGTGGGACTATTCTGTCATTCCCGGTCATCACATGGGTTGCGCTATTTTCAGATTGGAGTGGTGAATGGAATAAAACCTAGCACGAAATATGCTGGTTTATCAAATGAGGTTTTAAATAAAGTTAAACAAGTATATTTAGAATTATGTGTGTAAAGAAATTTTGAGTAAATGCTTAGATGGACGAACGTAAAACGCAAATGAATGCTTTAATGGAACACTTTGTCAAAGAATACCGAAAGCAGTATTCGTTTCACTCAAAACTGTAAAATTTAGATCTTATGATGCAGTCATTCAATTTAATGAAGGATTCAATGGTCGTCTTAAAGTTTTTAATAAGATAAATATTGAAAATCCCTGGGGTTTTTACTCTACGG